>PUFA01000185.1:0-167500 GCA_003508835.1 Eonycteris spelaea | reverse complement strand
AAATGTAAATACTCCTGCTGTAAATTTTGTTGTCAAAGAGTTTTCATTACTAATGGGGGCCCTGGCCATATTTTGGAAAGCCACAAAGTACTCATAATAATCATAAAAAAGTAATCTGCTTTCTTTATCTAATTATCCATGAGTATCAGACACATCATTGCATTAACAGAGAAATCTATTCACTTTCCACAAAGGTTTCCTCTGTAGCTTACACTAATGACAAGTGATGAAAAGATGATCATATTTGATGAGTAAGATTAAGTTCCATAATGGAGTTTATGAATGATGATGAGCACTGCGCAACCAGCAGGGAATTTACAACTGTAAAGTTAAACTTGAGACATTCCTTTAGTCCTTTGTCAAGAGACAGACAAAACAACAGCTACAGATTTTTAATATGTGACTCCATGTGTCCAATATAATCAAATTTGATTTCAGTCTATATCACAATATTCAGCATTCTCATTTAAATTTTTAAACCTATTTTATCGTCATAAAAGTTGCATAAATAAGAGGCACTAGTTTTTCTGTGCACTTTAATGGGTATTGGCAAGTATATACAACATTCATGTAGCTACCGCCTGAACCATTTCATAATACATGTACATAAGCCCAAGAGTTCTACGGTGTCACAGTGTAGTTAATCCCATACCTCCCACTAGCATAGGCAACCACACTAATCTGTGTTCTGCCACTATTGACTTGTTTTCCTTTTTTCAGCATTATACATACATACAAATATGTGTGTGTGTATGATTCTTTTGTTTATGACTTCTTGCACTTACTACTACTACTACTACTATACTACTACTACTATACTACTACTACTACTAAGGAAAAATAGGGGTCAGGGTCTACATAGATGTGGATTTGTTTTTGGGTCATCTTATCCAGATAGTACTGCTGGACCCATGGGACCAGGCAGCAAATGGTGTCTAGGAAAACATTTAAAAAGAAACTCATCAATTCAATAACAACAACAACAAAAGAAAACAAACAATCCAGTTAAAAAATGGCCAGAGGACTTAAACAGACCCTTCTCCCAGAAGACATACAAATGGCCAACAGACATATGACAAGATGTTCAACCTCACTAGCTATT
Source organism: Eonycteris spelaea (assembly GCA_003508835.1). Classification (NCBI taxonomy): domain Eukaryota; kingdom Metazoa; phylum Chordata; class Mammalia; order Chiroptera; family Pteropodidae; genus Eonycteris; species Eonycteris spelaea. Next base: position 166,398 of record PUFA01000185.1, on the reverse strand, counting down.
AGAGAAATGCAAATCAAATTCACAATGAGATATCATTTCACACCTGTTAGAATGGCTATCCTCGACAAAACAAATAATAACATGTGTTGGAGAAGATGTGGAGAAAAAGAAACCCTCACACAGTGCTGGTGGGACTGCAAATTGGTACAACCACTATAGAAGATAGTTTAGAAGTTTCTCAGAAAACTGAGAATTGAACTACCATGTGATCCTCTTTTGAGTATTTAGTCAAAAAACCTGAAACCAGCTCTCAGAAAAGATGTATGCCCCCGATGTTCATAACAGTGTTATTCACACGGTGGCCAGAACATGAAAGCAACCAAAGTACCCTAGGATAGATGATTGGATAAAGAAGCTGTGGTACATATATACAATGGAATATTACTCAGCCACACTCATATGTGGGATATAAAGCTTAAAGCAACAAACATGACAAACAAACAGAGACCTATGGACATGGACAGAGGACTAGCGGTTGGTTACCAGAGAGAAGGGGAGGAGAAGGGAGTAGACAGGGTAAAAGGGGTCAAATATGTGGTGACAGAAAGAAATATAACTATGGGTGGTGAACACACAATGCAATATATATACACATATTGCTGAATTGTACACTTGAAAATTATTGAATTTTGTTGATAAATGTCATTCCAATACTTTTTAATTAAAAAAAAAAGGTACCCAAATTATTGGCCTACTGAGGCATGGAATCTGAGGCAGGGTGCTACTTGCCTAATATAAGGATATTACTTAACTCAAATCTCTATAAAAATATAAAACATGATTATTTCTAAGAAATTTCTATTTAGCCTTCCACAATGGTTCCCTACCACACTTCAGAGAAGAATTGCTCTTCTAATTTTTTCCCACAAAAGTTTAATTTTGTCAGTTCTCTACTTAGTATAAATAAAATCATATGGTATGTACTTTTTTGTATAAGTCATATGCAGCATTAACAGTTTAGAGATTAATCCAAGTTATTGCATATATAAATGTATGTATATATCATATTGTTAATACGTTTTTCTCTTAATGGGCACTTGGGATAGTTCTTGAAATTATAAACAAAGCTGCAGGAGTATTCTTTTACAAGTCTTTTTATAAACTTATGTGTTCATATTCTTGAGTAAATGCTGAAGAGAGGAATTGTTGGGTAATAGGTAATGTATACTTGGTTTCATAATAAATTGACTAAACTTTCTCAAAGGTCTTGAATCAGTTTATAATCTCACCACAATCTGTAAAGTGCCTCCAGAGAGAAACCTATAAGAATTCAAGTTGTTCCACATCCTCACCATAGTTCGGTGATATTATTCCTTAAGTCATCTTAAAACTTGTTAGAAAGTTCTATGTGGTTCTTTTTTTTTTTTTCTTTTTTCTTTTCTTTCTTTCTTTTCTTTTTTTTTTTTAAAGAGTTTTCTTTATCTTCCTTTTAATATTATTTTATGGTTTTTAGTTGCCTGGCTAGCTCAGTCAGTAGAGCATGAAACTCTTAATATTATTTATGGGTTTTTAAAATTTCTCTTTTCATCATGTCCATGCTTTCTTTAAATTCTTGATATTTTAATAGCTATTTTAAATTCTTACACACAGTTGGTTATTGTACATATTTAGCATTTACAGACCTAGTTACATTTGATTGGGTGATGGGCATTAGAATCTGTATATTTTTTAGTATCTGGATTTTTTTAGCCTTCTTTACAGGGTGACGGCATTTTCTTGAGCAGGCAGTGAAATTACTTGCCAGTCATCTTGATCTTTTCAGAACTGGCTTTGTAAGTTTTTGTTTTGTTTTGTTTTGTTTTGTTTTTGTTTTGTTTTTTTGTTTTGTTTTGTTTTGTTTTTTGTTTGTTTGTTTTTGTCTTTTAAGCCCTGGCTAGAGTAATCTTTACCCTAGAACTAATACTAAGATATGACTCCTATCTTCTTCTCATTGAATGTGTGAAGTATTCTATAAGGTCTCTCAACTTTGGAGACCTTATTAGAACTTGAACTCGTTCAGTCCTGTGTAAGCACTGAGAATAATTTAGTTTATATACAAGCCATCGCTCTTTGCAAGCCTTAAAAAATTTCCCCCTACTTATGTCCATGCAGCTTGGTACTGAGAAACAGACAAGGAAGCACATGAAGATTTCTGGAAGTATTTTCCTGTGTAGCTTCCCCTGTTCCATTAATCTGCCCTATGAATTCCAGATGTCTCAACTTTCTTTACTTCTATTTTTGTTTCTGTAATGCAGCAAGACTCATTTTCTCTGATTGTGTTCACCTCTTAGCACCACAATCTAGAAAGTGACTCCAGAGAGAAACCTAAGGCAATCACAAAACTCATCTTGTGAGTTTCCTTCTTTTTAGGAAACAAAGTTCTTTGCTACCAGTGGATCATAGTAAAACCAGTTTCATATATTTTCACCAGTTCCAGCTTAAAACCAAAGAGAACCTTTATATAAATAAAAATATGTCTCATAGAACTGAAAAGCAATCATTTTGTCAGATCTCAGATCTGAGCTGAATATAGTTCCCGAAATTGTCTACCTCATTTTCATCTTGGTTTTAGTTTTCTGTCATACAGGCTTTCTATGTATTCCAAGTTTTTTTAGAATATTGAATCCAGAGAGGATCAGTTCATATTTCTAGAGAATTAATTATGATTGGCCACTCTTAAAGTAGGAGGATTCCACTAAATTAGAATCTTATGGTCAGATATGTTGGGTTACATTTGCAAAGATGGCTGTTTTCATTATAGCCACATGTATATTAGGAGTGTTTGTATAAGAGAGCTTTCTGGAAAACTGTAGTAGAAAACAATAGGCTTCTAATTTATTGGGTGACATGCTAGAAAGTTTTATGACAATTGTAAAACTTGTTACCTGTCACATGCCTGCTTTTGGTTTTGTTTAGTGTTTTTCTTTTTTAAAAATTTAACTAGAAAGTTCTAATGTTTAGGGAATGATCATATTGAGGCTAAAGCAACAGGTCATCCTAAAACAGACCATTTACATTAATTCACTCTTTAGATGTACTAGAGACATTGAAAGTCAGATGAACACAGCTCTGAGATCCCTGGGACACAAGAAGAGTCGACAGAACTTACTAGGATAGAAAAGTAAACAATTTTGAGTGATTTTTTTTTTCATGATGGTAAATTAGAAAGAAACCTCTCCATATTAGACTCCCAAGGCATACCTTATTTTCATTTCTTCTTAAATAAAAATATTTACTGAACCTGAGTTTCTGCTCTTAAAAATACAATCTCCCTATATCTGCCATAACGATCCAATCTGTTGTTACCTCTGCCATTCAACTAAGATATGCTTTTTAAAAAGATTATATTGCCTACTAGTAGATATTTCATGTTTCTGTTTTGACAGCTCCAAAATTGAGCAGCTCTTGTTGAACAAGCAGTTAAAGAATTCGAATATCTTGCTTATGTTAAACATTATTAATATTTAGAATTCTGAACCATTAGAAATTTAGATAGGTTTCAAAAGTTAAAATCACCATATTCCAGAGAAGTCTGTTTATTTATGTGTTTTCCTTTGTCAAAACTTTAGGCAGACAAAGAAAAAGCATTTCTGTAAAAAAACTGAGGATATTGATAAAGGCATGAATAAAAAATGCCTGAATATGCCTTGATGTTTACATAAAATTAAGGATGCTACAACTTGTTTATAAAGCTGGAGATAAGAGAAATACCTTAAAGTACCACAAGATTGTGTTTTTTTTTTTACATTAGCTCTGAAGAGATTGAGACACTCTTATTTTTCCAGAGCCTTTCTATTTTAAATGTACAGAATTATTTGATTCTCTGATTCTCTGAGCAAGAAAGTAAAAATGGCAATGAAATACTGTGTGTGTGTGTGTATTAAATCAAATATGTATGTATAGTATATAGTATATATATGTATACACATATACATGCATATTTGATTTAATATATTTATGTGTATATATAAGTATAGTATAGATGGGCATAAGATCTATAAAAGATACTTTAATTGTAGGGAGGTAATTTATATTATAACTGTAATATTCAACCCTCCTTTCCACAAGTCTAATAAAGTTAACTATTTGATTTTCAGATTGGTGAATAAATGATACATGATTTGGTAAATGTTGTATTATCTAACCTAATATTTGAACCAACTAAAATTATTCTAAAATTTTATTTTATGCTTATTTCTGCAAAATAACACTATATATACATATAATAAAAGTATATGGATAGCTTTACATATTTTATATACATTTACGTGTATTGTATATAGCTGTGTGTGTGTGTGTGTGTGTGTGTGTGTGTGTGTCTGCGTGTGTATTATTCTGAGTGCCCCAAGCAGCATATACTGATTGCCATTTTGTTTATGTAATGAAGTCAAATTATGAGTTTTACTTTTTTAAAATAAAATACAAACAAAACCTATAAAAAGTAGTTCAGCCTTTTAGGTTTCAAATCATAGTATTAGTACAGTTTTCGCATCAAGCAGATTATTTAATATGCTCTAAAAATATAAAATTTTTCAACATGCGTTTGTCTTGAAATTTCCAGAAACACATCTCTAAGTCTCTGTGTTATTTTATTTCTAGTTGAAATATGTTTAAATATTACATATCATTCTAGTCCAAAGCCATATAATACTTAGACAATATTAAGCATTCAATAAATATTTACCAATTTGACATTTACAGCCCTTGGATCGTAGCTCTCAGATTTTACTTCTTGACAATACAATCTTTAGGAGGAAACAACAACCCCACCCGCTATTACACAGTCATTTAATGACATATCAGTAGAAAGTGGCCATTTTTTTTATTATATAAATTTCACATGGTTACAAACCTTTGCAAGTTTTATAGTTTGAATCTACAGGCTTATATTGATATTTAAATTTTAAATAAAAAAATTAATCTGACGCCATTAACTGTTTGCTGTTTTAGGTAATTTAGAAAAATTCATTGCTTCTTCAATATATTTATGTGAATTCAATAATGACCTATATAGAGTTCTTAAAAATATTTGTATTTCAAATATATTTACTTCCCCAAATAACGAAGTAATTGCTCTAAAAGAATGTACATTGTAGTCATATTTATTAAATTAAAATTTAATATCAGGTGGAATTATTTTTATTTAGGTCATTAGATGTCTAATCTTATGAATAAATAATACCAGCAACATGTACAGTGCATTATGTAATGGCACAAAATGTGGAAATTGTATTAGATATCTTTAGGGTATGCCACTTAGGAAATTGCTTGCCTATGTAATCAGTTTCTAAGTAGAAGTCGAGTTAAAAATACAAATAGTGACATTTTTCTACCTCTACATGGCTCTTTGAAACACAAAGAGACAATTAGAACAATTTAGAATTTGTTTTTGTTTGTTTCTGTGAGTGTGTCTGTCTCTGTGTGTGTGTGCATGTGCATACATTGATGTTTTACATATAAGGTTGATAATATATTGGGATATATTTTGCAGGTTTTAGCAATATCATGGCTAAATTCAAAAACGACTTGACTAGAAGATATATGCCATTCATTATTTTATTGAGGAAAATGAATTCTATTATGCTAGATTTTCTACTGTGACTATTATAGAACAAGAGTATGTTTATAACTATTTGCAAACTATGTCTTTAATAATTGTGAAAATCAGCCATAATCTTTAAATACAAAGAATTGTTAATGCAAAAAATGTACACTTTACCAGAGATGAAATTATAGGCACTTTATAAATTTATCATCAAAAAGGCTATAAAAGTACCTTGTCATAAAGAAGGTAACAAAGTTTCAGAAATTCCAATTATTTCATAATAAGCTATTATTCTTTAACAGAAAATTACCCTGACTCTAAAATTTCTTCTTTTTTATTCTTACTTAAATATATTCAACTACTTATTTTTGAGCAAAAATCCCATGGTTTATCATTATACTTGAGATATACTCAAACATACATATAAATTTAGATATTGAAATATGTACATCTTTTATATAGGTCTATACATCTGTATATGTGTACATGCACATATGTATGTATCAAGTATTTTGTAGAATGTCCCTCAAATGGGATTTGGCTAATGTTTTTCTCATAATTAGACTGGAGTTATAAGATTTTTTTGAAGAAAGATCACAAAGAGGTAAGCTGCCATTCTCATAGCATAACATCAAATAGATATACTATCAACATGACTTTGTTGTTAATATTACATTTGATCTCCTGGCTGAGATAGTGTTTTCAGGTTTCTCCATGACAGTTATGTGTGGGTAGCCCACACATATAGGAGAGAAGAGTTATATTCCACCTCCATGAGGAGTGAGTATGTACATAAATTATTTGGAAAACTTTTGCATGGAAGATTTCTATTCTTATTTACTTACTCTTTACTCATTTACCTTATCTATCACCTATATCTATCTATCTATCTACCTATCTATCTATCTATCTATCTATCTATCTATCTATCTATCTATCTATCTATCCATCCCATCCACTCATCCATCTATATAGAAAGCTAGATAGCTAGTTATCATCTAGCTAGCTATCATCTACCTATCTATCTGTCTATATACTTATTGACTCATAGATATTTATTATACTTTGGGCTATGTAACCCAATAGTACTTTCTTTATTTTGTTGTTCATATTGTTCTAGGCTTGGTCATGGGAAGCTTTTTCATTATGTTTTGTCCCTTTGACATACCTTCATAGCTGTCTGTGTGCATGTCTGTATTTTCTTTTTTCTTTTTTCAAGCACTTTCTTTCATTTCCTTATGATATGCTCTAAATTTATCTTGTATATTTGTCACGTTGTCCTAAAATCACCTACTTCTTTCTATTGGTAAATGGTATTAAAAACTAGTATTGGACATTAGGTATGGTTTTTGTTACTGGGGTGTTTGCATTTACATACTCTTAGCTGACAGAGCAAACAAATATATGTCTATATGCTAAACTGTGTATGTACATGTTTCTGTAAGTAACTATGTATATTCTGTTAAAATGACTTTGCACTGATGCCTTCAACTCAAATTCCTTACCATAGGGTAATTATGAACTTTTCCCCATGTTTATCTATAACCTCCCACTTTAACAGTCAGAAACCTAGCTCTACAGTTAACCATCCATTTACTTAATTGTTCTATTTCCATATACGTACATGTAGTAGTTTCAGAACTGTTAACCTATACACCCTTGAGAAACAACTTTATCAGCTAGAATAGTCTGCTTTTGAACAGTTATTTTTACTTTTAGCTTTAGAGATTTCACTAAGTAATTTCTGTAATTACTTAGAATAGCACCTATTCAATTCATTGACATTGTTTTGTATATTTGTAATAAAGTGAATGTGTTTGGTATATCTGCACTCCATCTTGGGATCCCTTGAGCAATTAAATTATTAAAGTTCACTCTTTGTACTGTGAAATTCTATGGCTTTTGACAAATACAGAGTATCCTATATACCATTAGAGTATGGTATAGAATAGTTTCTCCACCTCTAAAAATCCCCTATTAATAACAACAGCCCCAGGAACCACTAGCATTCACTGATCTGTTTAACATCTCTATAGTTTTGCCTTTTCCGGAAGTCATATAAATGTAATCTTATAGTACATAGCCTTTGGAATTGGTTTCTTTCACTTTTCAATGCGTATTTAAGATGTATGTATGTCTGCATGGTTTGATAGCTGTAATGCAGGAGCCCCAGGCCTAGAACATGCACCCGGGTTTGGATTTTCTGGAAGAACCACCAAGAGGACCAGAGGGGTGAGAAATGCTCTCTTATTCATAAGGCAGGGACGCTTCAGCAGTGGCTGGTCAAAGCTATAGGAATAAAGCTGCTGACCAGAGAAAGCAGAGTTTTTTATGCACACAAGCAGAGGGAAGGGTTACCTCATTGGGTGAATAGTGCCTTCTCCGACAGATGGGAGCAAGATGTGCTGCTTGGTTACAGGAGCAGATTACGTCCATGAGAGCAGCAGTAAATGTCCTTGGGAGTAGGCACTGCTGAAAGCTGTATGCATGCTGACTTCTGTGGCTGCTGGCCAGGCAGCTATCAGTCTTCTGAGTATGTGGAGGGGCTATGTTTTGAGTTAACCCTATAACAGTATGTTTCTTTTTATTGCTATTAGTATTTTGTCGAATAGATGTACCACAGTTTATCCATTTACTTATCAAAGACCATCTTATTTGCTTTCAGTTACTGGTGATTAAAAAGCTACTATAAATATCTTCTTGATGTTTTTTTTTTTTTATGTGATTGTAAGTTTTCAAATTAGTTGGGTAAATATCTAATTGTCCAATTGCTGAATTATATAGCAAGATTTTGTTTACCTTTGTAAAAAAACTGCCAAACTGTCTTCCAATGTCTCTCTATTATTTTGTATTTCCACCAGCATTTAATGAGAGCTCTTGTTTTACATCCATGTCAGCAATCGGTATTACCAGGTTTGGACTTTAACCAATTTAACAGATGTGTAGGTGTGTATCATTTTAATTTGCAATTCTAAATGACAAATGATGTTGAATGTATTTTTACATGTTTACATCAAATATCATTTGATGAAGTGTCTGTTTAGATTTTTACCCATTATTATATTGGGTTCTATATTTTAATCATTAACTTTTATTACTTCTTTACATATTTTGGATATTAGCTCTTTATTCGATTTTTTTTTGCTAACATTTTCTTTCAGTTTATGACTTGTCTTGACCTTTGCATATCATAATTTTTTTTTATTTTAATATACTTCGACATGCCAATTTTTATTTCATGGGTCATACTTTCAATGTTATATCCAAAATTTTTTCACCAATCCCAAATTTTGTCTGATGCTTTCTTCTAGAAGTTTTATATTTTAGCAATTATATTTAGACTTAAGATTCACATTGAGTTAATTTTTGTGAGTGGTCTAAAGTCTCTATCTCGGTTTTATTTTTTAACACATGAGCACCCAATTTTTGCTAGGACATTAGTTGAATAAATAAAATGTTAGTTTTGAACAAATGGTCTCTCTATTAATAATCCTTGTCTCACTTCCGCATCATCCATCTTTCCAAAAAAATAACACCACTTGTCTATCTACTATATCTCAGTCCACTGCATCTTGGCCTCTTCTCTACTCTTTCAACAAATTTACTCTACGTCAGTGATATTAAAGTAGCATATATTTGGGGGAATTCTATAACTTAAGACTTTATAAAGATGACCAATTATTTTTGAAGTTATAATTATTTTCTAATTAGTACTTAATAAAGCTAACTATATATATTATATACAATAAATAATAAATAAATTTCACATGATTAGTTAGTAATAAAAATATCTATCTTCTTTCCTTTAAAGGGCTTCTGAATATTTTTGCATGTTTAGTTATTCTGGATTCATTTTGTTTTGGGGTTGCCTATGTCTGGCTGATCTTCTGTCATATATCCCAATGTTTGCCTAACATATTTGCAGTGTGTCTATTATTGTAGTTAAGATGATTGAGTAGGAGATGATTCCATTTACTTGATATACCTAGATTGGGTAGCACTATGCATTGAAAACAATTTAATTAATTTGTGAAGAAAAAATGAGTATTATAATTATACAATTTGTTCGTCTCTGCATTGCTTATGGTACTTAGTTGCTGGTAAAGACAAAAATGCTTTATTAAAATATTGATTATTTTGCAATATTTCTAGAAGGGTCATATAAGTGAGCTCAAATGAAATCTGACCAGAACAATCAGTGAGGACAACACCCAGACAAATGACATGGCTAATCAAGCATTCTATTGTCACTGGTACCGGCTGGAAGCTGGACTTTCTACCCCAGCACTTCCAGTAGAAGTGAATTCCTCTGTTTCAGAAATATTTTATGTGTGTGCGCAGTATGTACTCATGTGTAATATTTTTAAAGAAGTAGTAGCACATTATACATACTGGAATTATTTTATATCAGTATATACATATATGTGTTACCTTTTATATGGCTATGTAAGAGTACATTCCAGAAATGCGAAATCATTCTCAGATCCCCTTGTAAAAACTTGGGTATATACCTAACAGTGTTATTGCCAGATATTTATAAAGATATTATAAAATTTAATTTATCTTTGACTTTTAATTTTAAAAATTTAAAAATAATTTTTAATTTACTTCGAAATAACCATAAATAACTCATTATTTTCTTATGGATTGATGTGAGTTTTCTTCAGTAATTTGCCTGTTCATTTTCTTTGTGTAATTTTTATATGGTTACTTATCTATCTTTATCAACTTTTCAGATTTCTTTTAATATTCTGGATAATAATACAATATTACATCATTCTTTATATATTCATATTCTTAATTGTTTGAATTTTAAAGTTACAAAGAAATAGTTCATAGTTGATCAAGTCAAAAAGTACACTATATATCCCTTATTTGTATTTGGTATAAATCATTAGAATTTCCTCTCCCACTGGAAAAAATCCATCCTTTATATTCTTCTTATAGATCCCAGCTGTTTTTACACTCCCAGACATTTAATCTATCTAAGACTATGGAGAACCTAGAATTCATCCTTGACACACCTACTGATCCATGATCCATGACTAAACCTCAAGCTTTATTAGATAGTGCTGTTCACAAGCCTCCTCTACGTTCTGCTCTTAGAATGAATGCAATCAGAAATGTAGAGCTGAGCTATAGATAGCACAAAGATATCTTCAAGAGGCTGCAGGTAATAAAAAAAAAAAATAGCAAAACTAGCTACGGTCTTATTTTCATTACCTTCATTCTCTGATTTAAAAATGTTGATGTTTAATAAAATCCTAATTATTTGCTTTGATAAACCAGAATACATCTTTTAAATGTTGTGACATCTTTTATTTAAAAAGGGGAGAGAATCGAGGCAAATTAATTGAAAATAAATTTTATATTTCCATTTGAAATTGTCTATGTTAATTATAGATGTTAAATAAGAGAAAATTTCCTTATTTTTATAGTGACTATTAATTAGCATATAGAAGTATCTTTCAATATCTTTCATTTTTTAAGATTAATTTGTTCCTTTTGTTAATAGTGTACATTCATGTTTGCATTATAACATTTTCTGCTTATCATTACAGAATGAATATTTAATATTATGTTACTCTGTATATATAAATACAATTTTTAATGACCTCACAACTGTGCTATGTCAAAATAGGATTATAATGAGGTTGACAGACTCCAGACACAGACAAAGATTCTATAATGACAGAATTTGGCTACATAATGCAGGAGCTAAAATAGCATATTCCCAGAAAGTGAAATGTCTTCCAAGTTCATTCAGGGCACCCCATGGATATCTTAAACTGTGTCTAATAATAGTCAGAGTGAAGATTCTGCCAACTTGAGATGCTCCCTTTAATGTCCCTATGGAGGTTGTCTCTTGGCTCTCATTCTCTCATGACTAATGTAGAGCCTGTGCAAGACTGCCTGTTTGCATATGGCAAGTATCTCATGTCAAACAGCTCTGACACCCACATGAGTGTTTACTATGAAACGAGGTGATGCTGAGGATTATATCTAAGAAACTTACTCTTGCAGGCCCAATTCTGAGTGTCTGAGGGCACCCCTCAAATGATACTAAATGATTGGATGTAACATTGTATATGTATCAATTCCTCTATTATTTGGTATTCTGATTATTTCCAATTTTTTTCTACTATAGGTAGTAGTACAAGAAATAAATCATGCAAACGTATTCATCTCTATTCTGAAAACATCTTTAGTTTAAAATAGGAAGCGGGTTCTTGAATCTTAATTGATCATGGAAAAGTAATATTGGTAAGAAGGACATTGATTAATCGATTATTTGGAGTTAAAAAAAAATTCCTAACAGGGAGTTGACATGATTTTACTTAGTGTGTCCACATCAGGTTTTACAATTTTTAATCTATTGTAGTCAGGCACTCTGACTTCAGAGCAGATGGAGAGGGGCCATGGGCCAAATAATTCATTAGTTGGAACAACTTTTCTAAGATAAATGTTTTCTCACTGGCCAGTTTTTTTCTGATTAGATTCATTTTTGGGGTAGGACTTCCTTTTTACATAGGTCTTAATGGAGAATATTTTAGTAAACTGGTTGAAACCCGGAGAAATCTATCCTATACATTAGTTAAACTTGAATATTACTTACTAAGCCATCCTGTGACTAACATTTACTATGTGCATAAAATATTTACATTTACCTATTCTGTCCTAATATGACATCATCCTTACAAATTTTCCAACATTGTTTTTGATCTAGACTGTTGTATTTTAAAATAAAGTACTCTCTCTCCTCTGATTACAACATTTAAAATAAATGAAATTGAACATAATGATTATTAACCATAAATATATATTTTTCACAAGATTACTTAGAACATAGAAGTTGGTTACTCATTAATTTATGATATTTGTTTATTATTAGTCTTCTGACATTTCTGTTTAGATAATGCATCATGTCTGAAAAACTCAGAGAAGGCAGCATTTCAGCATCGAACAACTCAGTCTCAGTATCAGCCTCGTCTTTTCATAGACTTTGAATTCTCCCTTCACACTTCTGATACAATTGCCTTATGTTTCTGCATAAATATTCCATTACCACTCAAGAAAAATTGTTAAATGAGTTGTGTTTACATAGTTCAAACAAATTTAAAATTAATAACTTTGTGATTACATTAATAATTAATGCTCATGTTTATATGTCTTGCTTTATCTTAATTTCTTAAAATGAAAATAAATTTAATAAAATTAAAAAAATCATAATTATACACTTATATTCAATTTTCACTTTTATTAGTTATATGATATTGATTAGAAATTGGAATATGTGATTTTTTTTATTGAAGATTGTGGGTAATCATATTTATTCATGGAATAATCTCAAGCACTGGACATAAATTTATTAGTAATGTAGAAAAAAACAGGAAAACATGGAATTGTATTGCTAGTAATATTGTTATTAAATCTATGTAACATCATTGAATCATATCTAAATGGTTTCTTAGTACTTGATACTATCACCCTGACTTCTGTAAACAAACAAAAGTTAAATACGGTTAAGGAATTCTTAATTCTGATTAAAGATGATTCGTTCCTTCTGACTTTGTGTTTAGTGACAAGAGCCGCACATATGCTAGATAATTCTGGGTGTCAAGAAAGTCAAAATTTATATATTTTTCACTTGCTCAAATGTTTCTGCAAGTAAATTTACTCCATCTGTTCTTCATGCTCACAGATAGGCTATAGTATTCATAATGGAGTTTAAATACACATTCTAGTAAAAAAAAATTGACCTGAGCAGATTTTCATAGGAAATTAATATAAATTTAATGATCACTTTTGCGCTAATTACTATTGTACTTTCAGATTCTGAATTTATCTCAAGGGTAATGTTTTTCTCTCATTACAATATTTTATTCCTCAACTACCAACATTTTAATCTTGACATATCTAATTTTTAGCATGTCATCTAAATAAGTACACTTCATGTCACTTTTCTGCCTTAAGGAGAACAGATGTTACCTTTAAAACACAACTGTTTTTATCCATTACTACTCATTGTTTCATAAAAGTTTACACTACCGCATACTGTTGACCAGCCACATTCTGAAATTGGAAGTAGGAGACCAACAGTGATGTAATAATAAACAAATGGGAGAAATTCAATGTTAGCTGACAAAGATTTTTCCGCCCTCAGCGTAGCTATATAATACAGCAGTTTAGAGGGCAATAGATGTACAGTGAAGTGAGAGCAATCAGCTGGCTTTCATTCAGTGAGATGGAAGAGCCTGTCAAAGACACCAACGACTAATCAGCTGCCGACGCTGATTGATGCTTTGCCTGCATTCAAATCTATCATAGTGACCAAGTAATGTCTACCATTTACCCAGCGGATGGATAAAGTGGAGCTAATATATGGCTTCTAAGCAAATAGATCATTAATTCTGCTTAATATATGGGAGCTAAAGCTTAAATCTTCTTCCAAATAGCAACTTTTCCCTTGAGAAAGAGAGGGGGGAAAAGTAAGTTATGGTTGACTAGGCAATAATGATATTTTTTACAAGTAACAAATTTGCTGTGTTAGATTTTATTTCAGCTTGTACTTTGTAAGTGTCTCTTACTATTAAATCTATCAGGGTATTTATTAACATGTTAATTAAAATGGCTGAAGAAGATAAGAATTGATGGACTGAAAGAGGTAGAAGATTGCGTTTTTACATTCCTTCCTGGAGTAAAAACTATTTCTCCATTTGACTTTATGCTTTTTTTTCTTATTCATGAGATGATTTTTTTTAAAATTGTAGTCATTAAGTTAATTGCATTTTATTATCACTTGGCTTCTAATTTATCACAGGGCGTGCGATAGAATAGCTTGTTAATGGCTTATGAATCCAACATTTTTCACCAATCAGCATCAAAGAAAGATGGTTTGAAGCATGTATTGTCAAGCAATAATTTGAGGTACTATTAAAAGACATGCTAAGGTCTTTATTAAAGTAAATCAGATCTGACTAACTAGGACACGGAGAAGGAGGTATACTTTTAAAAGTGTCAGAAAGCTGAGAGTATTTTGTCAATCATCAAACTTTGGGGGTATTAGAGCTAAGTAATTCTAAAAAAATCTCTTTAGAAATCTCTGCATAAAGAATGTTTTCAAGTGATGAAAAAACTCAAGTGAATTTATATTATGTCAATCATAATAAATACAATTTCTGAAGTTACTTCTAGTCATTCATCTACAACTAAAAGGTATTATGTAATTTAAAATAATCAAAACTCAGTTTGTGTTTTTATAAATAGTTTATATAAAGCAATCTAATATTTGGTCTATATTTAGCATAGATAAACTAAACATTATAAAATACTTAAATAAAAAAGTTAGGAAACATGAAATAATAGTAAGTTCTATGTCTTTAATGAGCATGCAGGAAAAAATTGAAGTTTTTTTAGGCAATGCTCTTTTTACACAATGGATTAAATTCCTTTATCTTACTACGCTCTTTACATTTTATCCAAGCTATAAAAAAATGGATAAACTAAGTCATTTAAGTGTTTATAACACTACATCATCCTATTAATCTCAGTGATTATTACACACAGTCAAAAAATCATTAATTCTGTAAAAATATATGGGGATGAGATAACTGATTTTAAGAAAAACAATCATCCACAGTACTCAATGGAAAATATCTGAGCTTTACTAAAAATCAATAGCAAAATACACCATAGCAAAACTTTGGAAATACCGATCATTATAACAATGAATATAGGAGTTTGGCTATTAATAAACATCAGACTTCTCATTTAAAAGATAAAGGGGAGAAATAGTTAAAAACAAAATATGGGGAGGGTGGCAACCTAGCTGACCAATAGTCAAAATAAACAAATTTACACTTAAGGGGGCATGTATACCTTTTACAGAACACTCCAAAGTATAACAGAGACCTAGTTACACCGATAAAAGACTCTACTATAATTGAAGATGTGAATGCAAATCATTCCATCATTGCAAAACCTCTTTAGCAATTTGTAAAAGAAGTCTTAAGAAGGTGGCATTTCTTGATCTTGTCAGTCTAGTTTTCTAATCTATCCTCAGGAAAGTATGTGAAAAGTCATGCACATAACACATACACATGTGCACATACAAAACAAATTTATCATGGTATATTTAGAATAGACTAATTTTGGCAGAAATCATACACTAAACATTCAAAAATAGAGAAATAATTAGGCAAACTATAAAAGTTAATACTATAGAATATTTTCTAGTGATTTGATTGGGTATATAATTATCTTACAATGCTAAATTTAAAAAGCATAATATATTTTATAATATTATATATGTATATCTATATGTTACACACTCATTTCTTTTATATATATATTTAAATGCATATACTTGAAATATTTAAAAATACATATGATTTCACTTATATGTGGAATCTAAGGAACAAAAAGAGCTAATCAAAAAGACTCACAAATATTGTGCACAATTTGCTGACAGATGAGAGAATGGTTGGGGACCTAGGAGAATGGGGTAAAGGGTTAAAGAAGTATAAATTAGTAGTTGATAGCTGTTCATGGGGATGGGGAGCATGGCATAGGGAATGCAGTTAGCATTACTATGATGGCTAAGTGGAGGGCCAGGGGGGGAGCAACTGGGGGGGATTGTTTTATGAACTATATAGATGTCTAGCAATGCACTGTATACTTGAAACTAATTTAAATAAATAAATTTTAAAAATACATATAAGACATATACTCTTTTAATTGTCAATAACTGAACTTAAGAAACAGATTCAGGCAACATTTTAAATGAATCTATTGCTATCATTCTACTTGATATCTGAAACTTGATATTTGGATAATGTGGTATACCTAAGTATTTAAACTTGCCATCCAAATTTGCATTTCTTGAATTTGGTATACAAGAGATTTGGATAGTAGGGCATACTGTGCATATAAATATTAAGAATTCTCTTTAGATGGTGGAAATATAGGCAAATTTTTCTTTCTATATTCTATATTCACTAAAATTTAAAATGAGTATTTATTTTGTTTATTAATGGAGAAAATAATATACTTGAGTGAAAGTGAGAGAATAAATTTCATAATAGACTAGATTTTTGGGCAACATAATTTGATATAGTTTTAGTCTCTTCTGGCCCTTTAACATCTGCTCTCTCATCTCTGGACTATATCTAAATCTGTTGGGTTGGCATTTTACCTGTTTCTACACCAAGCTTAAACTCTGTGATTTTATATAAGGATCAGCATGTGGGGCTGTCAGGTGCAGTTGAGTTATATAAAAGGGCTTAGAGACCATTAGGCTCAGAATCTGATAGAAGTTCTGAAAATCCTTATGTATTAAGCTAGGACTTGATAGGCTCTTTAATCTAAAGAGTCGCAGGAAGGTCCTGTAGTCTTCAGGCCATTAATTCTGGTAGAGAGCTAAGAGCAGCATCAATGACCTAGTGTTGAGATGCTCCATTTAGAAAATAAACAACTGAAAAACAAAACACTTCTCCTGTTGATAAGGATGAATATCAGTTAGATGTATTTTTTCATTTCTGTCTTTTACGGGAAGTGGTGGCAAAAAGTAAAACAAAATAAACCTTATTTCAAATAAGAAATATTTTCTACTTAAAATTGACAAGCAAGCAATAGAGAAAGAATTGATTAGCAATATCTATTCAATTATGAGCTAATCCATAGAGAAAAATGAACAATGGAAAATAATGACAAAAATAAATTATGTACTTAATTTAGTAGGTACATAAATTAATTAATCTATATGAGCAAATGACAAATAGAATGTAAAATTAATTTGAAACCAAAGATAAAATTACTACCCAAGGAAGCATTCCATTTTATTGGGTATAATTTCTAGAGGAAAGCATTTGTTCTGAGCATCTCTGTAGTCAAAAGAAGGAAGAAAAGGAAAGATCCATCATACCTCTGAGAAAATCAACCAGCATCAAGAGGAGCCTACTTTCCTGGTTTCCAATCTACTTGGAAATTATCCCGAAACTGAGTTGCTAACGATAGGGAGGTAATGAGAATCTATGCCTCTGAGAGCATAAAATTTCACCAAGAGCTGTGGGTAGTTAGGTCAGTATTTTTTCCACACACACTTCTGTAATATTATCCTACTTTTGATTCCTAATAGCAGAATCTTTTACTATATAGAAAAAAAGATGAAAGGTCTGCAGCCATGCCACCCTGAATGGGCCATATCTTGTCTGTTCTTGGGAGCTAAGCCAGGCCGGGCCTGGTTAGTATTTGGATGCGAGATCACCTGGGAATACCAGATGCTGTAGGTGTTTTTTTGTTTGGTTGGTTTTTGGTTTTTGGGTTTTTTTTTTGGGGGGGGGGTAAAAAAAAGATGAAAGTCATATGAAAACTTAGATTGCTCTGTACTGCTGCTATTCCTGGTAATTTGACTTGCTTTTGTTTAGCACACACCAAAATAGTTTATATTCATCTAGCATTATGATTAAGAACATCAGATTTAGTTACACCACCTGAATATGAATTATAGCTTTGGCAATTAGTACTTGCAAAACACTGAGAAAGTAACAATATTTTTTGTGTAACTTACTTTTTTAATTGGTGGACACATATTGATAACTTCTACCTCATAGGTTTTTTGTTATGATAAATTAAGATAATACAAGTAAAATGATAGAAACAAAATCTGAAACATTTTAAGTATTCAATAAGTGATAAGTTAATATCATAATAATGATGTTTTAAAAAAATAATTATTAATTGATCTGTTGATCCTTAAATATCTCTATAAAATATTGTAGGCAAGAGTCATTTTTTTTATGTTACTAAATAAAAAAAAAAAGAGCTCATATAGTTATGTGTGGCTCAAAGTAAACTTCAAGTTAACACCAGGAATATATGAGAGTACACGGCAGGCTTGTTCCCAGCATACTGCCACTGTAAATTTGCTAACTCTCATGGAGCTTTTCTAACACAAAGTGGTGCTAGTTCCCAGCAAGAACTCACAAGAGTAGATTTATCTATCATCCCAAGAGGCGACAGTAGAAGTAATCCACTGTTTTAAGGCCACCATGGATTGTTGTGCAACGCACTGCTCACCTAGCATATCTCCTTCTGCAACTCCTACTCCCTCATCTTCACTCCAACAGTTCTGTAGTCCATTTTCTTCACCCTCTTCACAGTGTCTGGGACCAACTACAAAATATTTTCCTGATGAAAGACTCCAGCCCCAGGCAGGAGACCTCTTCAGGCCAATGGGAGCAAGTTGTTCATTAGAAGACACATCTCCAGAGTCTAGGCCAGTGCAATTCCTGAGCATTCACTCTTTCCACTTTTCCAGGGAAAAAGCAAAATCTATAAATGGGTACTTCTCTACTCAGTCTGGCCAATTAATGTAGATTCAGCTTTTCTCTCCTTCTCCCTCATCCTTGCTGGTATATCTATTAGTATAAGATCTGCGTTTCTCATATTTATCTCCTATTTTCTGGCATAGTGTTCAGAGTATGCCATACATTAATATATTCTACATGAATATATGCAGATTTAAACCAGCATGATGAAATGTGTAAGTAAAACCTGCTGGTCTCAATTTCTATTTAACACAGAATGGAACAAGACTGAAAGAGGAAGGAATAGGGAGATGAATGTGTCACTGAATCATCTAGCTCTAAAGAGCCATAGCAAAGGTTGCTAACCTTTATTCCTGCCTATTAAAACTGTCTTGGCCAAATGATTATTTTAGAAGCCTAGTGGCAGGTGTATTGCTACTAGCTCATTGATACCGCAGGGAAACCCACTATCCCACAGCTAGCTATGCAACTTGCACCATAGATTAAATTGCTTGGTTAGTGGAGAAATCAATTGCTATTTTTACAAAAACCTTCACAAAATGCTTGCAATCTAAAATGTAATGAAAATCTAAAAGCCCCTTGTAGATTACTTTCATTGGCTCACTTTAGACTGCAAAAGTGATGACATTTCACGCAGAACCTGTACTACCTCATTTCTTCCAACGATAGCACTGATTTTTCTGATAGTTATCAGGAGGAAATGAGTCCTTGAGTAGTTGCTGACCTTCAGTTATTATTTTTATACTTTAAAAAAATTAGCCAAATTATTTTTTCTTATATGCAACATTCTATTTCTGGTTTTTTTGCCTTCTTAGTGAACAGAAACAGCAAATCATCTACTGCCACAATATGCTAGAATCACTTAAAAGAACATCAAGCATTTATTTAATAAACATTTATTGAACACCTACTTTGTGTTAGAAAATGGATTAATGGAGTTAAGAAAATGAATAAAAACTGACTTCTAGACTGCCAAAATAAGAAATTCTATCTAATAAGTATTTTTCCTCAAATAGATACATTATATATTATATATTATATTATATTATATTACATTATACTATATATTATTATTACAATACATATATATATATAATCCATATTATATTATATAATCCATATAGTATTATAATATATAATACTATACATCTACTATATAATATTAAAATATATACACGCATTATATATAATGCATTCGCTTGTTAATGAATTAATACTGAATTCCAGCTCGCAAAGTAGAGACTACCTTCTCATCCACCCACACACTCATGTGAGTCCACATACTATGGTAGCTAAATTATTTACACTCTCAGTCTTCATAGCTTTGACTTTTTTAAAAAAAATAGAAAATGGGTTGCATTCCTACTACATAAAAGTGAGGTGTTTCCTTTTGTGTTAGTTCGTGTTAGTAGAAGCATGTTTTCTTACAAGCTTCCAGCCATTTTAAAATAATCTCTTTTTAAGTCTGGGCAGCATTCAGAATGTTGGCATGTTCATTATAGACCAGGGCCAGATTTAATTTAGATACTTTAAAGTTGGGAGAAAAAGAAACTTCTGCTTCTGTGTTTCAATGTCAGCACTTCGTACTCAGCTGATTGATTTATAAATGACTGAAGAAAGTACAAGCATGGCAAATGTCTATTTGAAATGTAAATATCTTTCTTTGAAATGTCTTTTTCTGTGGCAGAAATAAACATCAAACAAAGCTTTATGCATGTCTTGCAATAGAAGGGTATTTTAAATACTAATGAGTTTTGCTATGATTAATTTAATGATTGTCTCCAAATCATAAAATAATAATGGTGATGAAGAAAAAAATATCATCATCATGTGGAAAGAAAGAACCTAGAGACCAATGGTTCCTGAACAATGGCCAAAAAATTGAGAATAATTGTCTAAGTCTAACAGCTTCCTGCTGAGTTAGAGCATTATGACATTCTAGGTGCTGTTTAGGACCTAAGTCTCCTTTGTTGTTTCATTATTATTCAATACTTAACTTTCCTCTAGCAGGAAAACTTTACCTTTCTTCTCTGAACAAACATTTCTAGTTCTTGTAATATAAGAGCAAAAACTGCACCAAAATTCTAAATTTGACAACAGCCCTATATAGTGACTCAGCTTTCACTAACTTAGGAATCCATGAAAATAGACAAATTTTTTTTGATAGTGTCCCTCCCTATAGCTTTACCTCACTTATTTTCTCTCTGTTACTGCCAGTTACCCAGCATGCTGATAATGATGTTCCTGTCACTAGTACAAAATGGATAACATTAATGACTATTGCCATTAAATTGATAACCCACCATACCACACCAGTTTTTCTGTCCATCTTTGGAACAATCTTGAAGCTCTATATTATTATGTCTATTTTTAAGCATATATATTAATATCCAGGAAAAATGTTATTCCAATAGCCAAATAAGATTAGGCAAAGAAACTAACTCAATTAACTCTAAGTCTTTCTGCCCCTGGATCTGATTCTTTACCAAAAGATACTTATTTATGCATTTATTCAGCTAGCTTCTATTGAATGATTAATACCAGTCTTGGCCTATGCTATGCTTTAGCAATACAAGGGTGAGCAAAATAGGCACTAAGCAGCCATAAAGTCAGAATGGATTTATTATGCTTCTCATTAGCATTTTTATTTCTTGTGATTTCTTAAAGTAGAATTCTAACCTCTATGAAACTTAACAGGAAAAAAACAAAGATGAATAAGTAAATAAATGAATGAATACCTTCAACAAGCATATATAAATAATAGTCACGCTGTAAGGATTCAAGTCCAAACACATGTACAGATCTCCCTAATTATCCTATAACAGCTCAGGTTATTCTGTCTGTTTAAAAAAATATATATGTGTGTGTGTGTGTGTGTGTGTGTGTGTGTGTGTGTGTATAAGCTAAATTTCCATGTATCTAGTATAAAGATTAATTAAGCATTTTACAGATTTATCATAGCAATTTTCATTAACCTACCATTTATATACAGATTGCATATTATGTATAAATAGACATATTTAGAACAATACACACAGTATAATAGCAGACAAAGAAAAGCATACTATACATAATTTTAAGTAAACTTATTTGTCTTTTTTTTTCATTATAACATTATAAGCTGTTCTCAGTATATAGACTGAAGCCTAACAAATGACTTAACGATATGGCAGGTTATCAAGCCTTTTCTTGGGCTGAAAAAAATGTTCTCATTCTAAGCAACAAGTGATATCTGTATGTAGAAACACAATCTCCTCCTAACGGTGCTAGCAGATATCAGTGTGGTTTTCTATTTAGTAGCTACACTCAACCTCATCAAGAGAGACCTCACAAATAACAGGCTGTGCACAAATGTGGAAAAGAGACTGTGAGTTATATTTCAGCTTATGTGAACTAGTCGAGGATTTTAACAACTATAAAATTGTGTTCACATTAAACGAACAACTAAAGAGAAGATATACTCTTGAACCCTAACACAACAAATTACAAATTAAATCTGAAAAACAATACTTAGTACTCTAAAGTAGTTAGAAGAAACAGGTTAAACTGGGGCTGGTGACATGGCAGGGGGAGGGTCTTTAAACTGGGCAAATAAAAGCATATGTGAGGTTTTCCAATATACAATGCAAATATGCATTTTAGAGCTGTAAATTTCCCTGTGTGTTAATTTGGCTGCTTTTATAAATTTTGTTATAAATTCAAACAACTTTCTGATATCTCTTAAATTATCTTTGATTTACTGGTTAGTTAGAAGTTTTTAAATATACTTTCCTAACAACTGAGATATTTTCTAGTCTCTACTGCCACAAGGAGAAAGAACAGGGTCTTATATATTTAAATAATTTTAAAATTTTCAGGACTGATTTGTTGTCTGGCATATGGCCTATTTGGTTAAATGTTTCATAAATTATTTTGTTTTCCTGGATGTAGTCCAGGAAACATTTTATTAAATGTTTCATGTGTGCTTAAATTTATTTGTATATATTTTTAAAAATTGGTATGATTTTATATTTACCCATATATTTTTCTTTCCCAATAGTGTTCTTACCTTTCTACAACTCCATCTTTCTATTTGTGATCATTTTTTTTTAGCGTGAATATCTTCCTTTAATAATTCTTTATATTCATCAGATGTGGTTATACTTTTCTAAATGTTCCAATTAGGTCAAAATGGTTACATTTAGTGTTCAAATCTACTATATCCTTACTGATTTTCCATTGGAAATGCACATTAAAAAGGCCAACTACTATTGTATATGTGGATTTTTCTTTTAATTCTGTCAACTTTTTTTTTAACAATTTTGTTTTGTTATTACTGGCAACAAGTTTTAAAATGTCATATATTCCTTTTGATTTCTCCTTTACAATTTTGAAAGTCTTCTTTATCTTTGGAAATATCTTTCTATAAATTTTATTTTGTCTGACAGTAATTTAACCATAGCAATCTTCATTGAGTACTTGTACATGTTATCCTTTATATAGTTGTCTTTTTAAAACCAAGTTTGGCAATATTTGTCTTTTAATTATATCATTTAAACTATTTACATTTAATGAATGTGTTAGCTCTATACTTGAATTTATTTATATCATTGTACTGTTTTTTTTTCTTTTCCCTTTTTTCTTTTTACTTTTAGTCCTCTTGCTATATATTTTATTAATGTAACTTTTATTTAGTGTTTTTTTTTCTATTAACTGTTACACAAAATTATGAAAATATTTTAGTGGTTAACATAAAGATTACAATAGATATCTCTCACATATTTTGTCGTATTGAAGCTGAGAAGGACTATACCTGCTTAAAAGGGCTTCTTGTGGTTAACTGGATCCAAATTCATAATTGGAGTCTAGCAGCCATTGTTTACAGAGGCCTCTCGCACATACTCATATCAGAGAAAATTTGCAGACTGAGCTGCCAAGCCTCCTTCACAGAATTCCTGCTATCTGAGCTGTATCTTATGAAGGAGGCCCTAGAATCATATTTTGACCAATGGGCTGACACCTGCCTCTTCCAATCCAACTATATTCTCATTTGCACCTTTACCGATCAGTCAGAGTGGCTCTGTAATGATCAATCAAGACACCCAGTTCTATCCAATCAGGACATTTCTATTTGGGCCAATCAGACTGTGCAAATTTAGATTTGTGACTTGCATGAAAAAGGACCAACCAGGAACTAGGGCAGACACTTTCTCTATATAAGTGGGCCTCCTTTATCTCAGGGGAGCAAATTTGGATTTCCACTGGAGGCTGCCTTTCACAGTTTACAAATTGTCCATCTAATTAAAGTTTCTGCTGTCATTGCACTGCAGATTGAGTCTCCTATTGGCATTGGATTGGTGGTGGCAGAAATCTTTTGTCGACAGTACCACCAATCCTACCTCTTCTTGAGAAAGACAGATTTCAAAGCGGTTTATTTCATTTCATCCTAACTTGTTACAATTGATGACATATTTTACTTCTACATGTTATAAATCCACAGTAAATAATTGTTTTTTCAGTCAATATAATTTATTTTTACCAATATTATAGTTATCATTCTTCATTGTCTTTTCATTCTTTCAAATCAATGTCTTCATCTATGATCATTTTCCTTCAGCTTGAAAAACACTCCTTAGTAATTCATGTATGTGTGTTGTCTGGTAACAAACTATTCTAAAACTTTTTTATATGTGCTTTTGTTTATCAAGACAATTTTTCAGGGTCTGGAATGCTATAAGAATTTTTTTTTTTTTTTTTTTTTAGTATTTTAAAACATATCACTGCAGATTTCCTTTCAAAAATTTACTATAAGCCTTACTGCTTCTCTTATAAAGGTATCTTTCATTTTTACCTTTGTCTTTGTCTCTGTCTGTCTAGCTGTCTATCTGTCTGTCTGTTTCTATCTTCTCTCTCTCTCTCATTTTGAGCAATTGATGATGACATACTTAGATCTGGGTTTTTTTTTTTTTTTTCATTTTTAATTTTTTGTATTTATCCAGTTTGTGAGTTACTAAATTTCTTGACTCTGTGGACTGATATATTTCATTAGTTTATATATTTCTTGGTCATTATGATTTCACATATTGCTTCTTTAATCTCTCACGCCCTCTTAAAACTCCAATTATGGATAAATTAGTCTTGACTGTGTACGGAATATATACTATGCTTTTATTTATTCATTATACTCTGAGTTTGTTTCACTTTGAATATATTCTATTGACTGGCCTTTGAATTTAGTAATCTTGTCTACTGCTCTGATAAGTCTGCATTTTTGTCTATCCAATAAAGTCTTAATTTCAGATGTTAATTTTTTAGTTTTAAAATGACTCATTCTTTCTTATAGATTCAAACTTCATGATTAATTTTTGATATTTTCTTTAATATTAAAAATGAGTATTTTAAGAACTTTTCTGGTAATAAAATATTTATAAAATAATTTTCTATCTTTTCCTTAATTTTCTATTATATTTTCTCTCTTTGCATATGTTCAATAATGTTTAATTTTAAACTGGAGATTTTTATTTTATAAAATAACTGCAAAAGTTTCAGATGACAATGACATATTCTAATAGAAATGATCTTTTCTTTTTTCTTTTTTCTTTTTTTTTTTCTTGTCTGTTATATAGTGAAAGTGAAAACTAATGCCTTTAAGGACTGAGCTGAGTTGGGCTTAGTTAAAGTGTTAATCTTTTCATCACTGGCTTATTAATGTTCATTTCTTAATTGAGTTTGTGGGCTTGACAGACTGAGAAATATTCAGTTCTATCTGGTGAAAAATTTAACATTAGCTCTTTAAATTTCTGCTTTCTATTGCATGTTTAAGACCCCTCCTTCCTGTAGTACATTATCTTTTAAGCACTTGTGGGGTTTTTGAAATATTTTAGTTTATCTCCAGAAAGCCTTAGGTCTAATTCCCCACACTCCTGTATATAGCCACTAAACTTAGCAAATATATTATGAGGGAAAACAAGTGAATATGTGGCTCCTCAAGTTTTCACACTATCAGGCAAACCCCATACAACCATAAAATTTTAGTATTTTTATTTTCACTAATAGTTTCTCTGAATGAGAAAGCCAAATCCACAATCTGCAAATTCCCCAGGCAGAAAATTGTCAGTAATTATTTGGCCATGATAGAATAACTTTCCCCATTCTGGAATTCTCTTGTTCTTGGTTCTGTAAAACTCTAATGACTTTAAAAATAGAATTTTGTAATTTATCTTTACTTCTTAGTGTGGGATATGGCTACCATATCTTCCTATATTCTATCTAGAATCTAAAATCCAAGAACTTTATTATTTTAAAATATGCTATATATGCCATTTCTCTTTTACTCTATTTTATTTATACAATCTATCTCTTCCTTCTTCTCTAATCAGCTGTGCTGAAGTTTTGTGTTTTTAAACTTTTTAAAAGAATGTTTTAATACCATACATTTTCTGTTTGCATTTTGTCCTAATTTAATAGATTTCTGCAATTTGCTCACTACATAGTTTGTATTTCTTTTGTCTTGCTCTTTTTGCTCTTTTCCATGGTTCAAGTTCAGTCTCTTTATTTTTCACCATTTTAATTTTCTTATAAATATATTTAAATTAGTACACTTTCACATGTTATCACTGCTTTAACTGTGTCCTAATAACCATTAATTTTTATCTGTCATCTGAGGGTATGGATCAGCACCAAGTGACCTACATAAGATTATTAAAAAGTTCCCAGAAATTACATTTTCTTAAATGTTCCTTCTACTAGAAACATTAACGAAAAATGTTCCAAGTTAGGATAGTCTTCATGCATATTAGCATGTTAATTGTGTTCAGAAATTTGGCAGCTAAAACAGTTTAATATATATTTTTTAAATCTAAGATTTACAAACATTTCTGGTCACATATTCTTTTCTTACAATTGCTTATTAGAAAATTTTAAAGCTAGATTTTTATGAATTTACAAGGATATTATATTTCTACTCTTCTATAGCATTTCTAGAACTTTAGCCAAATAATTATTATCTCTATAACTACTGTATTTCCCTTAGTCTGGACTTTAATTACCCAGTACTAAATTTTAGGAAAGCACTATAGCTTAGTAAATATAACCCTAGGTGATTCAAACAGTTTTGTATCCTTATAATTAAATATATCTGTGAATTTAGGAAAGTTACTTAATTTTCCATCTCTTATTTCTCTCAATTTAAAATAGAGTTTCATGAGATTTGGAATTCACTATTGAATCCTTTCCCCAAATATCCCAGCCTTTCCACTGTACCTACAGAGTTATCCCTTTGATATGTCGGCAGTTAATAAGATCTTACTTTCTGCCTGGATCTCCTATAAATGTAGAACCTGAAACCAGGGATAAAATTTGTTTGAGAAAAATGAGGCACATGCCTCAAGCATAAAATTTTAGAGATTGCCCAAAACTCAGTAATCAAGGTAAATAATAGTTTAAATATATTATTTAAAATATTTCAAAATGTATGTAAAAATCTACAGTGAATAAACTAAAAATTTCCAAGACTAGGAAAAAACAGTGACAGACAGAGTCATAACAGCAGGGCTTAAGGAAAAAGGGAAAACTGTGGACTCCTATAAACATGTTTAATCTCATTTTAGTTTTTTATAGAATATCAAAGTTGATTTTGAAAATATTATTGATAAATTTGCTTCTAATAATGTCAGGTAAAATTATTTTAAAAAAGTAAAATAAAAATAAATTATATTTTGATATAAATAAAACATTTTAAAACATGAATATTGTGTTTTAATATGTTGACTTCAATTTTTAAACATTTTTCAATTACTCTTATGTAATTAAAAAATGTTCTTATTACTCCTGTTCACAAGGAAAAAAATTCACATCAAGCTGATTTTCTCATATATCATCTCAGTTATGAACAATCCCTATATTTCCACTGAGGTAAGACAGGAAGGATTCTTTTTTTCAATGTACCTTTTCCTGTGATTTTCCATGAACTTCTACAACTTTTACCTTGTTTTCTCTATCTCAACTTCTCACTTATAGAAAAGAGAAAAAAGAGCATGCCAAAAGAAATACAAACTATGTAGTGGGGGAAAACTGCAGAAATCTATTAAACTAAGACAAAATGCAAAAAGAAAATTTATGATATTAAAACACTTTTAAAAGATTAAAACGCACAGAACTCTGGCAGAGCTTATTAGAGAAAAAGGAAGAGGTAGATTGTGCAAATAAAATACAGAGTAAAAGAGAAATAAGAGAAATTGCATGTATAGCATATTTTAAAATAATAAAGTTTTTGGATTTTAGATTCTAGATAGAATGTAGGAAGATGTGATAGCCCTATGATCCCGTACTAAGAAGTAAAGATAAATTACAAAATTATATTTTTAAAGTCATTGGAGATTTATGAAAAGCCAACTACTCCTTTCTATGTTTAGTCTATTCTATTATCATATATTAAAAACAACTTAAATGAGACACTTTTCAATGAATGTTTATTTAGCATGGCATTTTTAGAATATTTAAGGTGATGCTATGGGAGAGACAGAAAATATATTGTTCATTTGGTAAAGAATAAAATTATGTACAAAGTATGAGTGCAACTAAGGAGAGGAAAGCCTTCCATGGAATTAAATGCTGGGAAAATTATTTTATTTCAAATAGTTGTGGAAGGTTTTCTGTAAGTATATGAATACTTCATATACTTCATGAATAGAATGAGTAGGTAAAGAATATAGTTATATATGTTTTGGAGGAAATGAGCGAGTTAGCCAGAGAAGAGTAGGCTTTATGGGATACATATTATGCTGTCTTAGTTAACCTGATGAAATTTACAGTACAGTGAAACAATATTAGTCAGCAAGGAATATACGCCAAAGTCAGATAAATAATTCACAGATAACTCATAGCCATAATTATCATTATCAGTATCATCATGTCATAATTGGTATAATTTTTGAGAGCCTACTGTGGGTCAGGGAGAGTCCTGAGCTTTGAAGAGTATACGATGTAGTCAGAGTTATTACCTTCTCTATTTTTCGGTTAGGAAAAAAAAAATAACTCAGACATAATTAAAACTTTGCCCAATGTCATATAACTATTTAGAACAGAGTTGAGCTTGGAAACTCAGGCTCTTATCTACTAAAGTCAACTCATTCTAACACATGAAAGAGTGGTACCAAAAAAAAAAAAAATCCTCAATTACATATGGGATTGGACTAGGAAACATTTAGTGAACCTTACTAACTGTATGAACTGACCATAAAACCATATCGTCAGTCTGTGCAGTGGCCTCAGAAAACATCGTCCATCTCTTTTCAGGTGAGAAAACTGCATCCCTTAAAGTCTGCAATTCTAAGGTCACACAGCTCAGATTGTATTTTAATAGATTTCTCCTTTAAAAAGTCCTCTGTAGTTCCACGTAAAAGTACTTTTTTCCTCTTATATTTTTTTGATCTCATGGTTATCACAATCCTGATTTCAAAGGGTAGGAATGTATTAACCTATTTCCATTTTGTGCCAAACTCAACACGCATTCCATGTTTTGGTGTCCTCTCTAAGCTTTTTTGGTCCTCACCTGTTTATCATTCTTATGATAGTACTTAAATCTCAATGATATTACATATTTTGTGTGTTATAATAAAAAATTATATTGGGTTTCAACATCCTTATTATATAGCCAAACGAAGGCAATATAGCATAGGTTAAACAGCATAGATTTTGTAGTCAAATGTCATTGAATCCTACTTCTACTATTCTCCATTTCTAGGATATTGGGTCATTGTTCAAAAATAAAACAACAAACAAACAAATCCCCAGCCTTTAATTTCTTCTTTTATAAAATGGATGCTGGTTAGTTTTAGAGATAGTATTTTTAGACCATCTAATGTAATGTCAGGTCATATGCACAAATAGCAAACAATGTTAGTAGCAATAACAACTTTACCTATGTCAAATTTATAATGAACTAAATTTTAATAGTGGAATTAGAAAATAAACAAAATTTAATTAATTTATTCAATAAAGCAAATGTAATTCAATAGTATAACTAGTTCATAATCAGTTAATCTGAAAACAAAATGATGAGCTTTATGTGTGGTCATCACTACTTTTTGTTAGATATCTAATTTACCTGGCATTCATGGTATTTTAATATCATTAGATAAATGTTAAAAACCAGATGAGTAAAGGTATTTAAAATCAGACCAGCAAAGTAATTTTCTAATGGATTACCAAGGAAATAAAAAGACATAATTACTATTATAGAAATTGTAATTGGTTTTAGGTAAGCATGCAGAATTTATGTAGACCTAAGTACAAATTCCAGCTCTGGTCAACAAGTTCATGTATAACTTTGAGCAATTTATTTACTCTATTTCAGCCTACTTTCTTTTGAGAAGAGGGGAAATTCTAGCATCTGTGTCATAGGCTTGCTATGGAACAGAGTATGCGTGCCATAAATTTAGCTATTATCACCATCATTGCTGTCATTTCAGCATCACCATTATCAGCCTAATATTATTATCAATATTGCAAGCCTAGAATTTTGACTATTTCAGATTAATATATAAATAAATAATAATTGGCCAGGCATAATTTTTAATTATTTTTATTTTTGTTTTAGTAAATTTATTGGAGTGACACTGGCTAACAAAATTATATAGGTTTCAAGTGTACAATTCAATAATACATTATATGTATATTGCATTGTGTGTTCACCATTGAAAGTTAAATTTTCTTTCATCACTATATATTTGACCCCTTTTACCATTATCTACCTTCTCTCCTTCCCCTTTCCCTTTGGTAACCATTAAACTCTTGTCTGTGTCCATGAATTTCTGTTTGTTTGTCATATTTAATTGTTACTTTCGGTTTTATAGCCCACATATGACTGAAATCATATGGTTTTTAACTTTTTCTGTATGATTTATTTCGCTTAGCATGAAAATCTCAAGATCCATCCATGTTGTTACAAATAGCAGTATTTCATCTTTTCTTATGGCTAATATTCCATTGTATATATGTATGACATCTTCTTTATCCAATCATCTATCGAAGGGCACTTTGGTTATTTCTGTCTTGGCCACTGAGGATAATGCTACAATGAACATAGGGGTACATATATCTTTACAAATAAATGTTTTCAAAATTTTGGGGTAGATACACAGATTAGGGATTTCTGGGTCATATGGTTATTCTATTCTGAATTTTTTGAGGAACCCCGATACTGTTTTCCATAGTCACTGTATCAATTTACATTCCCACCAGTGTATAAGAATTCTTTTTTCCCCACAAGCTCTCCAACACTTCTTGTTATTAGTTGTTCTGTTGGTGATAGCCATTCTAACAGGTGTGAGATAGTATCTCATTGTGGTTTTGATTTGCATTTCCTTAATAGCTAGTGAAGCTGAGCATCTTTTCATATGTCTATTGGCCATTTGTACGTCTTCTTGGGAGAAGTATCTGTTCATGTCTTCTGCCTGTTTTTCATTTGGGTCGTTTGATTTTTGTTGTAGGGTTGTATGAGTTCTTTGTACATTTTGTATATCATTCCCTTATCAAAGACATTGTTTGCAAATATATTCTCCCATTCAGTTTGTTGCCTCTTTGTTCTGTTGATTACTTTTCATGCTCAGAACCTTTTTAGTTTTATATAATCCCATTCATTTATTTTTGCTTTTACTTCCCTTGCCTTTGAGGTCAGAATCATGCTCTACACTCAACATTAGTATTTTCAATTGGTTTTGAACTTAGTTTATTTTCCCAAAAAATAAATAAATATTTTAATTTAGTATGTAACTTTTTTACATTGCTTGACAAAGCATAAGAATGATTATTTTTCTCCTGTTTTGACCACTTGATCATTTCAGTCCATTATATTTGTATACATAAAGTGGAGCAAATTATTCTACAGACTCAAAATGTAGCAGACAGTTTCAGACACTGCTTAGAATCAAAGTCCAACTCTGCCTCTGACTAGATATGACATTGAACAATTTAATGATTTGCACCTATTTTTATGATCTGTGAAATGATAATAATGAACAATACATGCTTTACTTCACTGCTGTCAGCAGCAATTATTTGATATTTAGAACTTACTGATATATAGATAATGCTCATGAAAATTTAGCTAGCTTTCATAAAGTGATTTAAATCTTTTGTATTCCAGGCATTTGATTTTTTTTTCTTTCTGAAACAAATCGTACATTATTCCACATCCATGGGATTATACTAATTTACTCCATGAAATTTACTCTTCTTGACACAGAGGCCAGTGAGACAATTAGGTCAAATCATTAGTTTTAAACTATTGTTCATTCAGTCACTTTCAACAAATGAATGACAGAATTTTCTTTGTATTTTGAATTCAGAAATACATTTCTAACATATGTATCAGAACATATTTCTGGTAGAAGTGATAAAACAAAAACGTGGTAGACTTCGGAAAAATGTGTTTTTATCCATGTGCTAGAAAAATGAGTTTCAGAAAATCTCTTAAGTGTATGGGTTGCCTTTCTAGACATTTGCATCAAAGGGAGACTTTAGCCTTTACCCTCTATAAAGGGTGTTTTTTTCTTTCTTCATACCTGAGCCATCTTGGCCAGGTGCTGCCTATCCTACCATTTGGATTTATAGTCAGGCTCCCATATTAGGATTCGTCTTGGATTGAAAGAAACCACATACAGCCTACATGATTAAAGTGGGGAGAGGAATTTTAACATTCCAAACATCCCTAATCTGAAACTCATTTGTATTAGTTTCCTAGGGCTGTTGTAACAAAATTTCACACACTGGGTGGTTTTGAAATAATAGATATTTATTGTCTCACAGTTCTGGGTGCTAGAAATCTGAAATCAAGATCCTTCTGTTAGGTAGCTAGTCAGACATGAGTGACAGGGGGAACAAAGGAATAGGGGCTGAGCCTAGAGACTGCCCAAACACTCCAATGATAGTAGAATTCTGGGTATATTCATGCGCACTAGGCAATATAGCAGCCAACTGTCAATCAACATGACTTCACTTGCCAATCACCTAGGAATGTCTCTGTAACCATCAATCACAGCCCAGATATAATGCAGAAATTCCCATTTCTGGGTTCTTTTTGCCCCTTTGTGGCCTTTTTGTCCTTTTGTGGACTTTTCTGTGGCCCCTTTTGTGGTTGTTTTTTTTTTTTTTTTTTTTTTTTTTTTTTTTTTTTTGTGGCCCTTTGTTTTGGCTATTGTGGTTATAGCAATCTGTTACAGCTCTTCATTGGGACCATGTGCCTCTTGGGGCATAATTTGTCTTTCTAAAAAGTTTTCTTTTTGGCTTCCATGGCATCAGTTTTCTTTTTACTTTTCTAGCTGCATATTCTTAGGCTTCATTGTTAAATTCCTCCCTTTTACTTAACCATTAAATACTAGATTATTTCAGGTCAACTACCCTGGTTTTATTTATATCATCATCATAAATGATAGTGTAATCTGATGACTTTGAATACCACTTATATTATGCCTGTAACTTTATGTCACCAATTTAAACCTTTACTCATGAATTTTAAACACACATATTAAAATGTCTCTCTGACATTGCTTCAAAAATTATTTGTAAACCTTATAATCTGAATGTATATAAAATAAAAATTTTGATGATCATCCTCCCTCACCCCACAAACCTATTCTTCTCAGATCTTTTCAATTCAGTAGGTGGTCTCAGTTTTCAACCTATGAAAGATTGTTTTATTCGTAAACTATATACCTTGTTTCATCCACAAGGTCTCCAAAATATTTAGCAAATCCCTTTTCTTATCTAATTCTCATCTACCACTACTTGATTCTAAGTTTGCACCATTCTTGCATTAAATGTCACAATACCTAAAATTTTCTTCTCTTCTATCCTTTCATCTCTATAACCCAGTCTCTCTTCAGCAACGAAAGTAATAGATTAACATTATAAATGAGAATATGCCAGATCCTAGCTTACAAACTTTCTACCTTACCATAATTATACCACTGACGAACATCATTTCATACAACTTCCACTCTCCTCACCAAATCACAGGGGTATCATTTTCTTTTCTCAGATAGACCAGTATGTTTCTCAAAAGAGTGCTCTCTCATTCCCATCCCCAGACCATTTATACTAATGGCTCTGTCTTATTTTTCAGATATCACATAACACTTTACTTTCTCAAGAATTACCTCTGACCTCAGTTCATCTTTGTGAAATCACCATGTTTATTCCATTTGATTTATCACAATTTTAAAAAATATATTATCTGGGTTACATTTAGATTTCTTCTATGTTTTCTGCATTTTCTCTAAAATATGAGCTCAGGGACTTTGTTTATCTTGTTTACTATACCTCCATTGACCAATGCAATTAAATATATGTGCAGATGATTATAAAAACCATTAAAATATGTTGCTCAATATTCTTGAGAAAGAAACTTGCACTAAAAGTCAGATATATTTTTACTATACAAACTACTCTTTTATATAAACGCGGGTGGGGGAGGCAAAAATCCAAGCACAGATTGAAATTGGGAGCCAGTATTAGGCTTGGAAATGGTTTAGGTTTATTGTTGTTTTCAGCAGACACCAGGGAAAAGCAAGAATTGTAATAAGCCTCCTGGGCATGGGCAAACACAGGGACTAGTAGTTCAGAGGACATACTAAATCCAAAAGACACCAAGCAGAGAGGAAAAACTGGATTCTAACCAAAGAGGTTGCAACCAGTCCCTACAAGAAAGACTGAGAAAGGTGAAAAGAGGGTAAAACAGTAGTTTCTCTGAGGAAAGAAAAAATACATGTCATTCATTATTTTTTTTCTTTTTAAAATACTTTATTTTTTAGTGCAGTTTTAGGTTCATAATAAAATTGAGAGGAAAGCACTCCTTGCCCCAGCACACACAAGGCCTCCCCTATTATCAACATCCCCCACCAGAGAGGTACATATGTTACAAAAATATTGACACATCATTATCACCCAAAGTCTATGGTTTACATTGCAGTTCACTCTTGGTTTAGACTATGGGTTTGGACAAATGTTTAATGACATGTATCCATCATTATAGTATCACTCAGGGTATTTTTAGTACTCTAAATATCCTCTGTGCTTCATCTGATCTTTCACTATTTCCATAGTTTTGCCTTTTCCATAATATCATATATTTGGAATCATACAATGTGTAACCTTTACAGATAATGTAGCTTCTTTCAGTTAATAATATGCATTTAAGCTTCCTCCGAGTCTTTTCATGGCTTAATTGCTCATTCTTTTTTAGTACTGAATTCAGTTCTCCTTTAGGAAGGGATTGTAGGTTTGTCATTGAAAAAGGATCAGCAATTAAGGGGCTATTGAGCATCACAGGTAGAGAAAATGATTTCTACAAGGTATCTCAATCGGATAACTTAACACCCTCAAAGGAATTTCAAATACACATTTGAAAAGCCTGCTTAACTCATTTTTTATGTATTATATCATTCATCATTTCTGACCATGACCTTCTTAACCCAGCATTATATGTATGATATCTTTTAATATCGTACATTGGTATATGAGAGTAGAAATATATGCCAAGTAAAAGAAGAATCTGGGAAGTTTGTAGTAGAAATGAGTGGAAATCAAGGCCAAATTACATTATGAAGTTAATTATCCTCAAAGAGGATCATTAAAGCTCAAAAGAATATTTATAAGGACGTTGTAAGAAATGAGGTTGGCTTGGTACTCCCTGGAGAAAGAAGTTTATATAAGCTAAATAGAATTGAAGAGATGTGTGCAGGCAAGGAGCAACACAGAAATAGACATAATGATAACAGTTATCGAATGATCTACGTCACCGGTAAAACTATCTTTCTCTGAAGTTGAATTTGGTATGTTCCAGGAAAAGATAGTGGTGTGAGATATCCATTAATCCCCTGGACAAATCAGGCAGATTTCATTCCAAACCTGAATATCACATTTGGTAATGTAACCCTAAACCACTGTGTAATGCCTACCTCAGATTACGTGTTTATTGCCAAGCAGAAACATAGATTATCATGCTATTCAACAGCTTGAAATTGCTATGTGCCTGTCTGTACTTCCTTAAACCTTTACAGTACATTTGTTTTTCTTGTTTATTTATCTTTTCCATCAGAACTATGTGTATTTTTAGACTAGCAAATTCAACCATCTAGGAAACTTATTTTATTATATTACAAAGATTATACCAATAAAAGCACATTTATTGAGCAAAGCAAAAGGAAGAATTGACAAACAAAATGGAAAAACTAATATCTATGAACTTCCCCATACACTGACATATTTGTCATCATTCTATTCTAGAAGAAAAATAGCATTTTACTTTAAAAGCTTACTTTCATGTATTATACACTAAATAAGATATTGTCTGAACACAGAAAACCAAGTATTACTTAACTATATAGCCAAAAACTAAGTTGTGGCTACTAATTTTTTGCTATCAATAAAATAATGTGAAAGAGCTCATACTATGAACCATAACCATTGTTTGATTTAACACTACATGCTAAAACTGGATACAACCAAGGGATCTTTTCAAAACCTCTGGATAGATTTAGGATTATAAAAGTTGAATATCAGTTGTGGAATAATTTCCAGGGGGTAAAATTGATACTGATAGACTTAGAGCAGAGATAAGGCCAACTTTCTAGAACTGATCATGAAAAATAATAGGTAAGATAAAATGGAGAATTCAAGGCAGAGAAACAGGTACAAAAATTTTCGAGTTCAGCTATTTTATCATAAAATGTTCTTTAAAGGTCTATGACTGGATCCTGTAGTTTCCACTGCTCTTAAATGTGTGAAGGTAAGAACATTAAGTCATCATGTTTTAGGTTTTCTGACATAGTTTTTTTAGTATATCAGTGTTTTCCTCTACATTTTTTACAAGATTAAAAATAATTATAATCTTCATTTTATACTTTACTATAATGTGCACTAAATATTCTCCCTTTGCATCTGCACATTTTACTATATGGGAAGCACCATAATAGAGTTAAAAAAATGCTAACTTTACCCAGTATTTAGACCCTAGCTAAAGGCTGATTACTTTCCCTTCTTGAGAATTTTATTAAATCCACACTCCAACCACCTTTTCTATGGGGACTTTCACACTTTAGACTAGAATACACCAGTTCCAATCCTTCAGAGTCAGGAAGCAGACTAGAGGTAGTCTCTATTCTCCTCCTCCAGAAATGATTCCAATTACTCCATCCACAGGAAGCCCACAAAATCTCATTAACCCCACCCCACTTATACATAAACTGTGCCCCTACAGCTCCAACTTAGTGTTTTCCTGTCCCCTGGTGCAATCCTCTGTGGGCCCTGCTGGCAGCCTACTCTCCTTTGGAGTTGTATCAAAAAGTTCTGCCTTTCATCTAGTCAAGTGTCCTTGTTGTGCCCTTTCATCAACACAAATAAACAAATAAATAGATGAAAATTTTATAAAATAGGCATACAATACATGTTTGTGAAATTAATTTATAATTGAATAAGCACCTATCTATGATTTTTATTCCATGAAGCAAGTAGAAATTCAATTCCTGGAAACTGGCCAGTTTCAAGTGTAAGTACAGAGTATGTAGTGTTTAACAAGGAAGGGTGGGAATACTTGTTTTTCTAAGGATGATGAGTTGGAAAAACCTTATCCCTCTTACTGTACCCCCTCTGCAGCCATCACTACCTAAGACAAAAGGTAACAAAGATGGATCAGCGTCTCAGGGCACCCACAATTTAACAATAGGTTTTCATCATGCTATCCAGCTTCTACTTAATTTGTCCCCTGTAGTCTTCACTTACTTCCCTGCAAAATTACATATGCATTTTATTTAATTTATTGGGGTGGCATTAGTTAATACAATTATATAGGTTTAAAGTGTGCAATTCAATATGTCATGTGTATATTGCTTTGAGTGTTCTCCACCCAGTTAAATTTCCTTCCGTCACCAGGTATTTGACCCCTTTACCCTCATCTACTTCTGCTGCTCCCCTGCTTCCTCTGGTAACCACTAAACTGTTGTTCGTGTCCATGAGTCTCTATTTTTTGTCTTGTTCGTTTGTTGTTCTCAGTATTATATCCCACATGTAAGTGAAATTATACGGTTCTCAACTTTTTCTGTTTGACTTAGCATGACAATCTTAAGATTTATTCATGTTGCAAATGGCAGCATTTCATCATTTCTTATAGATGAGTAATAGTGCATTGTATATCTGTACCACATCTTTTTTTATCCAATCATCTATTAAAAGGCACTTTGGTTGTTTCCATGTCTTGGTCACTGTGAATAATGCTGCTATGAACATTGGGTGCATATATCTTTGCTGGGTGTATTATAGTAATTCTATTGTGATTTTTTTTAGGAATCTCCTGTTTTCATAATGGCTGTACCAATTTACATTACCACCAGCAGTGTATGAGGGTTTCTTTTTCTCCACATTCTCTCCAATATTTGTTATTACTTGTCCTGTTGATGATAGTCATTCTAACAGGTATGAAGGTGGTATCTCATTGTAGCTTCTACATATACATTTTAAAGGCTTTTCAAATATTTTATTCAGTGTTTTCCATTAGTAGAATTATTTTCTTTTTAGTTTCATTTAATTATAATGATTTTTTCGAGGATATTTAGTTCATCCTACTGAGAAAATTAATGTCTGCCAATTACAATCCTAATTTTTTACAGATGATTTTATGAATAGTGGGATGGGGCCCAGTATTCTTATAATGCATTGGATTAAAGCACTAGTTTAGGAACATTGCCAAAATTGTATGGTGTTCCACTTACAGTGTAAGGTTGTTTATTCTTAAGGAAATTAGGTACAGTTAGCAATTTAGAAGAGTAAACTGAAAGGAGACTTCGTAACTAACTTTAAAGTTTTAGAAGAGTGATTTAAAAGAGAGGTTCTTGCCTTGCTTCTGTGTTTTCACATCATTTCTAAATGGCATGTCATTTGAACCATTAATAAGATTGTGATTTCCAACATACATTTTTTTTTATAACATGTAACTGCACATAAGTCTTCTAAAGCATACAGAGAATGCATTACACTTGACAACCATTACTAAAAATTAGCTTTATTAATGAGTCATTCACCTCTGCGTGTATTATATAATCTTTTGACTATTAGTGTTGGTTTTGTTTTTAACCTTGAACACAAAAAATGACTTTTGAGTCTACTAATAATTGCTATTTGCTACGGAACCCCTAAAACAGACC
The DNA here is from genome assembly GCA_003508835.1 of Eonycteris spelaea. Taxonomy (NCBI): domain Eukaryota; kingdom Metazoa; phylum Chordata; class Mammalia; order Chiroptera; family Pteropodidae; genus Eonycteris; species Eonycteris spelaea. The sequence goes on along the minus strand of PUFA01000185.1, from coordinate 127,369 downwards.
TTCTTTGCTATATACAAAATAGAAATGCAAAAAGAAGAATATGTCTACACAAGCAGTTTTGAATTGTTTTCATCAAAATACCGGCAAAAAGAGCATCCTATATGTAATACTGTATTTGTAGAGCACTCATAAACTATCTTGGTTACAAAACTCAATAAAGTGCTTTATTCCCTGCCAGCTGGCATCTGTTCCTAAGAAAACCCATTTTAATATGTTGTTGTCTACACACAATCATTTTTTAATGCACCCTAAAGTCCACTTTTTCAACAAGCTTTGCTCCTGAGGTTGTTTCACTGATGGTATATGCACGGCAAGTAATAAACTAAAATTAGTAATGCAGAACACATAATAAAAAAAAGCAGAATTCATTTTGTTTGTAAATTGTGCCCTGTTTGGCTAAGGTAGATATTTATGAACGCTTTGCTGGATTTAGATGTGATGTCTAGGAAGAGCTGTGTGGGAACATGCACTAGAGGCAAAACATGTTTTTATTTTCTCACTTTTTATCCAGTCATTTTAAATTTAATCTTTCATTTACCCTGACCTCATTGTGACACAGATAGCTTTATGATGCTTTAAAAAAAAAATGGAAGTGCACTTGTCTTTGTGCCGTAGGGGCAATATTCTGAAACAAGTGGAGATGTCCAGGGTTTCACGAGAGTAAACTGCTATTACCCGGTAATATGATAAACAAATATGAATGAAGACCCCTTTCTTTCTTATTTATAAGTATCATGGATGGCAAATATTTATCAGGTCATAATGTAAACCCTCTGCCAGGATTTATTTTCTTATTAATTTGTTAATTTGTTTTTAAAATGAATGTAACTGAGATATTTTTGCCATGTCATAGGAAAATATCAACATTTAAATAACCTTGATGTGTAGACAATGTTTTGATTCCAAGTTTTTTTTTCAAGTTCTCTCCACACACACACACACACACACACACACACACACCAGATATGTGAACAAGCATTACTTGTAGAATGCAGTAAAAATGAAACTATATTTTTAATTCTAGCTGCCCCTTAAATTTTTTTCCTCAGTGGTGTTATCTTCCCCAGGGCCTACATAAAAATTCTTATAGTTCTCATGATTCTTATGTTCATTCTTTGCAATTTAAAAGCCCTATAATTCTCTAAATCAGAGGATATAATCTATCATTTAAAAATTAGAACTGTCCAGACCCATATAATAATCAATACTTCACTTTTTTATTCAAATATAAAACTTATCTCCTCTCTTAAAAAAAACAAAAAAAAAAAAAAACAAAAAAACAACAACAAAAAAACAAACTTCCCTAGTCAGGAAGAAAGACACCCTGCAGCATGAAGAGGACTTTATTGGTCTTTTCTTCTTTAACACCATTGCACTTTCTCCATCCCTATATTGAATAGGAGTTTGACAGAGTTCAATCTAATCAAAATCATTCTAACTTTGCCAGCTTTATAATCTCCAGCCTGGCACATACCTGAAAATAGATTTCTTCTCTCAGTAAATGCTTTTGAGGTTTCTTCAGATTTTCTTTGTTTACTCTTGCTTTGAATCATAGCCCCTTTAACTAGGGATTTTTACTAGTTATATCTTTGATGATAATATGCTCATCACTCCTCCCATTAGAACCTTACTCCTTTTGCAGAATACAGGAATCTAGAGATGGCATCACTTCCCTTTTTCAACTTGTTTTTTTTTTTTTTTTTTTTTTTTTTTCATCTAGGTGGACCTATTCTATAGGACAAAAGAACAGCACCTTCAGCAATCTATCCTCATTTTTGGTCACATATGCCTCACAATAACCACCAATATATCCTTTGCCTCACGAATAACCTCTGGCAGGTCTACCTGCAGCTGTCTTATTGATATCATAATATTTGAATATTTAGGTGGATGTACAAATTTACTCTTTTCTCGCATAAATCCAATGATTCTAAGTTCCATCCCCAAAGCTGAGTTAAGGACAGGTAACAGTCCTTGTTCCTTTTGTAGTTATCTGCCATTTATCCTCTAAAATACTCATTTTATACCCTCCACATGGTTGACTTAAGAACCAATTAACTTCTTTTTATCACCTATTTTGAACCGTCTTCATGATGAACTTTTGGAATGTAACATCTATTATCTTTACTCAACAACTTCTATCTGTGATAGAAAGAGCTTGATGAGGTAAGGAGTAGAAATACAGGGTAGTAATAGCTTTTAATATTAAGGTATATTCAATGTAAAAATCAGTTTCAGTTTTCTTATCTTATGCTGGTAAACCTATGTCAATCTCATATGAAAGAACACTTAGTAACATCGAAAACATGTGTTTCAAATACTCGCCAATGAGTATAAGTCAGAATCACTTCTGATTAATATCTGCCCAGTGGTTGAGAAGATCCACAGTTATAGACTTTGATCTGGAGGGTGTGCAGTGCATCACCTCCTCTATGCACTGTTTTGACTCTCTACAATGCTAACTCATACTCTAATCTGTCTAGCTCAAAAAGACAAAAGATCTGTCAATCTTTACTTTATGGTTTTTATTTTATACTAATAAGGGTATTGAATATGTGTTTTCAAAACACACAGTGTCCCCTGGAGAGTATGATAAATAGCCTTGAGGGGCATTCTTTCTTCAAGATGAACATTGCAGCTATATAATATTTAAGATCTCTCACTTGTTATGGCAGAAGGTCAGATAACTGCATATGTAGACTGTTATCCCTGGCATATTTTTAAAATGGAACTGTGCTTTGGTAAACTCTAAAATTTACAATAAAAGATGATAGAAGAATACTTATAGAAAACCTTTACACTAGTTACTTTAGTTTTTGTTTGTCTTACAATAATTCTTCTATGAAGTATTACTGGAACTATTTGTTTAGGTTTTAAAAGTAATTGTATTTATATTGAGTAAGCTACATTGTTTTGTTTTAGTTTATACATATTATCAATAATGTAACTTGTCAGGCTTCCTTATTTACATTATATTCTAGGATATTCAGAATATAATTTTTGAGAATTTTAGGATAACACATAGCATGTATGGAGGATATCAAGACAATTGTTTTCTAACTTAATTTTACTTTTGGGCTTATTTCATTTTCACTATGTTTCTATCTTTTTCTTTCTTTCTATCATTGTTTTGCATATATTTTTCATAACTTGCTAAACATTTTTGCGATACAATGCAAAAGTTTTAATTTTTTAAAAGTTGTGTTTATTGTTTCATAACCACGATGTAAGATGAGACAAAACCTACTCTATTGGAGTTAAACTCAAGAAATTCTAACCATCTACAGTTATTTTTTCCCCTAGATAAACAGTACAGAAGAATGTGTGCATACCTTTTTGTTTCATTAGATTCTGCTTCCTACACCTCTAATAATTGGATGAAGTAATGGGGCCAAAACAACAACAAAATCAATAGGCTTTATGGATTTCAGGAATCTGAAAGTTGTCTGACACCAAAACTCTGTCCAATAGAAGTCTTCAATTTAGAAAATTACAGTGGACACTAGAGTGGATTTTGGATCTCTGGCCATATTTGAATACCCTTCTTTTGCTTAAGAAATTTAATGAAGAAGTGTCTGTGACAGAGAATCCATCTGTTGGGGGACTATTAGATAATTCTGCCTCCAAAGGTGTCTATATCAGATAATCATTCAATGTGCAGTGACCCCTGAGATGCTGGTGCCCTCTGCTAAATTAGTCCTGTGTAGGTAATTTGGACATTGTTTCTGTTTTCAGTTATCTATGTCTGATTCTCTGTTCCATCCTGTACATTCTGCGAGTTTTCTAATAATTTTTAAATTAAAACATTTAGACCGGAAACTGCTGCTAACAAAAAGTTCTGATTGATAACTAAACAAATTTCTCTTTTGTAGCATTAAAAATATGCTACAGAGGTAGAAGTCATCAGAATCAGAAGCAAAGCCAGAGAATTGGAGGAGCAAAAATAAGACACAAGCAGATCCACTAGACAAGAGAAGAGGATACCGACTTCTGATGCATAACCAAGACAACTGGACCACATGAGCATCTGTAGTTCACCAGACACCAGACACACTCTTGTTGTATCCTCTTAAGGACGGACCCATCCATTTTTTTAATTATTCATCTGACCTTTCTGTTCCCATATAAATGGATATTTTTGCTTCTTCATATCTAGGTATATCCTGGTAGCTGTCCCTCACCAGAATATAAATTTCTACTATATTCCATGAGAGCAGAGACCAAGGCTGTAACTGTTTTTCTATTTTGTTTAGTTTTGTTTTTGTTTTGTTTTGTTTTGTTTTGTTGTCTGCACTCAATACTTAGGTTGTGGCACAGTATGTATCTCACAGTAGACACTAAATATTTGTTGAAATACATGATAATAAATAAATGACACTAAAAATATAACTAACATAAGAAATTACATTTACTCAAAAAGTGTTTGAATAGATTACAAATTAGTCCTATCTCATTTTGTACTACACACATGAATCACTCTCTTCATGTTTTTTGTTTTACTTTTTTAGAAATTATAGAGATATTTCTTATAGCTAGCTAGGGAACATAAGACACATTTACTTATTCAGATTAACAAATCTGTAGTAAAAAAGCTGCTTTTTTCCCTTGTTCTTCATGAAAAATCTTTCTAAAGAAATGTGAGCATTATTGTGACCCACCTGATATTGTTTATCATCCCTGTTTTCCTGCTGCATTAGCTCTAAGTTCTGATGCAACGTTTTTTGATATCTGCCTACAAAGCTTTTCCTCTGCTGTCTTTTCCCCATGAGGTTTTCTTCGGTTAATAACACCCGGTAAGTACTTAATGTGGAATTATGAATTGCTGTAAAGGTAGACTGAACAGTGCTTGACCTCACAGTTTGTAGATCACTGTTGATTTAAAGTGACAGACTAAATTCTCCACATTAGCTGTACCACATTTTTAATACACCAATAAAACAGAGTTACTCCAAAGGAAACATTTTTGACAGTGGCTCTAAAACAGTAAATAGAATACAAATATCAGAGTACTTTTCTCAGTTATAGAGCAAATAAATTTAAGAACTGAAGTATGTATTGCAGAAATTCATTGCCTTGCACAATATTTTGTAGAAGAAAAAAAAAAAGGATTAGCTATCAGGCCAGGGAACTATTTAAGGATGTCAATTATATCCAAAATTATTAGAAATAACATGTTTTAATTTGGGTGGAGGGTAATGTATTTTAATCCTTTAACCAAGAGAGCATGCCCTTTACAGTATATTGTAGCTATTTAAATAACATCTCCACATTGTTTCAAATCAAAATAGTATCAAGTATCTCACAAACTCCCGGATTTTCTGTTTCATTACTCACTTTTAAATTACATTCTCAGGGCAATGGCTAAAGATGGCAAGTGAGACATTTATCCTATTAAATTTATAATACCATTGCTTTATGATGTTCCTTCAACCTTGATCTGTGTAATCCAGCACATGTAATAAATTTAAATGGACAATACATTTTAACCGTAATTTAAACAAATTATGGCTTCGAACTAAATATTTTATAGTTTAGCTAAATATCTAGTCTCATTTTCAGTTTACATTTGCAAAGATTAAAATGATAGCTTGATCATCTTGTTTTTGTTGTTGCTCTATTCCTTTTTTCTAGACCCATGACTATTCCTATGACATTATTCATAGAATTTTGATTCTTTTTCTTGTTGCTATTGTTCCCCCCCAGGTCTGGTAATCTATTCATCTATACATTTAACAATTTTTCATTATTGTCACTGTATTACAGGTTCATATTTACCTTTACAATTTTTCTTTTGCAATCAATTTTTTTTTTCTTGGAAGTTCAAAGATTGTTGGTGTTGAAGTTCTTCTTTGATGAAATCATGACCTTGAAAATGACCTGTCTCAAGAACCTAGCCAATGTGCTCCTGAATGATCTCTCATACCCTAACTATTCTGCTTTCCTAGAAATAGATATGCAATAGTCTTCTCTTTTTCTCTGAAATGAATGACCCTTTCCACCCACACTATACTCACTAACTCTGCAAACGTGGACTGAGTTCCTATAGTTTACTCTTCTGTCTATTCAGTGGAATAAGAATGTCAGGCTTTATTACAATTACTTGTTTCCATATCTATTTTTCCTATAAGAGTGAATACCTTGAGTCTAGAAACCATACCTGTCCTTTTGTTGTAAGGATACATTCTACAAAGGTCATTTGAAAGAATGGTTTAAAGAATTCATAATTAATTTTTACAAAATAAGTTTGATGTTTTTCACAACACACACATATGTACTCAGAATTCTCTATTCAAAAACATGTGTCCCATCAAAAATGTGACAGACAGTATATATGGGGCTAGATTAAATGTAAGATAAAATAATGAACATAAAGTGACCAAGAAAACACATTTTAATAACTTACTCCTTTTAGAATATTTATAATCAGTCAATATTCACTTCATTTGTTTCTATTCCTAGATCCTAATTAATTTGCCATTGCCTAAGATATTACTTTTAGTCTTTACAAGTCTGTATTCCCCCTTAATTCATATCAAAACATTGAAACCGGTAATGTATACAACATAATTCAGTTGAGTAGTTTGAGCAAGCTCAGCTAGTGTTGTAGAATACAATAATTACTACAAAATTCTCCTGTCACTTTATGTGAAACTCTAATACCTCTTTGCCTTTCCTCCCATCAAGAGTGAAGTCCACTTCTTCACCTTTCAGATTTGGGCTTTGCTGTTTGTGTTGATTTATCCAATGGGGCATTAGCAAATGTGACCTGAGCAGAGATTTCAAAAGCGCTTTGCACATCGGGGCTTTTTTCTTTCTTTCTCTTCTTTTCTTTTTTTTTTTTTTATTGCTGTTTGGAATCCTGAGACTGGTCGGGTAAAGAAAAATATAGGACAGCCTATTGGAGCATAAGAACCACATGGAACAGAGATGAGCTCTCCCATTTGAACCCCTACAGATCAAGCAGGCTGCCTGCAGCTATGTACTTAAATGAGGTCATCCTGAATGTCAACCATATGCAAATTTAGAAATAAGAAATGCCCATAAATCACAGAATTGTAAAATATAAAGTTTATTGCTTTACGCAGTAAGTTTTTTTGACATAAGCCATTTTCCTCAATGAAGCAAATAAATTCAGTTAGTAAGTACACTTCCTAACTTAATCAAAAATTAAGCAAAACAATAAACATTTATATTAATTGATCTTATGTCACTGGTTCACTTTACTAAAGTTGGAAGATATTGTAAGCATTTTCTCATGAAATTTGATTCTGCACTGGATGTTAAAATTTATTATGACATTTATTCCAAAAGAGAAATAGACATTTATGTAGAGCATTGTTGGTAAGATGGAATCCTTGAAGAAGAATGCTTTCAGTTTCTTCTTCCCCTTTTCACATTGGGTCTTGAGTTTTTAAATGCTTTTAGAAAAAATTTAGCCTAGATAAAGTCGATGGATATTTATTTTATCTCAGTTACCAAGGTTTTTGCTTAGTAATACATTTAAGTATTATTCTAATTTGTGGAAATTCAAAATAAAAATAGTAAAGGCATGGTCACCCTTGTTATGTTTTGGGTTAAAGCGGCCGCTTTGGTCCGCGGTGACGGGGAGAAGGGGACGTGTTTGATGAGGAAGCCCAGGAGTCACTCGCTCCTAGTGCAGCGGGAATGAGCCCTGGAGCCACATGCAGAGACGCGTTAAAGTAAAGCTGTGTAGAGGACGCGAGGGTCACTTGATAGGCTGGGTTGTGGGGAGAGGGGCGCGGACTTAAGAAGAACTTGCCTGGGTCTCGAGACTATAGAGGACAGAGTGGTCCAGGCCTGGCCAGGCGCTGCCCTCCCTACCCCTTGCCACCCAGTCCGGCCCGCATCCTGCTAGGATCTTCCAGCGGGTTGCTTAAAAGCGTGTAAAACTACAGAGCGCCTTCCTGGATCGCCTGAGGGGTTGGTTAGTCGCTGGGTCAGAGCAAAATAAACTCTAAATTTTTAAGAAATTGCAGCTTGATGAAGATCACAGGGAAGGGGTGGAGGGGAAATAATATACTGAATGCGATAAGGTTGTCAGAAGACATGTACACACTTTACAAGGGTGCTTCAATGGGCGAGGAACCAAGGGATGGAACTAATGAATCTGGATAAAGTGAACGCAAGAATGTTGTCAGAGGGCAGAACGGGAAGCTAATAAGGAATACTTGTGGCTAGGTCAGGAAATATTAAAGTGGGTTTCTGGTTTTTTAGAAAAAATAGTAATGGTAAAGGCACGTTTAGCTATCATTTATTGAGTCTTTGATACGCAGTAACCAAGCACTATGCTGATTTTTATATTCTAGCTAATCTAATTTTTATAGGGGTTATCTCCAATTCACATATAAAATAGCAGATTAATTTGTCAAAAGTCATCCTGTCATTAAGGGGTGTATCTGGGATTTGAAATATGACTTTTTTTCTTTCCTGAAGATATAAGAAATAATATTATTCTCTCTTTTTGGTTAGAGATGTTTTAGTGACTGCAGCACAGCAACACATTAACACATGTAGCCTTCAACTTGTCTGTAATAAGTCAAATGTCCTCAGAATCAAAGATGATATAAGAAGAAGCAAATGCATAACTAACAAAAAGTCCCCAAACTAGGAGTGACCATTTACTATCTTGGTGCCCAGTCTTTCTTCCTATTTTGTCACTTTTTCTGTCTGGAATCCATCCATTACTATTTATATTAATAACATTACTATAGAATTTAACAAGTGATGGAAATAATCTGGAAAACAAACAAACAAACAAACATTGATACACAGTTTAGAAACTTGTCTGAAGTACTTACAAGTAAATATTAAATGAACCTGTCATGAACAAATAAACATTCACCTTATATTTTCTAGAAGATGATATTTCACAAAGAGTTGTCAAATTGTGTTGATTGTGGAACGGCTTATGGAGACAACAAATATGTTTTGAAGCTTAATTCTGCCACTTATTAATTGAGTTACATTAGTTATGTGTTATATTAGTTAAATTCTTTGAATATCTTAGTTATAATTTTCTCTAAGTTAAGAATATTAGATATCTATCTTGCAAGCATAAAGACAATATGTAGAACAATTCAGATAAGATACCCTCATTAGTGGTAATGTTATAATAAACCATGTTTAAAAAATATTTATTTTCTTTGGACCTCTGGCATTCTTTAGTATAGAAAAGAATAAGAAGAAGAACAAAAAACAAACAAACAGATTATCCCTGGAAATCTGTCTGCTCATAACTGTAAGCATCTTTTCTTTCCATTGGAAAACTCTCATGGACTATATACTTGTTGAGAAGAGGTTATTATTTTGCATTTTAAAAATTACCTGTTGTACCTGGGTCTAAGGGATGCCAATGCTCCTAATTATAGATTAAACTCCATTTTACAATCAGTATAAATATAGACACTATGATCAAAATTAATTTAGTTGGTGTTAATTGGTATTTTAAATTGGATTAAGTGATAACAATAGCAGGTAAAATATATTATCCAATCTTATAAGCTTAACAGAGTATTTAAATCTAATAATGTCTTTTAACCTTCAAAATCTACCACCAAACTAAATATATTATCATAAATTCTTAATAGTTCTACTGTCTATGTTAATGCTATTTTACCCAACTGACTGACTGACCTCTGGAATCACATAGATGAAATTCAAACAATTCATTCAATGGTTGAGAATTAGATCTTGTGGGTTAGTTTTTAAAGTCTAGAGCTAGAGACAACCTTAGATATATTCAATCTCTTTATTTTTATAAGACAAGAAAATTCAGTCCTATAGGAATATAAAATTATTTTTCCAAATCACACAATATAGAAGGGTCATAATTAAGACAATAAAATGTAAGCTATCTCATATTTCAGAACTGGCCAAAATTTAAAATTTGGCTAAATTAACAGGGTATTTATTTTATTAGGATTCTAATTAAGAATTCTCAAAATATTAAAAATGTAGTATGAACTAATATCTTGTATAGGCTGCTTCTATACAGGATTACTCTTAACTAGACCAAATTCTTAAAGCTTCCTACTGATTACAAATTATGTTGTTTTTCTTTTATATTATGTGGGCTTTTAAATGAATTTTAGAAATTATTTATTCTTCCAAAAGTGTTATTTATTCTTGCATCTATTGAATCAGGACCCAGACTACTGCAGTGCCCTTTTCCACTCAGTGTTTTCAGTCTCACAAAGAAGTCATTTATGGCATGTTGGAGATTTATGATTTGTATTTATCTTTCTAGCTTTGGCAGCTTTTTTCTAGGCACAGATGCTCCTTATTCTTAGCCTCTCTGTTCCCTCTAATAAATGTGCCACCACTACAGGCATTGTGGCTGCTACAACTGGGCACCTCCTTATTCTGGGGGCATGTATCATCGCTGATGCTCTGCAATTAGTCATTGTCATTTTTTTTTTTTTCTGGAAAAGATAGAAGACAGTCTTCTGGTGTTCTGATGTGAGGGATGCAGGAATGTCTCCTCCTGGTGGGTTACACTCTTTGGGGGAATTTTCAAAGTAGCATATGTATCAATATCTAGTAGAGATTTTATTTTATTTTAGTATGATGCTTCCTTCATATTTTGTCTATAATGCAATAAATTTCCTAGGAGAAAACTCAGCTAAAAGAATATTGCTTAAACAAGCTGAAGCCAGTTATCTTGGACTCAGAGCAGGTGAATAATTCTGGAAAAAGCATGACACATTTTATTTTACATACAACCTGTCTAATCCTTCCTAGAATTGGGTCTGAGTTCAAGCAGTACAATGATAGCTCAAAAGTACAAATTAGAGATATCCTTTACAGTAAATATGTCATCATGCTAACTTTTATTTCTTTTTAAAATAATATAATTTAGATTAGATAAATATGGTATGTATTTTTAAATATTTTTAGTACAACTGTGTATGAATATACATACTTGCACAGTGTATAAAAATTATTTTAAGTCTTGAATTAAAAAAGAAAAAAAAAAACTCCCTCAGAGAGATGAGAACAGATTTATAACCAGCTGGTGCCAAGCTATATTTGGCATATGGAACCTAGATTTAGTTATCATCTTCAAAGTCCATAAATATCATTCTAGCAACACTATTGTGCATGTAAGACAAATGGTTGGGGAATTCCTTTAAGCAATCCCCAGGTGATGAGAACAAAGTCAAAAGTCATCACAATACACTGAAGTTCCTGAGGTTTGTGTCCCTAACTAGATTCTCTGAGGCAGCCAGACTGTCAATGCTGCAGGGGACAATGATGGTATTTCGAAAGATGTGAGAGCAGCAGGTTACTTTACTGTATTTTTGGAGGCTAGTATCGACACAGGTTTTGTTAAATAAAAATATGTGAAAGATGTTAAGTTCTGAGCAGCCGACTACTGGGGTAGAAAGGGGGGGCCTGTCTTCCCCTCGGAAACAGGTACCGACATATCTTTTGTGTCTTTTTCTTAAAGGGACCTATGTGCTCATAGCTAAATAGCTACTGAGTTCCTCTGTTTCAGGACTTTTTGCTATCTCAGGCCCCTCATCCCCTACCTCAGTAGCACCTACCAACACAAAAACAGATTTCCTTCTATAGCCTTTTAGGGAATTCTGATGTTGTATACTGCCTTCTCTGAGAAAAGCTTATCACACTTGGCTTTGCTTCCTGCTTCCTTCTCAGAATGGGTTCTCCTTTTGCCTCCTTCTTAATCACAGCTAAGTCCCCAGGTGATTGGACCAGGAATAGACTTCTGATGCGTCCTGAGCTATCTCAGAAATTTGGATTTGAGATCCAGAAAACTTTGTTTCTAATTAATAAAATCTAATAAAAATTACTGTAAATCCAAGCCTGAATGGCCATACTGGGCCTTTATTCAAGTTCAGCAGAGAATGAGCTACAGTTGGCTCTAGTTTTTAAAACTTTTCAGTTACAGTTGGCATGATAGTATATTAGTTTCAGGTGTACAACACAGTGCTTAGACATTTATATAACTTATGAAGTAGTCACCCAGTAAGTCATACACATCTGAAAACACACATAGTTATTACAATATTATTGACTATATTCTCTATGCTATAGGAATTAATGTACTTGGCTTCTACATGGCAGCCCTCTTGTAGTTTTAAAACATATCTTCCTATTTTGCTTATCTTACCTTGAGGGGTCATCTTTCTTATAGTCAAATATTAGATGAACAGCACCTGGGGACACAAATGTCTATTTAGCAAAAGTAAAGATTTAGAATCTATATATTCAGAGTTGCCAGTATAAACAGGCCTCATCCTACCACAGAGGTTCTGTTCATTATTTCACAATAATCTTGTTTTACTACAAGTGTGAAGTCAGAAATGCATCATGGCTCCAGTGTATCCTCAGGAATGCAGGGGGATACACTGTTTTAAAATTTTGCTCCATTTTGACCTTTATATGTAAAATCCATTTTATTCATAACCTATAATTTTTTAGAAGATTTATCACTTAAAGAAATGCATTTGAATCCAAATGATATTTTCTTATCACTATTTGATTTTTTAAATTTCTAATAATTCTATTCATATATGATTCAGTGTTGACTGAAATGTCTTGTATAAAAGCCTAATGCTATTTCCAATATAGGCTTTACTTTTTAAGAATATCTACTCTCATAAAATCATGTAGTCAAGAATCTATTATTTTCATCTCCTCTTATTCTTAATTCTGTCATGTGAGGTTTTGTTTTGTTTCTTTTTCCCAGTTAGCAGGACAGCTTAGTCCACAAGAGTCATATTCTATCTATTTTAGAATGCTTGAAATAAAATGTGTGTGTGTGTGTGTGTGTGTGTGTGTGTGTGTTTTAATGTGTATGAAATCCTGTTAACAACTACCTTATCTAGGCAAAGCCAAAACATCTTTGGAAAGATTATTGTGTGAATAAAGTTAGGTCTATCTTATAAAGATAAGTTCAACTGCGAACTACTTATCATTAAGAATTAGCAATTTTACTGCAGAAAATCTTTGCAAGTACTAGAAGTCTTTTTAAAAATGTTTTAAAGAGAGAAAAAAAAAACAATGCCTGTGAATAATTCAAAAAACAGTTGCTCTTCCAAATATTCGGCATCTTTTATTTTATTACACTTCTTCTGGGAGAAAAAAACCATGGCAACCAGTGTTTAATGGTTATGAAAGGATGCCTTAACTGCTTTCTTCTTCTTCTTCTTCTTTTTTTTTACCATAAGGTTAACTATTTCCACTTAGTGTCATTTTCAATATTATCAGTAACCCACTTTGAAAATTTTAAAAGTCAGATAAAAATTATACTATTTAATATGTCTTTCTATACCTTAAAACACTTAAAGAAGTAAAATCCGTGAGAAAAACACACGTGTGTATGTGTGTATTTGTGTGTATGATGTCTTACTATGTAGTCCATAATGAGTTCGATACTTCTTTCATTCTGCTACGGTCTTTTTATGTAGCTGTGATATATAATATTAGACTATCTTAGCCAACATTAAATTAAGTAGATATCTCTAAAAGATTTACTATTAGAAATTGAATGAGGAATAAAACCATTTTTGTTTGGATAAGTAACTTGATGATACTTGAGAAAAATATAGGACATTGAGGGCCTGGATGATGGCTAATACCGAATCATTCCAAATAAGTAATACATTTGTCTTCATGATGGTTAAGAAATTAGACCTCCCTAGGCAAAGGAGGTGAAGGTCAAAGGAGATAAAGTTGAAAATATGAGAGAGTAATAATATGAGACAGTGAAAGAGAGAGAGTGTGAATACACATAAACCATATCCAGAAGATATTACTTCACTGAGGTATACTGAGATGAATAAAAGTTTTGAAATGCTTTTTAAAAAACTCTTATAATGTATTTTACAGCATTAAATGACAACTCCCATGATTAACTCTTTACTAAAAGTATAAATGCTAACTAAGCATTCACAAGACTGTTTTGTCTTGGGTCAAGAGTTGTTGTTTAAGGGAAATAATGAAAAGACTGAGTTTCTTATTTGGGTAATGTGTTGCATTTAAAAGTCATGTATAAGGAAGTAGGAAGTGGCTTAAGAAATAAAATTGTGTCTAAGTAAATTTCCCAAGAATTAAAAGGTATTTTGGAGCTGTAGAACTTTGATACGAACTGGGGGTTTCAGCCAATCTTATAATCCCTTGAAAGTTCGGGACCTTCCTATTATCTATCCCATTATAGATTTATATGGATCTTAGTTTGGCAATCTGAACTATATTTGGCTGAGAAATAAAACATACACAAGAATGTCTGGAGAGTTTGACACCACCACTAGGTTTATTTATTTTACTTATTTATTTTTTTAATCATTAGGAATATGGAAACTTCTGGAAAAGATTAATCCCAAAGGAAGATTTAAGACATTCAAATATTGGTTTAGGACAAGCCTTCAGTTTGTAGAAGGAAGGATTATTCTGACAAAGTTTACAGTTTTTCTCTTAGATTGTCCTCTGACTCAGACCAGTAGGCAGGTACTTGAGATACAGGGAGAGAAGATGACATTGACATGTGAGTACACACTACTAAACCTGATTTATAAATATGTGAGAAGACAGCACCAGGAATAAATTAGGCTATTGAAATACTGTGTTCCAAAGAATAACTTATGAGTTTTGAAACATTAAAGTAGCATTGGCAGATGTGCACTGGCAGTAAACCAATGACTCTGTAATGGCATGACAGTTCTGGGAAGTCACACTTTAGAAGCTTTATGTAGGCTTCTCAGACATAACTGAATCTATGACTCAGGTTTTAGTGGCCCTGAGAAATGATACCTCAGCCTTACAGCAGGCATCATACGGAGATCTAGATCATGACACAGCAAACATGTTTCATGACATGTTACAGCAGAAAGGATGGCTTTATGGTAGATGAGGGGCGGCATAGGAATTTTTTGAAATAACTCCAGGAACAGGGAACAGATTATAGATTGTCACACAAGTAGAAGGGGATTTGAGCCACTACAATAAAACTGCTTTAGGTTACTATTGCAATTGGAATCCTGTTTTGTTTTCTTTTGTTTTGTTTGGGGGAGGGAATGGTGATATGGTCTGGGAATCTGGTCTATAATCACAATTTGAAGGGAAGATATCAAGACCTTTCAGAGTATTGATGAGTTTTAGTTTTTGACATGAGGGTTTATTTAATCCATGCTTTTTATTGACTGGAAAGAGGTTGAGAACTCTAAGATTTTAGAGTTAATAAAGAACAGGAGATGTGTGTGACAACGTAGGAATATATCCTTTAATGAAAGACAAGTATCCTGATATTTCTGGATGGGTCCTGGCATTTGGATGACTATCTTTGCTTTTGAGGGCTCAATCATAGATATAATGGGAGAGGGCTGGCTCTGGACTTGCCTAGTAATTGGACCCTAATATTCTAGCACTGCAGATATGCCCTGCAGATCATAGATGTGTGTATATGTGTTGGGATTGTTAGCCACTTATCAACATAACATATAAACTGTGTAGTTACATAACATGTGGACCAAAAGCTTTTGATTGTATGAGTTTATAGTATTTAAATATAAAACTACAGGTAAGAGTCTCCTCTCCTAAATGCCATGAAACACAATTATTGCTAGGAATAAAAACTGAGGATTAAAGTTCATACACTGATAATTTAATTGCCTATTTTCCCCAAATGACGTAATGGTAGTTTTGAGGAAAAAAATGCTAACGAGGATATTATTTCTCTAAAGAGAAGGGGATATTTCTAATTTTTCTCTTCTGTACAGTCAACTATGTGATTAAACTTACATACCACATAAGACCTAGGAGAGTGTAAAATTTATGTCAAGACTTGGCTTGATCATAGGAAATAAGAAAAATTCATTTTTTTTGATGATGTAAAATGGGAGCACAATATAATTTGATTTTAACATTAAAGGTTATTACTTAATTCAAGGGATAAAGGATTAATACTTCAATCTGGTGAATCTGGTCATATTTACTACATTAACATAGTTTTGTTCCCAACATGCACAAAAAGCATACAGTAAAAGACATGGGCTCACGTTTTCTTACTTTACAGTCATTCTCAATGGTTTTTCAGACCCCAAATTTAAAACAAATTCTTCTCTATTATTCATGAGACCAAATCCACTCTCTTCTATTTACTCAGGCAATTCACTGTTTCTCATACATCATCATTATTTCTCTTTCTAATGGATCATTTCCACCCATGCACAACAATATTATTTTGTTTCCTCTCAAGAAAATGACAAAAATCTCTTTTGTTCCCATTTTTCTTTTCTCATTTATTTTCTTATCTTTTTTTTAATTGAATGATAATTTATGACAGAATATGGAAATACAGACTTCTATGTAAAATTTTCTGATTCTTTGGGCCTAATTCGCACGAACTTTTAACGTATAGCTAGCTTTTAAACTCAGCCCTAACCTACTTAGGTTTTACTGAATATCAGAGCTGATGTTCCATAGTAAGATATGGGCATATGAAAATTCTCACAGAGACCATAGGAGTAATTTTGTTACCTTGAAAATTTGGGGTAGGGGGCTCCTGCACATGTATATGTCTTTGTTCCTTTGATATTCACAGCAAATTTAATGAGAATGCAGTTGAAGGAAGAAAAAATTTTTCTCTCTCCCTATTCAACTCTCTTATAGATGAATCAACAATCAGACAATCAGTAATATGAGTGAATAAGCCTGGTGTGTTTATATTCATAGTTTTATTAACAAATTTGTAGTTCTCTAAAATTCACCATCAGCTAGATATGTTTTCTTTCTATAAAATATGATAGCACATTATACAGTGCTGAAATATCCACACTTTCTTGCCTGGTTTTATAGGTAGAAATAAAAATTAAAAACAAAAAAACAAACAAAAAAACCATACTTTAACATCAAAAGGGGTTATGTACATATGAACACATTTCTGACAGTTTTAAAATTTAACTTATCCTGCAATGCTTGCATGACACAATAGACAGAGGTTAGCTAAATCCAAAATAATGCCTTGTGATGGATAAGAAACTAGTGAGGAAAAAAGACTACTCATGTAGACTCAATCACTAGCATCTACAAGAACAAACCCAAATGGTTCAAAGGGAAAATAAACATTACTCCTTAGCTGTAACCTTGGCGTACCTAACAAAACCGTGACTAAATTGCTGCATATCTACTGAGACAATCGCCTAAGACGAAGATGAAAGGCAGAGATAACATTTTAAAATAATATTTAAGAAAATATAAATGAATGTAATTGC
Source organism: Eonycteris spelaea (assembly GCA_003508835.1). Classification (NCBI taxonomy): domain Eukaryota; kingdom Metazoa; phylum Chordata; class Mammalia; order Chiroptera; family Pteropodidae; genus Eonycteris; species Eonycteris spelaea. The sequence continues at coordinate 110,114 of PUFA01000185.1, read as the reverse complement.
TTATTTTCAAGGAATCTTTCATTTTCTTGACTTTTAGAAATAAGTTTATAAATTTTTATCACCTAATACATAATTACACTACAACATAGATATATGGCACTGGTTATTATATGATTTCTCACTAAAATAAAATTTACTTTACCATTAAATCAATAGACACCAAACTAAAATAATGTATTTTCAAAACAACCTTTGTGTATTTCCTGATCATAGAATTTATTTACATAATGGTTTTTTGAAAAAAAAGCAAATTACAAAAGAGAGAGTGTGTGTGTGTGTGTGTGTGTGTGTGCATGGTAATGTCCACCATAAAAGGAATTATACCAAAATGTTATATAGCAAAATAAGCCAAACATATCAAAATGTTTGGCTAAATTATGTAGTTTTAGTTTGTTTTTATTCTGTTAGTCATCATTGTTATAACTATGTTTACCATGAACCAGAAATCAAAATTTATATGTGGAATCATTTTCCTATCTGGACTGTAAAACCAGATAGGAAAATGTAAAAGGTAACAAAATAAAAACTGAAAACTTGACATCACAGCAAATACTTGAATGCAAATAATTTAGACTTGATACCTAATTTTATATCTCATTTTCTTAGTAGTAATATAAATCTTTTCACTTCTTTGATAAATTATTACCACATCATAAAAGTAAAAAAAAGTAAATAAATGATATGCCTTTCATAATTTCTGGACATTTTTTGTTGTTTTCAAATTATATTTGAAATATATTTTCTTCATCCATTTTAAGGTTTTCTGTTCTATTATACTAAGATAGGAAAAAACTAATATATTTGATAATATGAAGTACATTATTACTTGTTTAATTTATTCAGGGAATCAGAGATAACAGCAGTTTTAGAAAGTTTTATTTATGATTATGATTTGTAACAAATTGAAACTGATTATTTTAAATTTTAATAAAAATTAAACTAATTTACACCAAACAAACTTTTCTCAACCAAAAATGTGTTAGGGCATAGTGAATAAAAAGTGAGATTTGGATCAACTGTACTTGGGACAAATTCACACTCTGACACAGAATCTGTGTGATGTTTGCCAAATTCCCTTATCCTGTTTCATACTATTATCTCAAATTATAAAATAGTTATAAACATACTATATTAGTTTTCTAGGGCGGCTGTAACAAATTGCCACAAGCTGGTGACTTAAATCAATAGAAATTTATTCTCTCAGTTCTGGAGGCTAGAAGTATGCAAATAATGTGTAGGCAGGACCATGCTCTTTTTGAAAGCCCTAGAGGGTAATTTGATCCACGCCTTTCTTTTCTCTTCTAATGTTACTAGCAATCCTCAGAGTTTTTTGGTTTGTACGCAGTATTCCTATCGCTGCTTCTGTCATCATAAGTTGCGTCTGTCTTGGAATGTTTTCCACTGCTTGTAAGGATATCAGTCATATTGAATTAAGGGGCCACCTTAACCTATATGACCTCATATTAATGTACATCTTAACTTCACCTGCAAATACCTTATTTCCAAATAAGATTGCATTCACAGATACAAGGAGTAAGAACTTCAGCATAATTGTTGTTGTGTGTGTGTGTGTGTGTGTGTTGTGGTGTGTGTGTGTTCTGCGGGTAAGAGGCACAGTCAACCCTCGAAAAATATCTAACTCAAAAAGTCTTTTAGGAAAATTAAATTCAATATTATATTTAAACAGATTAGCAAGCAAAGATCTACACATTGTGGGCATATAACATCGATGTTAACTGCGCTTTCTTTTTTTTGCCTTTGTGTATGTGAATAATAGTGACAATTCGATATAGTTAATCTCCTTTAACTTTTCCACATTACCCAGCATCCAAATTATTTTAGGATAAATTGTGAAAGATGTTGGAATTGAATGCTAGATGTTTCCTAGTACACACATCCTTATTACCTGATTTATAGAGCTCTGTACTTTTCATTGTCTTTGAGCTATTTTACAACTCTTTAAATTATAGAAAACTGCTGATCATACGAATAAAATGGTTGTTTATAGTGATGAAAATAAATTTCGTTATACAGAGATGCAAATAATCTCACCCATAAGAAGCTATATTCTATAAATTTACCTAAACATCTTTGATTTCATGAATCTGTCTGCTCTTAAGATTTTCATATGAAATGACTCTTAATATTTTGCTAGTTCACCCATTAATTAATGAGTTGAATAAAATTTTGTGTTCATTTTATACTTGCATGACAGTCATAATTTTATTTTAAAAATACTCATTAATAATCCATATAGCTTTTGAAAAAGCTTTGATGAATAAAGAGATTAAAAGATTCAGTGTTTTAATCTCTCACTATCTCTCAACATGATATGTAGCACCTGTGTGGAAATGAACTGAACCCAAAAGCTTCCCAATTTTTGAATTAAGGGCAGTTCACAGAAAAGCTAAGGAGTAATTTCTTAGCAAAAAAAAAAAAAAATGCATTAGATAATTAAGCACTTCTTAAAGATAAAAGATGATTTACAGTAAGACTTAATGCCTTGGAACTAAACACGAAAGGGCTGATCTGGTCCATATCACCTTAGAAAGTGAAGCTTCAGAACTGAGAGGAACAACTGCTCTAGTTAAGGGCAAGTTAAAGATTTTAGTCATTATAGCAACAAATGAAGCAGTCTACTTTAGGGGAAACTGTACAGTGGTATTGGAAAAATATTTAGAGGGAATCATATACTTTAAGTGTCATCATAAAGCAATAAAATAAGAGACTATAAAATGTGAATCTGTGTAGTTCTCAGAAAATTAAAAAAAAATCTTTGTATAACTCTTATCACTAATACAGATAACTTGTATTTAATAACAATATTTATGGCTTAACATATTAATCTTCTATTCTATGATAAAAATGTTAGAAAATATACAGTGTTTAGGACCTACTGGAGTTCTCTTTAAAATTCTACTTATTTTTTGTTTCTATATAATAGACTCAAAGTGACATAAGACTGGTAGATTTTGCCTCATTGGTAGCTCTGTTTGAAATGACTATTGAATCTAGTGTTTGTTTCACACTAGAAAATTAAAAAGGAAGTAGGGAATTGATAGAAAATGTTTTTTGGATTTTATTGCCTAATGATCTCTCAAGACTCATCTGATATTATTTGTTTTACCTATACCTCTTCTAAACAGCTTCTTGCAATGCATTTATCTAAGAGATTGTACTCTAAATAAATAAATAAATATTTATTAGGCACTTACTGCTTGCCAGTCACTGTGCTAGACAGGTCACAGGAAACACCTTGTTTAAGATTTACTATATTTACCATTTCCTTATGAGTTACCCTTATAAGATCCTTAAGCAATATTATTACACTCATTTTATAGATGAAGAAAATGAGACTAAGAAAAAAAGTCTTAGGAGGCTCCAATTAAATTACTTTCCCGTGGCTTACTAGGATTCAAATCATGCAGTTTTGTTTGTTTGTTTGTTTGTTTATTTGTTTTTAAACTTTGGTCTCTTTTCCTAACTACTCTAGAAATAAAATTTAGCACAGTGAATTTTATAAGCAGAATGAAGGTATTTCAGAAACTCTGTCAATTCCAAGATTAAATTGGCCTCCAAGATTATTGCTCAATTTACAGATTTTTCCTGTCCCAGGCTCTATTATACATACACATGATTAATTTTTCTATCGTGTATTTTGCAATAAATATAAGCCAGGTCATTTTGTTGGTCCCTGAGAAGCTATTATGAAATATTTTGGGAAAATCTATATAGATTCTACACAGACGGTATAAGGTTATTTAGTTTATTTTATTGTTCATGTTGTTGTGTGGTTTTCAATGTAAATTGGAGGTCCTTACCAAAGGAGGCTGTCTAAGACTAAATGGAGCATCTTTTGGAATAAACTTTATACCTAAACTGATTTATGTATTGATATAATTTGTGCCATTTTATCTTTTCTGGGTGCATACATTTTTACCAAAAACTCTTCCCTAGACTGATCTTTTTTAGGAAGTTGGTGGGTGAAACAATCAACATATTTTCTGACCAAACATATGGGCAATAACACCAGTAAATATTTAAGGGTGAAGAATTATGTATTTTTGGCCTTTCTCCAATTATAGATTTTTACTGCAATTACACCTTGGTTAAAAGGGTAAGGAGATTCACATAAATTTCAGAAAAAACTATAATAAGTGCTAATATGACACATTCTCCAACTGTTGAAGTTTGAATTTGTTAAACACGAAACAATAGGAATAAATTATAATTCTGAAAATAAAAACCCTAAATATCTTATATTTAGCAGCAACAACTAGGTAATTTTTAAAATTATTGTCATTCAGCATGTTACCTTACCCTTCACTTGGTTTTGAGAGAGGAAAAAAAAATATGAAAATATACCTAGAATAATTTAATTTAATTTATGTCTCTTCAATTTGGTGAACTTGCAGTCTAGACAATATTCAGTCACTCAAAGAAAGGTGATCTACAAAGTCATTTGGTTTCATGTGGTATGTTTACAATGTGGGACAATCAAATATTCTGAGATTATTTCCTTGAAAAGAGAATTTGATTGTCACTGTGGGAACATTGTAGTCTTTAGCGTGAGGACAGAAAGGAACGTTCCATATAGATCAATATCTAATTGAATATTTGGCAATTCTGAGGTTTGACTTATTTATCTGAAGTAGTTGAGAGGAGCAGTTCTCATGAAGAATTTTTTAAAAGAAATTATATGGGAAACATTTAATCTTCCATTTTGTTCAAAAGTATAAGCACCAAATATGAGAAAGTATATGGAAAACATTTTACGTATGTTTATCTGGCATAATAATTGGATTTCACTTAATATTACTGCTGATAATTCTTTTCTATTATTATCATTAAATGCATGTGCTATTAATTGTATTAAATACACATAAATATTTACATATTTTACTAATTTTGCTTTTTAGGTAGAATTTATTCTTTAGAACAATTTTAGGTTCATAGCAAATGAATGGAAAGTACAGAGTGTTCCTATATACCATACCCTCACAGATTTACATCAACATCCCACTATCAGAATTGTACATTTGTTACATTGATAAACCCATGTTGACACGTCACTCTTACCCAAAGTCCTAGTTTACATTGGGTTCACTCTGATGATATATCTTTTCTTGGTTGTGGCAATGGCATAATGATATACATCCACCATGATAGTATCATACGGAGTTTTTTCACTGCTCTAAAATCTTCTTGGTCACCTATTCATTCTTTCCTCTTTGTTCACCACTGATCATTATACTGTCACCACAGTTTTGCTTTTTTAGAATATTATATACTTGGAATATAGAGTCTTTTCAGATTTGCTTATCTCAGTAACACACATTTAATATTTCTCCAGGTCTTAGCATAGCTTGATAACTCATTTATTAATAATGCTGAATAATATCCCACTGTATGGATATAGCACAGTTTACATATATCCATTCACCAACTGAAAGACATCCTTGGTTGCTTCCCATTTTTACAATTATTAATAAAGCTTCTATAAACATCTATGTGCAGGTTTTTTTGTAACAAACTTTTCAACTCCTTTGTAGCATATGCTTTTAACTCCCTTGGGTAAATACCACAGAGAGAATTGCCGGGTGGTGTGGTGAGTTTATTTAGTTTTGTGAGTAACTGCTAAACCATTTCCAAAGTGGCTGAATTATTTTGTATTCCTATCAGCAATGAATAGGAGCTCCTATTGCTTCATATCCTCACCAGCATTGGAAGCTGTCAGTGCTTTGGTTTTCATCATTCTAATAGGTGTGTAGTGGTATCATATTGTTGTTTCAATGTCAAATGCCTTATGTTGTTGATCTTTTTTTAAATATGATTATTTCCCATCTATATATCATTTTTGTGAGATGTCAGTTCAGATATTTGCCTGTTTTTAAATCAGATTTTTCATTTTCTCCTTATTAAGTTTTAAGATTCTTTTATGTTTTGAAAAATGATCCTTTGTCAGATATGTCTTTTGAAAACATTTTTTCCCACTCTGTAGATTCATTTATTCTCTTGACATTGTCTTTTGCAGAGCAGAAGATTTTAATGAAGGAGAGTGTATTAATTATTTCTTTCATGAATTGTGCCTTTGGTATTGTATCTAAAAATTATTAACCAATTCATCTAGAATTTCTCATTATTTTCTCAGTTTAAAGTTTTTAATTATACATGTTGGTTTATGATCCACTTTGAACCAGCCTTGTATGTTTTGAGGCTTTTTTTTTTTTTTTTATAAAGGGCCTAAGTTTGTGACTAGCTTTCTTCATGTGGATATCAAATTGTTCTATTGTCAATCTTAAAAAAATATTTTCTTTTCCTATTGCATTGTCTTTGCTTTTTTTTTTTTTTTTTTTTTGTCAAAAATCAGGTGACTGTATTTACTGTGAGTCTCTTCCTGGGATCTCTATTCTCTTTCATTGATCTATGTCTCTTTGCTTTCACCAGTACCACACTGTCTTGATTACTTCACTGTTACAGTAAATCTGGAATAAGAATAGTGTTAGTTTCCAACTTTGGTCTTTTTCAATATGGTGTTGGCTATTCTGTGTCTTTTGCATTTCCATGTAAAATGTGGAATCAAATTGTCTATAGTCACGAAATAACTTACTCTATTGAGATTGCAATGAATCTATAGATCATATTAAAAGAACTGACATCTAGACAATATTGAGTATGCCTAGACATGAGTACAAAATATCCCTCCATTCGATTAGTTTTTAAAAAATTCTTCTCCTTAGTGTTTTGTAGTTTTCCTAATAGAAATCTTGTATATATTTTTATTAGATTTATAATTAAATGTTTCTTTTTATTTGGGTACTAATGTAAATGGTAATGTGTATTTAATTTAAAATTTAATTGTTTGTTGCTGGTATCAGGAAGGTATTGACCCTTGTATATTAACCTTATATTCTGCAAACTTACCATAATTACTTATTAGCTCTGGAAGGGGTTTTTGTTGTTGTTTTTATTGCTGATTCTCTGAGATTTTCTATGTAGATAATTATGTCATCTGAGAACAAGAAAGTTTAATTCTTCTTTCCCAACCTATATATATATCTTTTATTTCTTTTCTTGTCTTGTTGCATTAGCTGGGGCTTCTAGTACAATATTGAAAAGAAGAGATGAGAGGGGACATCCTTACTTGTTTTTCATCTTAGTGGGAAAGATTTTAGTTTCTCACCATTATGTTTGATGGTGGCTGTAGATATTTTGTAGATGTTTCTAATTGAGTTGAGAAAGTTCTCCTCTATTCCTAGTTTGCTGAAAATATTTATTATAAGTAGTTTTTGATTTCGACAAATGTTTTTTTTTCTACATGTATAAATATGATCATGTACTTTTTCTTTGGTTTTTAAGGTAATGGATTACATTATTTGATTTTAAGTGTTGAACCAGCCTTGTATGTTTGGAGTAAAACCACTTGGTAGGGACATGTAATTCTTTTTATATAATGTTGGATTCAACTTGCAAATATTTTATTGAGGATTTTTGCACCTAGGTTCATAAGTGGTATTGGCCTATAGTTTACTATTCTTGTAATGTCTTTGGTCTTGATGTTATGGTAATGTTGGCCTTATAGAATGAGTTAGGAAATATTCCCTCTTTTATCTTCTGGAAGAAATGAGAAAGCATTGGTGCAATGGTGCTTTCTGTGTCAGAGTGTTAATTATTAATTCATTTTATTTGAATTGAGATTGAGGCTTACTAATATTTTCTGTTTCTTGTGAATTCTTGCAGATTGTGTCTTTCAAGGAAATGGGACATTTCATCTAAGTTTACATATGTGTGGAATCGAGTTGTTCTGTGTCCTAGTATTGTCTTTAAATGTCTACAGGGTCTGTATGATGTTTCTTGTTTTATTTCTGATATTAATAGTTTGAGTCATCTTTTTTTTCTTGATACAGGGCTAAAGGGTTATTATCTTTTACAAAAGTAGTTTTGGTTTTTTTGATTTGATTGATTTCTTTTTTTCAATTTATTGATATCTGCTCTATTTTTTATTATTTATTATTTACTTTAGATTTAATTTGCTCATCTTTTTCTAGCTTTCTAAGTTAAAACATAGATTACTGATTTTAGATCTCTCCTATTTATGCATTTACTCATACAAATTTCCCTCTAAGTCATGTTTTCACTGTACCCACAATTTTGATATTTTATTTTTACTTCCATAGTTCAAATATTTCAAAATTTCTCTTTATTCAGATTTATCATTTGACTCATGCGTTACTTATAAGTGTGGTGCTTAATCTCCAGATATTCAGGGATTTTCACATTTTTTTTTTACCTTCATATCCCATTTAATTCCTTGTGATTTGAGAGTGTACATTTATGATTTTAATTCTTTTAAAGTTATTAGGTTGTATGACTCATATTGTGGTCTATTTAGGTGAACTTCCAAGTGAGCTTGAGAAGAATGTGTATTCTGATGTTGTTAATAAAGTAGTCTAAAAATGTCAGTTAGATCCAGTTAAATGATGGTGCTATTGAATTCAACTATGTATTTATTGATTTTCTACATGTAAGATCTGTCCATTACAGATAGAACAGTGTTGATATCAACAGCTATAATAATGAGTTCATATATTTCTCTTCGTAGTTTTATAATTGTTTTTATCTTACATATTTTATTGGGTGCATATATATTAAAATTATTACATCTGTTTAGAGAACTGGCCACTTTATGCAATACTGCTCTTTAGCACTGATGATTTTGCTTGCTCTGAATTCTGCTCAATCTTAAATTAATATAGCTACTCAGCTTTCTTTCATTGCATTAGCATGATTTATCTTTATCCCTTTACTTTAATTTATAAGTATCTTTATATTTAAAGTAGGTTTGTTATATACAACATACAATTATATCTTTTCTTGATCCACTCTTACATTGTCTTTTAATTGCTGTATTTAGATCATTGACATTTAAAGTGGTTATTAATAATATTTACTTTTAAAAATATACAAAAAGATTTTTAAATTAAGAGAAATAAGATATGTTGTCACAAATGGTAAGATTTCATTCATTTTTATGGCTAATATTCCACTGTATATATGTGTGTGTTTGTGTGTGTGTATGTATGTGTGTGTGTATACACTTTATATCTATCATCTATATCTATATCTATATCTATCTATATCTAGATCTAGATATAGATATAGATATATATAAAATCACCTTCTTTATCCAATTGTCTACTTATGGGCACTTAGGTTGCTTCCACATTTTGGCTATTCTAAACAATGCTGCAATGAACATAGGGGTGCACATATCTTTTTCAATTAGTGTTCTGAATTTCTTTAGATAAATACTCATAAGTGGAATTACTGGGTCATAAGGTAGCTCTATTCTTAATATTTTGAGAAACCTCCATACTGTATTTCATAGTGGCTGTACCAATCTGTAATTCCACCAACAGCTCTTTACTCCACATCCTTGCCAACACTTTTTTGTTGATTTATTGATGGTAGCTAGCCATTTTGACAGGTGTGAGGTGCTATCTCATTGTGCTTTTAATTTGCATTTCTCTGATGATGAGTGACATTGAGCATCTTTTCATATGTATATTGGCCATCTGTATTTCCTCTTTGGAAAAATGTCTATTTGGGTTTTCTGCCCATTTTTTAATTGGATTGTTGGGTTTTTTGTTTTAGTGTTGAGTTCTATGATTCTTTAAAAAATTTGGATTTTAATCCTTTATCAGATGTTTCATTGGCAACTATTTTCTCCCATTTGATAGGCTGTCTTCATTTTGTTGATGGTTTCTTTTGTTTTGCAAAAACTTTTAAATCTGATAGATTGACTTAGTGGGTATTATGCTAAGTGTAATAAATCAGACAGAAAAAGACAAAATACCATATAATCTCACTTGGAGGTGGAATCTAAAGAACAAAATAAATAAAATAACAAAAAGAAAGAGACTCATAGATACAGAGAACAAACTGATGGTTGCCAGATGGGAGCTGGGTTTGAGGGATGGGTGAAAAAGGTGAAGAGATTAAGAAATACAAATGGTTACAAAACAGTCATGGAAATGTAAAGTACAGCATAGAGAATATAACCAATAATAACTACATGTAACTATGTAAAACTAATGAGTGTGTATAACTATTGTGATAACTATGTATAGTACAAGGTGGGTACCAGACTAATTGTGGGGATCACTTTGTAAACTATATAAATGTCTAGCCACTGTGCTGTACACCTGAAACTAATATAAAATATTTTTAATGTCAACTGTAATTAAAAAAACAAAAGAAAAAAATGGCAATTAATATATGGAGATAGAGCTATGAAATAAATTGCATATATATTTCTTAATAAAAATAAAATAATATCTACTAGAAATTCTATACTTTGATGTTATAGAATCTTAATATTTCTAATTACTGAAATCCTTATATTTTGGAGCTTTTTGCTGTGAAATATCTGAATCTTGAAAAATATGGCAAGTGAGACATGATCTAAAGGCACCCATTGGTAGACTCACTGGTGAAAAATTTTCTCTAACTCCTCAGATCTAGAAACACTTATAAAGAAAAAATAGCCAATATCTTTTTATGGTATTAAAATTAATGCACTGCCTTTTTAAATTATGAGAATAATAGTAAAAAAAAAAAAATAAATAAGCACTTGCCTTTCCCAAAATTAAAGTCACTACAAAAGCTTGGAAGGACAATAAGGCTGTGATGAATGGTGCCACTCAAAGGCACAAAAACCACTCCAGTCACATCACCCATAGAAATGCCACTGAGACACTTTGACATCAGTAGCCCTGGAATCTCAGAAAATTATCCAGTGGATGTGTGACTTACCACTAGCCATTATCAAGATCCTCTTGGTTTTGGATTTGGTCATAACTATTCAGAATAATTACCTCAGGTTTGTAATGAACGTCAAGGCCAACAAGTAGCAGATGGATTAAGTTGAAAAAGATCAATGACTGTTGCTAGGCAACACTCTGCTCAGGACTGATGGAGAGAAGCCATCATCTATCATTCAATTGGCCCATGATTATGAAGCTAGGCACCCTGCAAACCACCACCAAACAAACAACAAAATAACAACCCAAAATCTGGCTTTTTATATGTCCAGTGGCAGCATTCTTAATGTGCTTTTTTGATATTAAAATGGGAAGTGAAACAAAAAATGCTATAAAAGAAACATCATATTAACACATTTCTTTCTTTTGCAGAGATATGTAAATTCATATGAATATTTTTATATTTAGATAGACATATTTAATAATATATGATTGTGTTTTATTATAAATTTCTCTGATACTCACTGAAAATTAATTTCCTGATTGTCTTGTAGTTTCTGTAATTCTAAATAAGGGGTTCTAGAGTGTTTTTAAATTTCTCTACACAAACAAAAGAGTCACTAGATTTTACTTAATCTAGTGTCTCACTCTTTATTAGTCTCCTTGTATGAATATTGTTCATAGGAAATTTTAATATATAAATACGATTACATAAATATTATATAACTGGAGATAAGGCAAAAGGGGAAAAGTTGTTGAATGGATCAGCCTTCATTATACATTTGGAATAAAGGAATTACGATGGTCTGAATTAGGATTAAAAATTAAGGAAATAAGTATCCTTTCTTTTACCTTAAAAATTCTACTTTTATACAAATATATTTTTATATAGTTCTTGATAGTCATTGATGCGTTGATTCGAAATTAACTCAGCTTCACTGGAATATAATTAAATACAATATTAAAAAATAATATGTAAAACCAAATGTAATTCATGCAAGGAATTTGAGGATTCCATATAAATTAGTCTACTAATATTCACTAGATACATTTACATTTACTAGATAATGTGTAAAATAACCCATCTCATGAAGAAAATTCTGCTCATACAGTTTCTGGAGCTCCATTCTTTTATTTTTTTTAACTACAATAATTTCTTTCTCTTTTTGGCTTTTCAAAGCTAGAATCCTTAGTGCTGGATTCAAGGCACATTCTATATTCTACATCTAGGGTATCCCATTTATGTTATTTGTTTATAACTTTAAAATTCATCACCTATCCTGTTCTCTCCTTCAAACTCCTGTCTACTCTTTATAACTATTTAATGTATTTATATGGACCTATCAAAGGAAATTCAGGCTAAAGAAGCATAAAACTTAAATCACAATCTTTCCTATATGGTCCATTCTCAGTGTTTCTTGTCTTAGGAAATGACACTATTGAACTTCTTGTTCATAAGTCCCCATACTTCAAAATCTTCCTTGACATTTCCTTCTTTTATCAGTCCTTCATTCAGTCTAATATATTTATCCCTTCAATATATTCAGGTTTCTGTCTCCATTAACCCCATCCTAATTCAGACCATCGTAATCCCTTTATTCCAAATGTATAATGCAGGCTGATCCATTCAACAACTTTTCCCCTTTTGCCTTATCTCCACACTCATACTCTGCCGCTCTTTGTGATCTTACCCTTTGACCTTTGCAGCCTCATCCTTCATCATGCTTCCTGTGGCTTCCCACCTGCCAGCTACACAAGTTTTCTTTTCATTCCATACATGTTTCATGTTTTCTCTACTCAGAAGGCTATGTACTTGGGCTGCTTGCTGGAATATTATGATTCATTCCCAGTATCAAGAAGTAAATTCCTAGAATTCCTTTAGTTGGAAAGCAAATGCCATATTTCTTTCCCTGAGAAGTCTTTTCTGAATAATCTTCACCACTCTAACTGCAACCATGATATTAGGTCAGGTTCTTCCACACATTCATAAAAACAGATTTATATTCAGAGACACTTAATAAAGTTGTAATTTGATATCTATTTCTGGGTTTATCTGTTAAATATCTGCCTCCAATTTAAGTTTATGCTTTTTAAGGGCAGAAGACTTCTCTGTTTGTAGTCATGATTTCAGCTTACTGCCAGAACACTGATTTGCAAGTACCAAAAATATCTGACAAATGCATATATGTTGAAAAATCATTTTATTTTCAAAATCTTGCTCATTTAAAACATTTTATAAAAATAGAGAAATATATTAAGATATTTTCATGAAAATTATATTATCACATGTTTCTAAAGTGTTATTATTTACATTAAAATCAGGGGTATGATAAGAAAGTCATATATTATTAGTAATAATATCACTATTATTGATCACTGTTCCACAAATGCTAAACTATGCATTTAGAAAAGAAAATTACCTAATAGGCATGACTATTACAAAATTAGGAATATATTAATTATATTTTTGCAGAAAATAAGATTTCATGTCCTAAAAATCTAAAAGAATAAATTGTTTTAAAAATGAGTATAGCTTTTGTTTATATAGTTATAAATTGATCTCTAAAAAATCTAAAGTTTTACTATACCTAACAGTTGTATATAAAATAGGAGCAATTTATCATATAAGGAATATAAAACTTATAGAAACTAAGATTAAGGTTATTAATAAAAGGGTTGGGATTATGACAAGATAAGTCTAAATGTCTATTGAATGGCAGAAGAGTTTTAAATTAATAAAATAATTCTTCTTGGGTAGACAACTATTTTTAAAGTGTTTTTTTAAAAAATATATGCATAAATTTATTTTTAAAAAATATATGTATAAATCGATGTCAATTAATTTGAGCAATGCAGAAAAGCCCAAGCATATGTGGAAATATATTGTAAATTTTTGTAAATAAAAATTATGATATTACCTTTTAAATTAACTAATAAAACAAAAGACTATAAAGCCCCACAACAACCTAGGAATTTAATATATTAATATTAATAAACAAATATTTTTAAATTATTTGAATTACATAGAGAAAATAAGATGTCTAAAATATAAACTTATTAACACAAAATATAAATGGCTCACAAACAAAAATAAAATAAATTAATTAATTACCACAGATCTTTAAGAGAAATGAGGTAATATAAACACTGTCAAATAAACCTATGAAAAGACATTAGTCTTCATTAAATCATGTAAATATAAATTAAAAAAATAGTAGGACATATTTTTTAACATATCATAGTTCAACATTTTTAAAGGATGAATCATTTTGTGTGGACTTAAATGTGTGAAAAGGGCAGTATCATGACAGTATGAAAAGAAACTGCCTTTTGGGCATGCAGCTTCAAAATGAGTGTCTAAAATAAAATGTACATATTCTTTGATAGATATTTCTAGACATTCATTTTGAGGAGGTAGTTGGATAAGAACATGAAAATACATTTTTAAGAAAATATTATTACAGGATTACTTAAAACATAAAAAAATAAAGAAATAAAAGAATAATGATAAAATATACCATTAAATACATGTATATATTGAATTGCTATGCCTTTTTAAATATAATGAAATCTAATAGGACATTATATTTATTCCCATGGGGCAAAACCAATAATCTCTCCCTCGACACACAAAAAAGGGAATGGTTACACAATAAGCAGGTGTAATCAATATACGCATAAATCAATATGAATAAACAACATTCAGACTTGTTTTAGTATATTTTATGATATTTTACTAAATTTGAAATTTACAAATGCATGTTTTTAGTGGCTCAACTCTCATAAGCCATTTTACCTATAAATGAAGTTCTTATTCGAGGTCTTAGCCTTATTTGGGAGATTTGCTTCAAAAAGGGAGGCAGTCATTCTCTAAACAACTCAAAGCAAGCATAAGCCTGTGTGGTTCCTCATTTAGAGATAAATGCCTCATAAAGTAAGACCACATATTTTCATTTCTGTATTTATCATCTATCTATCTATCTATCTATCTATCTATCTGTCTGTCTGTCTGTTGTCTGTCTGTCTGTCTATTAGGTGAGGCAACCCTTGGTTGACTTCACAGATTGCAAAGATCTTGTCAGTTTACAATCCCTTATTTTTTATTTTTTATGACTACAGCACCTGGTCTTCCTAGGTGATCTCCCATCTAAGTAGACTACCACTACAGTAAGTAGTCTAAATTGCAGGCATTGATTTAAGAGGTAGCCACTTTGCATATGGCTATTTTGTGGAGAGTCCTCCAGGAGATAGTATCAGATTTACATATTGAATGATGCTAACTGTCTCTCAAGAGCACTGTTGATAGGCTAAAGAATTTGTCCATGGTGTTATATCTGTTGACATTATTTCAAATGTCTTAATTATTTTCTGCATTTCAGTTTATGTTTTGAGTTCTATAAAAAAACACCTATCATTTCTGAATCAGTACATTAGAATTATTTTTATTTTATTTTTTATGAGATGGACATTCATCATAAAGCCTGAAAATAGAGGAAAAATTCACATTTAATGAGGTTTATTAGCCAAAATGTTCTTAGGATTGATACCTTTTAATGTGTGAAGATGTATATAGTAGGTGACAACACTTCTTGACTAATAAAAAAAAACCCAAAACATTATTCACTGTTTTAAAATTACCTATGAAGTATTCTACAGAGAAGTTTGCAGTAAGACATTAACTTTAGAGTATTTCTATAGGACTTCAAAGAACTGTGAAAAATACTGACCATATTCTTTTTTATCTAAAAATGTTGTTTTTAACTCAAATGCTAAATAAAGCCTATATTGCTGGGATTCAATGTTCTTCGAAACTATCAATATGAATGAGAAACATCCATAGGTATTTAAACAATTTTAAATAAATGTTTATTAACATATTTACTATAGATTTGATGAAATAAGTGACATCTTCTATTCATATTGTTTATAATCACTTGTGATAGCAAATATTAATTTAAGGTAGTATTGTTGTATTCTTTCATGAACCTATTACCTATTAAACCATTACCTGTAAGTGGAAGTGGACAAGTATTGAATCTGACTATTGAATTGAGACATTTGGAATTCAAAATGTTATCCTCCTAAAATATGCTGTAAAAATTATATGTTTTTATCTCAAAAAAGAATGGCCCCTAGACATAAATTTTATATTGCTTAGGGAATTTTGAAACTATATTTTGTACCCTCTTTTATTTCTCATTCTATATTTAACATATTTCACATCTTAAACATTTTATAAAAAACTAAATTGTTGATAATCATATATTCCTAACTTTCAAACTTCACTAAAAAGTCTTTGAACTGTCATTCCTCATCAGCCACTGTATACTTAATCCCAATAATTAGATTTTTTTTGCAGCTCAATCTAATAAATTTACTTCTGAGAGTGACCAATGAACTGCCATTATTTTATCTTGATAATTCTACATTATGTGACATCTTTTGCTTCATCTATTAAAATTTCTCCCAGTATAGTTTTAGGTAATACTATCAAGCAGCACAGCCCCTCCCAGTCACGCTTCATACAAAATATTTGAAATATAGTAGCTTAAACTAATATAGTTTTTTTAAAATATCTATAAAATGAAAATAAAAATAATATTTCTCACATTTTTCTATCACAATTAAATAATAAAATGTATGAAAATCCCTGGGCAGGGATCAACACTGAGTAAATGTTTTCTATAGTATCATCTACATTGTTTTTTCTTATTACTATGATAACTGTTTGTCTCCTCAGATTGTTTTCATTTTCCTAATGTACGTATTTTAAAAACATCTTACTAGGCAAATTCCTCAGCTTCTTTTCTTTTTTCCTATGTGCTTTCACACTAACAAGTTCAAACATTAATACCCATAATATCAAGTATATATACTTCTGTCTTCGGTTTGTCATCAACAGTCTGGGTCTAAATTTTTTATTGTCTACAACACACTTTTACTTTAGAAGAACTAAATTTTCTTCAAAGAGATTCTCTGGCTTAGATTTAAATATCTTACAAATCTTTACAAATGCTAGTCTAGTGTAACAGAATTTGGGAACCACTTGACTAATTATGAATTCAATTGTTCACACACACACACACATATACATATATATATATATATATATATTTCAATGAGAAAATGAAATAACTAAGTCTGGTGCTGTGATCATTAGCTGAACTGTGCTAAAAAAGATTTTGGAGAATTTTAGTCATTTACAGGGTCAATTAGTACCTAAACAATAATCACATGACCAATAAAAGTTGCTGTACACTTTTAAATTTAGATTAGATTAAGCTAAACCTACTTTAAAGTATTAGAGAGAACACCTAATAATCATGTTTCTAATTACTACATTAGATTGAAAAAGATCACAAAAATTAAATAAAAATAAATATTGTGTGAAATTTATTAAAAATTTGCACTAAGAAAGTAAAATATTTTCAGTAACAACTTTTCTAATTCTTTCCTACTACACGCAGAGAACACTTCTTCAAAACTTTTGAGTGTATCAAATAAAAAAGTTTATGTAAAAATACTTTGAAATCCATATCACAGTGTAAAATATTTTTGAGTGCAGCAATGATACCTTAAGACCACCAATACACGATAAGTGGGAATTCACTTTATGTCCTATGTTCACATAACATCACATAAATGATAAATGACATATTATTCATCACACCATTAAGAATGAGACAGCATATTTGAAAAATCACATTTTTTTCCTAAGGGAAAGAGCACAGTTAGCTATGCAAACATAATAAGGGAGATGTAGTTAGATTTGAACATACCAGAATGAGTAGAGGGTTGTCATGAATGGTGGGGAAATTAGACATGCAATATAGCTATTTCATGTAAGAGTTCCATATTTAAGGTATCACAATGGCATACAAATGTTCCACAATTGTCTGCATTCAGATATCATTATGTATGTTCTTACTTTTGTCTTGATACATCATGGTCACAAAGTAGCCTTATCTGATAATGTTCTGTGAAATTGTTTGTGTTTAGCAAGAGAACACTTAGACAGAGCTGTGAGTGCCAGTACATGGTCAACTAGGGGCCCAAATGATAGCACCAGGTCAGTTCCTTATCAGAGACTGATTTCTCCTTCTTGGTAAGTATCACAACTAGGGAGATTGCAGTTGGGACTGGAGGTATAAAACCAGAATTTTCAGAAATATGTAAATTTATAAGAGCAAATGTAATTGAAGAGACTTGGTGAAAAAACAAAAAAAGTTTAAAGAAGGAGAGAATGAAATCATAGAAAACAAAGAAATCTGTCAATGAGGATGGGATCAAGAGGGCAATATGCACTGCTTAATGACTAAAACATGCTAGGATATTTTTCAATTATTAGTTTTAATATCAGTTTTAGTGGCCTTGAAGGTGTGTGTGTGAGGGAAGGCTTTTAAAACGATGCATACTTTAATTATTAGTTCACAATAGGCATGATATAGTATAGAGTTATGTGTGAAACAATTAGCCTTTTAACTTTTTATTATGTTAAACATTTATTAAGCATTTTTAACATGCCCATGTGAGAATGGCCAAATTCATAACTAAGATATAAGAAGATACAAACTATAGTTTTGCACAGTCTAGATTCCTGCCTACATAGAAATAAGAAATAAATATGTAAGGTCAGTGATATGATTCAAATAATTAAAAAATTGAATCAATGGTAAATAAGTTAGTTAAATCTAACAGAGTAAGTATCCTGATTTGCTGTTGTTCATCTACCTTAATTAGGTGATAGCATCAAAAGCAGTTTAAAAAGAATTAAATCTCGAAGGACTTAGCCTGTGAAAGGAATCCTGGTTTTAAACATTGCATTTAGTTCTATATTGGAATAGAGATTATAGCTGGTCTCAACCTATTGTTATCACAGGGAAATCATGCTCAATATATAGCTCTAGATCCCAGGCCAGACTAAAAATCTGATTTCTAGGCAATCTAAATACACTGAGAAAGGTCAAACTAAACCATTCTAGTCCGTAATTCTAACCCTAGATTCACTTGATATTGTATAACATATAAGGATTTAACAACCTGAGAAAGCATACAAGCATAAAAATGATAGAGCAAATTTAATCAATATTTGTTGTATTTTATTAAGTTTAGGAATAATTTTAGATATTTATAATTAAAATATAATATTATAATACTGCAAATTGTAACAGATATTTGTTTCATATTTAAAATACTGATTAAAATTATTTTAGGCCAGTGATTTTTAAGACAAAACAAAATATAGCTAACTTTGCAAACATAAATAGGATAATTGGGAAAATTTATAAACCACATAAACATAAAAAAGTATTTAATAGGTTACATGGCAATTCAAACTCTCGTACACTGTTAAAAACACTTTAAAATAGTACAGACAATTTAGATAATGCTGATATTTTCTTGTAAAGTTCAATATGCACCATTCATAAGAGCCTTTACCAAGAGATATGAAAATACAAGGCCACAGAAATTATTAAGAATGCCCATAGCAGCTTTAATTCCAATAGCTAATAGCTAAAAACTGTAAACAGTTCAAATGCCTTTCAGAATGGAATTGATAACAAATATGGTATCTCCATGCAATAGAATATTACTCAGTATTAAGTGGAAACTATTAATGCAAGCAACATGGATAGATTTAAATTATTATTTCAAGTAAAAGAAGCTAGACATCAAAATGTATATACTATTTATATAAAATTCTAGATAATGCAAACTAATATGTAGAAACAGAAGGCATATTATTGATTATCTGGAGCCAATGTGTAGGAAATGATTAATTACAATGGTGCAAAAGAGTATTTATAGGTTATGTAAATGCTCTGTCTCTTGATTTTGCTGTGGTTTCATGGCTGTGTGTTTGTCAATGCTCATTAAATTTCACTCAAAAGGGAACACATTGATTTTTTAAAAGATCACAAAAGATGTCATGTAATAAGACTTTGAATATCCTTAAGCTTTCACCACTTTAGATATTCCTGTTATTAAGTAATATTATGGAATATTTTGTACAAAAATTAAGTACTTACTAAGCAATATAAATGCAAGTGGATAATTTCTCCTTATTTTTAAAATATTAATTTAAAACACTTTAAAAGTAATTAATTTTAGCAATTTTTGTTTGTTTTGGTTTTGTTTTTTTACTAACCTCTCATCTTAATGCTTAATAACATAAAATTGATTACATAGTTTTTCAAGACATTTTAAAAGGTAATTTTGCAGACTGTTTTAGGGTCAGAGCCAAAGCTAAGAAAATATGCTTATGTATAAATACACTGAGACAAAGTTTAAGCTCTTGCAAAATTAGTCAATTTTGCACTTTAGTACTAGTGGCCTTTCTCAGTATGAAAATTCCTAAAGATGATCTAATACTTGAATGACTCTTTACTCTGACTCTTGGTTAGATATATATAGTAAGAGAATGAAATGTATTCAAGAAACCAAAATAAAATATTTATTGATGGTCATAAAAGTATGTTACCATCACACATGTGAATTATTACAGCCATTTAAAACAATATCCATTCCTTTCAAAATGTCACCTTTGAGAGTTTAAAGTAAATTGAAAGGTTTTTGAGGGTTAAGACTGTCCTTCGTCTTCATGCATCCATCCCCCAGCTTAGTGCCCCATAGACAGTAGGTATTTGATACACTTACTGAATATATGTATAGATAAATGAGTCTGCTTAATTGGAACCTCCGATTATGCTGTCTTTAGAGACAAAAAGCAATTTCAATGCTTAAGAAATAAAAAGTTTTAGATAAATTTTACCAGCATAATTAATTCAACATGCAAGAGGTGAGTACCCTTCCTAACATATGTTATATAGCCTGTGATAACTTCATGCTAATCATAACAAAGCTGTTATTTAGTTTGCAAATACATATTCCATTTTCCTTCAACTCTCATTTCCCAAATGTTATTTTTTCATCTTCAAAGTATTAATGATAATCTTTCTAATTAAGGGAGAGTTTTATTTGATGATTTTCTATATCCTTTTGTTGTAGGACAGCAAGGGAAAGTTAGAAAATTCAGTTTATTCATATTCACTGAGTGTTTCAATGTGTCACACAAAGTGGGATAGAATAAATAGTATGATATTATACTTTTCTTCTTTGTAGGCTGAAGGAAGAGTTTACAGTGAGAACTCTTTTGAAGTTGGAAATTATACATAACAATTTATATTTTTTAAAAAGATAACTATTCCTTAGAATTTCCTTAGAATTTCACCATGTGGTTTGGTTTTAAGTCATTTGACACATTTTTTAAACAGAAAGAAAAGGGCAAACATTTCTTTAGGCTTGTTTAATAAATGATTAAAAGAAACTTATCTATTAGTAAAAAGAAATAGTTTTTCCACATCCCATTTATATATATATATTTTGTAGAGGGATTTTTCTGGAAGAAGTGCAAGAAATGCAAGAATAAAGGCAGAGTAAATAGTTTCATTTAAGTACTCTAAAAAATCAAATATATAACTTAATTACCAGATAACAATTATATTAGTCTGGATGATATTCTTGTGTATTTAAATAATATTAGAACTCATGGTTTTGAAGTAAAAATCAACAAATGCCTCTTACACTTTTTGTTTTTATAATATGTCAAAGTATATAATCTAACTTGAAAAAATATATTTTTAAAATACTTGGGAAATTGAAGATCTCAAAAATACATAATTTCAGAATCTAAGTTTTTTTAACCCATAGAATTATGTATAAAATAAACTACTATAGCTAATTATATGTTTAAGAGATATCTTCAATTGCCAGATAAAATTTGTTGGAAGATTTGAGTAGTGATATTCTGTGCTACTTCTGCTAAACTTTGATAAAAGATAGAGAGCACTTAAGCCCATATGGGCAAATCTTTTTACAAAATCTGTATATTTGAAACTTAATTAAGTGTTCCATTCATTGCATAACAGCCGTAGAGTCAGTTCTCAATTTAAAAGAGGAAATACATTCCTATTAATTCATAATAGGAGTAAGAGATTCAAAATTCAAATTGTAATGAAACTATTGACAACTTGTACAAATTCTTCCAATCAATTCTAGTTACATAATCATTATAAAAATAGGGTTGCACGTTATTTTTTATATTCAAAGTAAAATATAATATGGTCCAGTTTAGAAATTTAATAAATATCTTGATAAAACTTTTTTGATGTGAAATTATGTCTCTTTCTAAATGAGCATGGAAGAATGTACCTAAACTGAATCATCTGAGTTTTGTTGGTCACAGAGGGAGGGACAATTTTTTTTTTTTTGCAAATCAAAAAACTATGTAGTTTGGCAGTAGCTAGCCGATCTTGAAAGATAATAATTCAGCAATATACAGGATTAAATTGAAAGGCTTTACCTTCAAAACTTTAAAAATACTGCTTTATATTTTTATTGCAACTAGTATTGTTTGAGTAATCTTGTAGAAATCTGATTCTCATTTATTTATGAGCTATATTTCTTTCAGAGAAGTTTTGAAATTTTCTCTTGGTGGATATACTTAATTTTTATTATATTGTGTTTGATTATAAATGTATTTACAACTCTATAGAAACTTTTGATCAAGTGTCTTATGTTTTCTCCTAGTTTTGGGAAAATTTTAATTCTTGTTTATTTGATTATTCCTCTCCTTTATTCTCTAGTCTCTCCCAGGATTCCTGTTAGGGTGATGTTCATAATCCCATCACTCAGATTTTGTGTTTGCCCTCATTCTTTTCATAGATTACTTGAGAAAGATACAACTCTTCTAGTCAGACTGCCTTGATTTGAATATCACTTCACTTACTTATAAAATATGTGACTTAGATCAAATTAACAAATTTTTCTATTCCTCAGATTCATTATTTACAAAAGGTCAAAACTAATAGTAACTTCATCAAAAGATCACCATAAATCCACAGATTCAACTTTGAGTCACCCAGAGAAATATCAAGATTTTAAAGGGTACAACTAATACCCTTTTGCAAACTATCAAGTCTTTTTTTTTTCTCTAAAATTCTCTAATGCTGATTAGCCATTCAAAACCTGTATCTGTAATGCCTTCCATCTATACTGTTTTGTTCCCATGTTCTGAATACAGCCCTCCATAATTAGTCCCCATGCTCACACACAATTTGCTAGATGAGGAATAACTCCGGAGTCAAGAAGAAGGCTAACATTTCATGTGGTTAGTTAATATATTTTAGGAGAATGTGAAGTCAGTTTTTACCTCCTGTGATTTTCATGATGTTCATAGCTTGAGGACGATGTTTTAGGCCATGATTATAAAGGTTGTTTTGCTGTTTTTGTTGTTACTCTGTTCTACTGCACAATTCAAAATGCAGTCTAATCTCTTTGGTTCTTTTGTTTTCTCGAATAATACCCTTTCATCTCTGGTACCTATGTATTGATTTCTATCCATACTGCAGAGAATAATAATAAGCCTCATATATTTCTGAATACCACTAAGGTAGTTCCAGAGAATGTCAAAATTCTAAATCTGTTCTTTAAATTTCAGACACAAGCTTTTGAAATTGTTTTCAGCCTTTGTGAATTCGAAGGGCTATCATAGTCTCCCCTAATTTCCCCTAATTTAAAAATTATTTGCAATTTTACCCTCTAGTATATCTCCCTCATTCAACATAATTATTGAATAAATATTCAAAATCTCTTTCAAGAGTTCAGTAGCAAGTATGCTTACCAGAATTGTGCTTATCATTGAAATTTAACATTGATAAAATATCTTTAAATTACTGTTAATAATAAAAATGAATACTTACCAAGAATAAGATATCTATTGTACATTTATTTTTCTTCTGATTTTTTATATAAAAACCCATAGCATTACAAAGTTTCACAAATGAGAAATAGTGACTTAATAGGATCATGTAGTATTTCACGGAAACTGAGACTCTCTTGCCCCAAGTTAATGTCCTGTGCTGTTAAACAACAAAAACAAAAACAAAAAATCCTCAACACACCCACACACACCCACACACCCACACCCACACCCACACACACACACACACACACACACACACATAGTAGTTCTATTTCTCAGCAACCCAATAAAATTTCTCTTCCAAACTATACATGAAATTCCTCTCATTCCTTTTAATTAAATATCTTATGTTTTGAGTTTAAAAGTTTATTATTATTATTATTATTATTATTATTATTATTATTATTATTAATGTGTCTCATTCTCAAATGGAGGGAAATACTTAGGTTGTGTGCTCTGGAGGGCAGAAAACTTAAGAAACATCTTTGAAGTCAGCCTACCACAAAGGGCTCAAATTAATTTCAGGGTCAGAATCATGACATTAGTCATGAACATCATAGCTTGTTGAATAGAATGCTTGCTGTCTTATGTGATATCCCTTGTTTATTATGGTCTGATGAGGGTAGTCAACCATATTGGTAGGCTATGAAATTCTAAATTCTAAAACTGTGACTGAGTTGGGTAGACCAGGATGGTTTGACACCTTAGTCCTGATTCCTCACCTCACAAAAGCATTGATGATTACCATCATCTAAAGACCATGGGAAAAGGAAGAGGGACTTTGGGAAGCCATCATGTCTTATGTTTATCATCTTTATCTCACTTCTAATGTTCCAAAAAGTACAAGATACAATTCATAAGTGCTAAATAAAGAAATGATAGGCTTTTATCCTCTACTTTGTCAGAGAGCCAGGTAAGTAAAACTCACACATTTGATCACTTCAATTTTAAGTATTATCAAGTATGGTGATAATGAGTATGGTTTTTCAAAAAGAGTGAGAAAAGACTTCTGTAGTGTCTGTGTGTTTTATTTCTATCATCTGTGAATTCAGTTTTGGTCTTCTTGATCCAGACATACACATGATTAAATCAGTACATTCATACAATAGAATAGTTATAAAACTTTGGGTAAAAATATTTTTCTTTTGGCATTCTGAAAATAAAAAAAACCTAAGAAACCTTTATTCAACTGCACTTTTACAACTGTAACTTGATTCACATTAAGATGTGTTTATTGTAAGTCGAATGGCATTTACATAGAATATTGCCACTCTGGGGAAAATGAAGATGAACTGAATTGAATGGGGAAACTTAAGATAAATGACTGGACGCTTTCAGTTAATTTGGCACCATCATCTGATAAATTAATTTCTCTCTTCTATTTCTGACATATAATAATGCCGAGAAAAAAAAACAATTAATAAATTCTGGAGCGTAGAATCAGGAAAAATAAATCTCCATGAAAGACATAAAAAAAAAAAAAAACTCAGTCGGGAGGGAACTAAAGTCCAGGTGCCTGCACCATAATTAGAACCACTATAATCTTTGTGACTATGGTTTGATGCCCCACAGCAGTGGTTCTCCTACTTTTTGGCTTAGATACCACTTATTTCTGAAATATTAATTAAAATCTCAAAGAGCTTTTTTTATTCACTTATTGTATTAGATTGATGTTGACTCTATTAGAAATTAAAATTGAGAATTTAAAACTTATGTATAAATTCATGTAAATAGCAGTAGTTAATTCTTAAACATAAATACAAATTTTATTAATAACTTTATTAATAAATTTATAAGATTTATAAATTTCATGTCTAGATTAATAGATTACAGCCATATTCCCTTGTCAGTTTTTTTATTGAATCTGTTTAGATATCACGTGTCATGAAAAAACTTTTAAGATACTAATGAGAGAATAAATGAATATTGTTTTTATCTCACAGATCCTCCGAAAGAGTCTCAGAACCCCTAAAGGTCCCAGACCACACTCTGAGAATTTATGCCCCAAAAGTAGATGGAGAGGAGTAAAGTCTGGATTATAAGATTGTAAAAAAAATTAACAACTGAGATAACTGAAGACAGCTGAAAGTCACAAAGGACTGATCCATAGGGGAAAATATCTGCTGAGTGTCAAATAGAAGTGCAAAGGAAGACTGTGGCCCATATGGGGTATGTAAAGAACAAGACCCCCTCCCATGATAATTCAGAAACTGAATACTTCACCATGCTTGACTACAAGGTCATGATTAATGCCACCTGTTTGATATACATGAACATAAATTGAGAAATTAACTTCCAAATGTGTTTAGAACTAGAAACACTCTATGGCCTTAGCAGTGACAAACATTAACATAGTTTATAAGGATAGTCCCACAACCCATGAAATGCCATATTATCATAAAAACAATCTTTGATATTCATACAATCACCTCGGAGATCAATTTGGCAATATTTGTTAAAAAATGAAAGTGCAACTATTGAAAGACTGAAAATTTCACTAGCAGAGTCCTTGAGCTTATTTGTTTAGGTAGATATGTAAAAGAATGATCATTTAAACATTTTTAAATAAAAAATAATAGTATACAATAATTATCCAAGGTTTTGCTTACCAAGAAAATTATGTATGTTGTATTCTTATACAGCTTTCTACATTTCAAATATATACAGTCATTCATTATATAGAAAATGAACAAATTATAGTACTATATATGAAAAAGGCATTTTTAAAGAACATTTTGCCATTTATGTAAACTTTGAAAGACACACAAGCTGTGACAGTTTTGTTTATAATATCAGTATGAATAAGATCTGGTCCTTTCTTTCAAGGTTTTCATCAATTACTAGCCGATACAGGCTTGCAACCCAATACTTATAATAGAAATTGAAGTGAAATTGGAGAGAAAGCATTATCAAGTTTTTCCCTGCCCACTAAAGAGAAATCCAATTTCACTTACTTTTTCTCTACAACTCCCTTCCCACAGACACTACAAGACCTGAGCACACAAAAG
The DNA here is from genome assembly GCA_003508835.1 of Eonycteris spelaea. Classification (NCBI taxonomy): domain Eukaryota; kingdom Metazoa; phylum Chordata; class Mammalia; order Chiroptera; family Pteropodidae; genus Eonycteris; species Eonycteris spelaea. Next base: position 83,580 of record PUFA01000185.1, on the reverse strand, counting down.
TTTACTATGCTGGAGTACTTTAAATTCGGTAATTAGGAATGATTGAGAGGAAAGACTGAGGTGGAATTGGGAACAAAAATGATTATAGGATAGAAAGGATGCCAATGTGGTAATAATGAATAAGAGAAAATTTTCTAGCATTTTTTAAAAAGTGGTAATGTGTTAAGCAAATGAATGAAAGAACATAATGGATGTTTTAGTATTGCTGTGATCTGTGTTAGCTCTTCATAGGACTTGAAGAATATAAGCAAAAAAATTGAATTTTGTTAATAATTATATGTGAGTAAATATAACATTTTATTGCAAATTACATTTTCTTAAATGCCATGTAATTTTATAAAAACTGTATTTAAAAGATCAATAATAGCAGTAAAAACAATAGTAACAAAAATAATGTCATTAATGTCTCAGGAGGGATGACGACACGAAAATTACTAGAAAAAAATTAGAAGAAGTTGCCCAAAACTTCCAAAAGGAGAGCAATCTAGAAGGAGAGATAGACACGTGCAAAGATAAAGAGTGAAAATCAGAAACTGACTATGGCCACACAGTTTATCCACTGCATTGACCTGCATTTAGTACTTGTCTTTCTTCACTAACCTGACTTTACTAGTGCAGTGTTTTCAAGATCGAAACATATTCCTGAAATAATATTCCTGAAAATTTTTTCCTTGGAAAATGAAAGTTTCAAATAACTTTTCTATTTTATAAAAACTTTTGGGAAGGAATAAAAAAGCATTTAAATAAATCTCAGATCATTCAACTTTTAAGTAGATAGAATCAAATGACTGATTATTTCCCAAGAGTCTTCCAAACCCTCACTTCAAAATTTTTGCCTTGCTGGATATAACAGTTCTAAATTCTTATATCATAATTTTCACCTAATCCTTTTTGAGCTCTCACAATGAAAAACTTTATTGAAACAAGATTCCAAAACCTCATAAATGTACTAACTTTGCCCTTCTATTATGAAATTCTGCTAAGAATCTGTCAAGTTAGTTATCTCCCTTACCTGGGTAAGAATAAATACAGCTCACCTTATCATTGGGTTGTCTTGGTGGTATTTTCAAGGGACAAGCATTTGACAGGAGGCAGCAAAATGCAAAAGGTATTAAGAATAGTAGTAATTTGATAGGGCTGAAGTACAATATTTTGAAAGAGAATATCAAGAGATAAACCTGTAGCAATAGGCCAGGATCTGATTCTGAAGGGTTCTGGATGACATTTTAAAGAACCTGGTTATTAGTCTGAAACAAAAGGCTAGTAAACAAGAAGGATGTCTTGGCTTTATTTTTTTAAGTTCTTTCGAAAAGATCTTTTTTGAAGCTAAGAAAAGTATAGTCCATTAGAAACATTAAGTTCTTAAATAAACGAAATGATATATTGTGTGATTTGATTATATGTCATCTAAGAGGATTATGAAGTTTCCCTCTTATAAAAACAGCTAGAAAAAATTATAATATATTTACTATTTATTTTTAATTTTAAACAATAAAGCATCATATGTGTTAGAGTATTCAGTTCTCTTGAGTCTCTTCAACCTCAGTGGCTTGCTTCTAGCACAAAACCTTTAATGAGAACCACAAATACTTAGCTCTCGAAGAAGTCCTATGACACCCATAGGGAGTCTCACAACTATGGTTATCATAAACTTTAGTGCTATAATTCAGAATAATAAAACACTAAAATTGTTGTATCTTTTGGATATTTTTTAGTGCACTTTGAAATATATTCAAAACATTAAGATAATTTGGAGGGACATATTATTCCTAGAGCAGTTTTCTTCGGTCATCTGCTTCTGAATTAATTATAAAATATGTAAATGGTTACTTTAGTACTCATGTCAAGTAATCTGTCTACTCTTTTAAATAGAGTATAAAACAAACCATGGGTAAATATATTTCTTCAAATGTAGAAATTTTCTTTATATATGTATGTATATGTATATGTACATATATATATATATATATCTAAAGTTGTTAAAAATTTAAAATACCACTGATTTTATTTTCTATAAGCAAAATAAAAGTTAGATATCAATAAGTACAAAGTATTATTGTTAAAATACCATCATTCAATGCTTTAACTATCATTTTATAAATGAGAAAATTGAAGCCCAGTTTATTAAGCTGTTATAAAATTGGCTTTTGAATCTAGGTAGTTTGATACTTATGTTAGTCCAATACTAAATATAACTATTTCCATTATTATTATTTAGATTAAAACACAAACGATATATTAAGCATAAAAAGGAAACAAATGTTTTCAACAAAACCTAACCAAATGTTTACAACGAAACCTAACCAAATTTTGTCTGTTCATTTGTAAAATACCCCAAAAGTTTTCTCTTGTATTCCAAGTTGAAAAGAATGTTTGACTAAGTATAACTTATTTAATAATTAATAATAAAGTTAGACCTGAAGGACATAAAACAGAGACAAATTTTCTACACAAATATTTTTTAATTTTGTATTGAAACCATGCAAAGGTCATTACAAAAATAGGTAATAATGCAACATATGTTAACTATTTTTTAAATGCTTTAAAATACTATAAAGCAACAAGAAGATTCAACAGTAGCATGTTTATAATGAATGACAGAGAAGTTTAGTGGACCAAGAAATCTTTAATTATCTGAGGATTTCAACACTATTGTTTCCTCATCATTGATTCCTCATTATCTTTCCATTCCCATGAAGCCAGACACGACTCTTTTTCATTATAGAGCCTTATATAATATTTTCCTTTGGTTATCTGGTTTTCCTTCTTATGTTATATGAAATTAATGTGTGAAATGGAAGTAATTAAAGCTCATTGACTATAAGTGATGCAGGCAACATTTATGTTGGCTCAGGAGATTTGATACAACTGGACTTTCTTTTCTTTAGAACAAAAAACTATGTCATGCACAAAGTTCCAGTGTTACCTAAACCAGCTTTTACCTCTCAAAACATTTGGGAAATTTGCCTAAAATATATAAAGAATACCTTTTGTGGAAATTATAATTTATTTGGTCTAAGACTGGGGCCCAAGAATATGTAGTTTTAACAATTTTTACAACTATGGTAATGACATTCTGAAATTTTACTCAAGAAACACTAGTTTATTATTATTCACATCAAGGTACGGCGTCGTTTAACAAATTTAACTTTGCAATGTTATTCTCGGTAGCTCTGCATTGAATTAATGAAGGAACTAACAAGCAAGCAGGTAGTTCAGAGAATAAAATTACTTTGTATCAGTTCTCTCATCTTTATGGTTGGGAAGGAGAGAATACATAAACTAAGTTCCTAATTTTTTTTTTTTCATTTAGATTGGAATATCAGGCAAAGGAATTTTAGAGAAATTCTGAAATTCTGTCTATTTATTTGTCTATCTATTAATGTTTTTTGAACTGAATATTACTTCTTTCTAATTTGCTGAGAAATATAGGAAGTTCAGAAGGCTTATTTTTCTAATTTTTACGTACTAAACCTTGTAGATAAAAATCATAAAAGCAGCAAGCAACATCATATTCCTTTACCAGAGTATCTTTCTGAGGAGAGAGTTAACAGTTAAGTGTATAATGTTCTTTAAAAAAAAATTATTAATACAAATATTTGAAAATCAATTGTGATGTTTCTAAAATATATGTGATATTTACATTAACCTCTTAAACATAGGATATTTAAAACAAAAACAAAAAAAACAGGGTATAGAGAGGAATAAAAAGGGTACATAAATCAGTAGTTAAGCACGGTCTTATTTTTCTGATAATATGATGGGAGTACTAGAAAGGAAAACATGCTGTATTAGATAGGGTTGATTAATCATGGAAATCCTGTGTAATGTTGTAAATACACACACACACACACACACATACACACACACACACATACACTGATTTTTGGGAAATAATTAAAATTTTTACACATTGACAAAAAGGGGACAGAAATTCCAGGCATAAAGGAAAGCATGCATAATTCAAATAGCCTTACCTACTTGAAAGACATAACATGGAAATCCCCTGTAATAAATGATCCAGCTGCTATGCTAGTTTATTTTCATGTACACTTTCAAAAGATTTACTGTTTCTGACAGCCAATAGTGTACAAACTAGATAGCCAAGTATGCTATAAAATCCAGTTATTTAAACTTGTCCTACTTTAATTCATTTTGAGGTCCTGAGTGCCTTGTTTATACAGGCTAGTTCACATATTTTTTTTGTGTTTCATTTTGCCTTTTAAGAGTGCTTTTAATTCTTGCCTGTTAGGCATGTTTAGGGACTTCAAGATGTTGGGAAAGACAAATTAGCTGTTATTGATTAGGTTTCTTTCCCTTCTGGGAGTTGAAAATGCTTTGGGTAAAAGCAAATACATTATTTCATTTAGAAAGGAAATACTTATATAAACAGTGAATAAACTATAATCAATGCAAGAAAATGAAAATATCAAGTGTTATAAGTAAAGGGTAAAGATAAGGATTGAATAAATATCTCCAATATAATTAAAGAAAATTTATTTAGCAATTAATTTTATTCAGTAATGAAAACTGGGCAGAGAAAAAAATAATTTGATAAATCTACATTTTTGAGAGATGTCATTCCAAATTACTCAGTTAATTTGATTAAATTATGAGCTATATGACTGGAGTATAGAATAATATGTTATAAATTCTGAGTCTATCTATGGCCATGCCACCCAGAATGTGCCCGATCGTGTCTGATCTCGGAAGCTAAGCAGGGTCTGGCCTGATTAGTACTTGGATTGGAGACCATTTAGGAATACCAGGTGCTGTAGGTGTTAAAAAAAAAAAAATCTGCAGATTCGGATACAGAAAAATAAAACCGAGGAATTGTATTGAACATGAGAATGATTGTGACTGCCCTAGGCTATGATAATGGAATTTCTGCCAAGTTTATAAAAGAGAAGGCTATAAGAAATATCTTGGTAACACAAAAAGACTTTCTAAAAGTTATGACTTGATATACCCTTTGAAGATTTATATATAACTCTCTTGCCCTTTTGGAAGACTCCAAGTCATATTTTAATGGTATTTCATTTCCTGTAACATTTTTTGAGCATATCTGAAACTGTATATTCAACTGGACATCTGGTATTTAATATAAGCAAAAAATTATAGAAAAAAATAATAAATGACATTGACATGTTTTACTTGCACAAAAGTGCTGAGAATTAAAAATTGGCAAGTAGGCTCTATCTTGGTAGCTAAACATTTATTTTTATTATAATTACATACATACACATACACAAAACTAAATTTAATATGTAAATTGAGAGACCTACAAATATAAATTACTCAAATTCCCAATGGAGAGTGGAGATTTCTGGACAGAATATATTGGTGGATGCATAGAATTTTTATGACTTCTTCCAAGGAATATAATTAGTCTATTTACCCAATTCTAGTTGACAAGGATATTAGACTAGGCCTAGGTCACTTTCCTTCATCAGTAAAGTGAGTGAATAGGTCCAAAGAAAGATTATCATCAGTTCCTCAATTAGTCTCTATAACGTTTTATAAATGTTTGATAATAAAAAATAACAAAGCAAGCTAGAAATAAAAGTTGGCCAACAGGTAAGTAAAACAGAAACAATGGAAATAAAATTACCAGATAGAAATTTAATCATCTTATGGGATAAGATGTGTAAATAAAATATAATTACTATGCTACAAAATTTAATATGGAGAGCTTTTAAAAAATAATAAATAGCTATATATAAGAATCAGAAAAAACATAATTTTACTAGATTAGCTTGACTAAAATGGAATTAATACACTATAAGATAGGTTAGAAGTAATCTCAAATTGAAAGATAGATGTCAGGAATAAAAATAAAGATAAGCTCATGACAGACATACAGCAATTATAAGTCAATATAACATCATCCTGGGAAAAAATAATGGGAACCTCAGGCCTTGATATTGGAGTAAGTTCCTTAGTTAACCTATCTGATATCTCTGGCTTTGGTTTCTTACAGTTGTTTCTTTGAACTTGGCTTTGTTAGGCAGGATTCATCGATGCATGACCTAAAAATACTTGATTGGTCCTTGTGGTAATCTAAATAATATCTCCCCAAAGAAGTCGATGTCCTAATTCCAGGAACCTGTGAATGCATCAATTTACATTCAAAAGAAACTTTTCAGATATGATTAAGTTAATAATTTTGTGATGGGGGTTAACCTGGATTTTTCAGGTGGACCCAATGTAATCACTAGAGCCCTTATAAGAAGGAAGAAGAGGTCATAGAAGAGGGAGATGCTATTCTGCTTGCTTTAAAGATAGTGGAAGGGAACGTGAGCCAAGGAACTAGAAGGAACTAGGCAGGAACTAGAAGCTGGTGATGGCATACAGATTCTCGCTAGAGCCTCCAAAAGGAATGCAGCTCTACTAACACAATCTGGACTCCAAACTGTAGAACACAGAATATATCTGTTTTTTAAATAACTAAGATTATAGTAATCTGTTACAACACCAGTTAATAACTAATACAGACCTGTAGATAGTGAATGACAAGATTCAGAAATTGTTTCTTTTGCTATGTGTGAAATCCTATAAAAACATTTTATGATAAGATGGGCATATAAACGTTGAGGCATGAATTATGTCAAATATAGGTTTTTCTACTCAGCGTTTAATTATACTCTCTTCTCCCTTGCTTTCCTCAATTTTAGAGGCTAACAATTAAGTGACTTTCGCAAGTTTACTTGAAGTGATGGGAGCTCTTGACAGTGACAAATCATTTCAGTTTGCCTGAGGTTGTCGTTGTTGTTGTTGTTGTTGTTGTTATTGTTGTTGTTGTTTTGAGATTATCTTATTTTTATCACTGAAAATATCGTATCTCAGAAACCCTTCAATTCTAGGCAAATCTGTAAGGCCGCATTATGACTCTCATAGATCGTAGACAATTTTAGCCTTTGTAGAGCCTTTCTTCTTTAAACAAATAAACAAACAAACGATAAATAAATAGATAAATAAATGAATGCATGAATGAATGAATGAATAAATAAATGTTTGCAACTGTGTTTGTATAAATGTGTTTGTATAAAGACAAATATATTCAGGCTTGGTTCATTATTATATATACTACCATGATGTTGATTTTTTCTTGATTTTAAAATAAATTAATATTAAAACATTTATTTACTACTTTAGACAGCCAATCTTCCTACTGGAGTTTTGTCATGATTTATAGAGCTATGGCATCCCACCAAGGATAATGAAGGAAGATAAACAGAATTTCAGAAATTCTGGTTCTGCTTGGTTTAGCTGCTGAAACTATCCTGGTACTTGGGATAAAAAGGATTAAAAAAATTCTTATGTATTGAAACCATCAGGTTGGTGCTCCTCACAACCACCACTTACTACCAATGTAAGAAAATAACATCCTTTGTGTCAATGTTAAACAATAGGCACAATGGCTCAATAAAGAAAGTCATACTGAAATGAAAAACTGTGAATTAATAAATCATAGGTTACATGTGCAAGAGAAAGATTACTGTATAGACTACTTATAATATTATTTTCAGTCTAAAATTGGAAAATATTATCTTTTCTTCAAACAAGTAAAATGATTTAAATTTTTTATGGGTCAATTCCAAGAATACTAAACCACTATGAAAATAACACCTTATGAGCTTAAGTCCAGAAATTGTTAGTTGTTGTGCTCACTCATATTCTGTTAAAACACAGAATTAGAACACAGGAAAAGATAAAAGCTGAAAAATGATAAGAGGATAATGAAAGAGTAAGAAATCCAATGGGAAATGAAAGTAGAAGGGGAAAAATGAGACCTGTCTGGAGAGGTGATAAAGATCCAAGACCTGGTTCTGTTTGTGAAAGAATATGTTCAATCTTTCTTTATTATTTATTTTCTAAAGTACTTGAAGATCTTCAGTATTTAGGTAATAGCAAGGTAGATTCCAATGTCAGTTATCTGATATATATTTTTAAGTTCTATAGTGTAATTTATTAACAATTTATTAATAAGTATGTATGTTGTGTGTCTCTAGCATATCCAGTACTGAAATTTAAGCTCCATGAAGACAATGACCATATCTTTTTTATTTTCTTTCATATTTGTAAATCCTGAGCCTGGTGCAGAGTAGCCTTTCAAGAAATGTTTCCTAAATTAAAAAAAAAAAATAGTAAATATCACTTTTCCATGCACTACTGAGGACATAAAAGAATGCAAGACAGATTGGGAAACTCAGCTGACACATGAAAATTAATAAAACAAGAGTAAACACTATGGCATGCTTTACATTATAGTGAGTTGAAAAAAAGGGAAATTCACTGTGAGGTACTCTTCATTAGTAAGGTAGGATATGAGCTAATATTTGAGAAGAGTGTTCAGACGGGCTGATAATTAAAAGCCTATTCATTTGCAGTCATAGTATAGGAGACCAAGTGGTGTATTCAGTCAAGAGAAGATTGGTTTGATTGAGGCATAAGGTTGATATTTTGAACAAAAATGTGATATTAAAATTACAATGATGTAGCTTCCTGTGGGATGTAGAATTGAAATGATACCAGTGATATGACACCTGTGATAGAAAAGACACTGAAGGTCACATTAATCCTTGAGCAAATGACATGAAAAAGTTTAAGATGGTAATGGCAAAGAGCAATGAAACAGGAGCCAAAATTTCTATATTACTCTCCTGACTGTGTTTATAAATAGATGACCCTGGTAAAATTAATCAAATTCTATCAAAATGAATGAAAAATGAGGAAAAGAATATATATATCCTACCAGGCCCTATTCAAAATAACTATGAAAAAGCATATATTTAAATATTTGAAAACATTATAGGTAGACAGATGATTGATTGATAGATATATTATAAGGACAAAAATTGAAGGGATATTTTAGGAAAGTGGTTTAACAAGAGGAAAATCTGGATAGAACTTTCTCAAGTAAGATAAAGTTGTTCTTTTTCTTGAAAGTCTGGTTACAAGTGCCTTGATTAAAGTGATGTAGTATAAAGGAATAAAATAGCAAAACTGTCTCTGAAATAGCCAGGACAGTGAGGCTGAAAAGGGGACAAAACTATGCAGAGAATTACCACTTAACCATATCCCTACTTAGGATATACAACCAGTGTAAGTGAAAAACATTTCCATATGTAGCCATTATATTTTCCGAATATGAACATGAGTTAATTGAGAAGAAAAAACATTTTTTATTCTTTAGTGTTCTCTACAAGCAATGCCATGTGTATAACTTATGCAATTACTTGATTGGATTTGTGTATTGCTCTCCAATTTTTTTTTAATTCAATGAGATATTCCAAAAGCATAAATTAAATATACCTGATAATTTTTAAAGGATTACTCTTCAATACTGTTCCTCTACTGCTTTTGTTCTCTCAATAATAGATTTTTTAATAGTCTGTGTTCAGTTTCCTTATTCCCTACTTTTCCCTCCAAAATAAAATGTATTTTTTGGTGGATGGAAAGCTATTGGTTCATATTTTATGACTGAATGTTATCGCATGCATTTAATATATCAAAAGTGCTAAATGTGGGAGTTTAGCAACTTTTCATATCAAAGAAAAGGGGGCAGAAAGCACCTGGATAATTCAGTCTGTTCTATGGCCTCCCAATTTCCATCAGGTGGGTTGTCCCAATTCCTAGGTAGGAAACTTAAGGCCCACGGAGCTCCCATACTATTCTCTATACTCTACAGTTCTATCAGTACAAAAGCTGAAAACTATATTTTAATTTCTAGTTTTTCCTTTCTTATTTCTAAATTGTTACAACTCTAAGTGGAAAAAAAATTAAGTGGAAACTTAAAATTTAAGTAGAAAAAAATAAAATTTTAATGATATTTTGATATAAAAATAGCCTCCAAACAAAGCAGTTTCAAACAATCAACATTAATGACATAAAAGTTTTTGTGGGTCATGAATGTGGGCATGACTTAGCTGGGTGCTTCTGGCTTAGTGTTCCTCAAAAAATCTGCAATCAAAGCATTGACCAGGGCTGCCATCATCTCATAGCTCTACTGGGGGAGGATTCACTTTAAGCTCAGGTTCCAGGTCCTAATTCTCGGTTGGAGATAACAGTTCCTTGGCATATGAATTTCTTCATAGGGCTGCACACAAAATGGCAGCTTCTTTCCCCCAGAGCAAGGGCTGTGAGAGAAAGTGTGTGAGAGACTGAGACTACCCCAGAGAGAAATCAGTCTTTTTTGCAACCTATTCTCAGAAGTGATATCCAATCACTTTTGGAGTACTCTATTTATTAGAATTTAGTCACTAAACTCAGCCCAAACTGAAAAGGAGAAGATTATGCAAGGACACAAATACCAGGAGAGGAGAACCATTAGGGACCATTTTAGTTTCCTACCACAGAAGTGCTACTGATAGGAATTCTAAAATCACAGTATCTGGCATAACGACTGGGAACTTTGAAAACCTTGAACTTCTGAGTGGAATTTGGGGACCAAAATAATATACATGATGTCTTTCTATATTGGGTCCAGAATACATGATCCTGGGCTTTGACCTTCAGCAAGTTGACCAGAGCACCTTTGATATTAACACTTTTCTTGAGGTCCTTTTAACATCTATTTTAAAAGAGCTTCTCTCCACAGACTTTACATACATTGGTGAGTAACATAATTTTTTTATCTTTTGTTGTGTTTCTCAGGTAGATATGTTGGGCATTAGAAAATTTTTGACATTGAAGTTATGAATCCTGACCTTTATCTAAAGTAAATAGAAAGTCTGGATATCAAGTGGTTAGGCTTTCTTTATATTCACTTTATAGCTTCATTTCCTACAACATGCTATTCATTATTCATTTTTGTGAACCTTAGAGATATAGATTACGACTTTATCTTCACAAATGTCACAGAATTTATAATAAAAGGATTTTGTGGACCACTACCCATTGATAGAAACCTTGGGACTAGAGGTAAGGAAAAAGCTAAATTAAATAATATAAATTCAAAGCCAAAAAGCTAAAGAAAGCTTGCATGCCAGATGCCTTTATCTTGAGAATAATGATAGCCAAAAAACCATGTAATGACCTCAGTAAGCAGATAGATAAGTTTTAGAGAAACTTTGTAATGCTTTAAATGAAAAGAGATTCATGGCTTAAAACTCTTTCATCTCTCAAACATCAGAGGACAAACTAAAGATATACTGACAAATTATATTACACAGGAATGTTTCAGTGGAGTTCCAAGGTTACACAGGTAAACTTAAACCAGTGATTGTCAACTGAGCATGATTTTGTTCTTTTGTGGACATTTCAGCAATATCTGGAGATATTTCTGATTATTACAATTGGAGACTACTAGCCTGGGGTGAGTAGAGACCAGGGATGATGCTAAACACACTATAATGCTTAACATAGCTCTTCATGACAGAGAATTATCTGGCCTAAAATGTCCATACTGCTATGATTAAAGAAACCTGCCTTAGACTTATGGTGAAGGTAAAGGAAAAAAAAGAAAGAAAGAGAGAGAGAGAGAGAGAGAGAAGAGAGAGAGAGAGAGGAGAGAGAGAGAAAGAAAGAAAGAGAAAGAAAGAAAGAAAAGAAAGAAAGAAGAAAGAAAGAAAAGAAAGAAAGAAAGAAAGAGAAATAAAAAGTAAAGGTAATAAAAGGTAAAAGAAAAAGGTACAAAAAAAATCTAGATCTAATTTTTTTCAGAGAGGTCAGAAAAAGATGTATTGTTAATGTTTTAGAGATATACAGGTCAGAAAAATTAATTATCTAAAGGGAGATAATAAAAATAAGTAACCAGATGTTTTAGGGCAAGAGTTCAACTACCCTGGAAAATAGGAAACTATTGAGAAGTTACCATCTCAAAGCTGCTGTTTGAGAGTCCATAGTAAATATATTTTAAGAACTGTATTTTGAAGATTGGAGTACCTATATCAATTAAATGTTGATATGAAATTTGGAATTATGTAAGAGAGGACTGGGAGGATGAGTATAATTATTCCAGTAATACTTTTTTTATGTTTTTGAAGGTTGAGCAGATGTTGACTGTACTCTTGGAAACATTTTCCTCAATTATATCTCACTGCAGTGAGAATGATAAGCTAGTGAAGAGATAAGCAGAGATATAATTGGTAGAATCAAACTTGGACTAGAAGCTGGGACTGAGAAAGGCTAACCCTGGGTTATATTTTCTTAACCAAGAGTATGAGCAAGGTGCACATGAGTAGAGTTATTAGAATAGAGTTATTAGATATTCATGAACTTGAATAGAAATATTTCACATTTTATTTTATTATTTTATTATTTTTAATTAAATTTATTGGGATAACATTGGTTAATAAAATTAGATTAGTTTTTAAATGTTATTTCAAAAATATATTAGATGTATATTGCATTGTGTGTTCACCACTCAAAGTTAAATTTCTTTGCATTGCCATATATTGACCCCCTTTACCCTTATCTACTTCCACCTTTCCTTTTTCTTTTTTGGTAACCACTAAACTGTTGTCTGTATCTATGAGTTTCTGTCTATGTTGTTCATTTATTGATTTTAGTTTTATATCCCACATATCAGTGAAATCACATGGTTCTCTATTTTTCTGTCTGACTTATTTTGCTTAGCACAAGAATCTCAAGAACATGTACATACATACAATGGAATATTAGTCAGCCATAAGAAGAAAAGATAAAATACTGTCATTCGTGACAACATAGATGGAAAATTTCAAATTTTAATGTTAACTAAGCCTTAATTGAGATGTAGTGCAGAAAAATTACGGCAGTTTTTAGACACACAGATAGGTATTGATATATAATACGTTAATAAAGAAAAGGCATGCAGTTAAGAAATACTTCTCTGTATGGAATTATTCTGCTAAAGATGAAGAAGGCAGACAGGACCTGTCTGAATAACTGATGTATCTGCTACATCCACAACTGATGTATTTCATATCTCCTAATGTAGTTTACTTCTCTAGATGAAATTGGGAGCAATATACTAGAATTATAGATGTATAATTTCATTAAAAGAGAGAAAGTAATGAGATACACATGCCCAAGGTTCTGAATAATGAACAGATATATAGCTCAGAGAAGCCCCAAAGGAGTATGCAAACACAATAATCAAGATAAAATAAATGATTTAATGCTGTTGATAGAAGCTTAGGGACTCTAGGAAAGTAGACATGACAAGATGAAATTATAGCTTCATTTGGAAAGTGAATATGCACAAATTGTAAATGAAGTTTTAAGTTACATTTCCTAATACAAAGAAGTGGTGTCCACTTAGAATAAAGTAAAGGCTGTGTAATTGGTTAAGCCTTAGAATATGTAGGAGAAAATATGATTAGGGAAGCTAGAGAATTACCTGAAGAATGAGAATTCCCAAAATAAAAACACCCAGATCTCTTGGTTCTGGAAATCTGCCAGGTTCAAGGTAGCCAAACTGTATTACAGAGGATAATTAGATATGAGGGTATATAGTACTTGAGCACTGATATTTAGCCTCAATTAAGTATGGTTGCATAAACTTTCCTGAAAAAAGAATGCGTAGGAGGTTGAGAATTTACAGGGAGAAAGCAAGAAAATCCAGTTCTTAGAAGCAAAACATTGACTGGATTTCTAATGGCCCTTTTAACTCAATAGGTATAAATAAGTGATCAAATAAGTGCAATCGTGTATCTGGTCAGTTGACTATCAACATGCAATTGATAAAGGTCAAATAACATATGGCTTGTGTGCACATGTTAGGCTTCTCACAGACACAATAAATTATGGATAAATATATAACTATAGATTCTGGTTTCAGGATCCTTGGACTGGATCCACTTTTCCATGGGAGCTAATAAGAGGTCACCTACAAAATTGTAAGCAATATTTTACATCTTTAGACATAGTAATAAATGTGGATAAGGACCACTGCAAACTTTCCAAAAACAACATATTCTATTTGTAGCCATCAATGCTATAGCCTAGCTTTTCATGAAAGTTAAATGAGCTTAAAGTCTTATAAAAGTAAATTCTCAACCCCACTTGCTTCTATTCATACATAAACATAGAGATATTAACAAAATAGGAACTTGAGTAAAGATCCGTTTAGACTTAGGTATAATATTTTTGGTCATAATTACTGAGATAGACCTGTAGGTATCCAACAGCATTCTCATAGGATAGTGGATAGTGAATACACACAGCTCAGTATTTTCAGGCTCACTATATATATTCTATAGATTTAACAAAGGACAATATTAATGTTATCATCAATTTTAGAGTAGTTATGTGTAGTTTAATAGGCCATTTATAATTTTAAATAAGGTAAAAATAAGTATCTATGATGTAACAATTTCTTTGAGGGCTCCTATAAAACTTAACTTTTTAATTGTTGAATTATCTGTGCTGCTTTTAGTAGAATGAAAATATCAAGGTAAAGAAAACTTTATCTCAGTCCTTTCAATATCCATAAGGACTGAAATTAATATAATATACAAACTTAAAGAATTGTAGAATAAGTGTAGAAAATAAGCAAAACTTAAGTGATTTCCCCTGGTCATACAGTAACTGACAGAGCCCAGATTATAGCCAGGACACCTAAATTCCATGATCTTAACTTTAAAGCATTCTATTTTTGTTGTTAAATGAGTGGGTGGATAGATATTTTTCACATTTTTTATGAAATTACAAGAAGGCTAATTATTTAATTATTCTGTTGAATCCATATAGACATTTTAATGGTTTGGCATTAGTAAAACAGAAATTGAATATTTTAAAGAGGGTATTTAATATAGGGAATTAGTTAAATTGTATTATAGGACTGGAAAAGCAAATGCAGAAGTAGAAAATTCATAAAACAGGCCTGATTCCTACAAGAATAAAGAGAAGAATTTGGATTCCGAATATAGAGAAGATTACAGAGACCCCTAAAGTGGTGGGATTTACACACCAGATGTATAACAGAAAATTGCTTTCTATGGAGAGAATCAGGCTTAGAAAAACAAAGTTATAAATACTTCATGATGCTCTTATTACTTTCACCTAACAGAAGTTAGGGAACCAGGATGTAAACCAAGACTTTAAGCTGTGTCTTTTAAATCTAGTTTACACACTTTCCCCCCTTATCTCCATTGCGGCACAATAACCTCCTAGCATAAATTCAGGATTCAACCAGGGTTCAACGACTGGCCTAATAGGTGAGATGAACATTGCTGCTCTTGATACTAAGACTTTTAAAATGAAACTTCAATCAGTTTTTATAATAATGCACTAAAGACTACTTGATAGGATAATTTATTAATAGTTGGGTCTCAGATAATGTTTTCTTCATTCAATCTCAGTAAATACTGTGCAAAAATCATTTGTAGATAGAGAAAAGATATGTCATCAGTACTATTTCATATTTTTTGTCCTTTTATTTTGTTGATGATGAAGCATAAAAATTACCAATGATAATTTAGGGACATTTCCTTGTAACAAATAAAATTGGATAAACTAAGATATCTTCCCTAGTCTGCTTATGTTGAGGCAGAGGCAGACTATTTCTCTTCATCTTGGCTAGATTCATTTTTCTCTTTCAATAGAATTTGATATCCCCTTAGAGTTTTCATGACAGTGAGGAGAATTTTTCAAGACCAAAAAAATATTTAACTTCAATCTATAGATCTGTCTCCCATTTGTTTCCCCTCTGACTTGTGCTGTCAACTGTTTATTTTCATAAAATATGAAAGTCTACAAATAAATAGTTTTCAAATTGAGATATAACTGGCATGCAACATTATGTTAATTTCAGAAATACATAATGATTTGATAAATGTACAGATTACAAAATGATCACCACAATAAGTCCAAGTAACATCCATCACTCATCAAAGGGTTTTTTAGTATATCATAAGCATACCTCAATTAACTTACTAATTGAAAAAAAAAAAGCTTCATTCTTTCCATAGATGAAGTATAAGTTAAAGAAATAATGAGACCAAGAGTTGATGTCATATGTGATTAATTTTAGAAATAACTGCTTCTAATCAAAGGGATATGTTCTACCTTGAGTGGTTTCCTGCTGTTTTTTCTTTCAACTTATTGGATACTTCATTTAATAATTAACACATTGTCAGAACAAAAAGGCAAAATATAGGAGGAAGTCCTTTTAACATTAAGCAGAACTATGTCAGAGGACTTAATTTTTTAATTTGCATCGTACAATTGGAGTGCAATTTAATGGGAAATATAGGAGAAAATAATCTTGGCTAATTCTGAGTTAACTTTTGAGGTAAAAAATGTAAACAAAATAAAAAAAAACATTTAATATTAGTAAAAGTTAGTATTTCATCTAATTGTCTCTGGATTCTTTTTAGAAATTTCACTCTTTTTCACAACTATTTTTCTTCTGCTCTACTCAAAGCAGCTCCTGTTATAATTTTGGTATATATTCTTCTTATTATGTTTTATTATATTTACATTCATAAATACTATAGAGTATTGTTTTGTGTGTCTAATGAATGCCGTCAAATATATTACATATTTTTTACACCTAACTCTTTAATTCAGCATTATCTTAGTTCTATAAATATAGATATATTTAGATTAAATAAATATTCTTACTATATAATGTCACATCATATGTATATTCCACATATATTTATCTAGCTTCTTATATTTGATCATATCGATTGTTTCTAATCATTTACTACTAAACATTTTCTTACGAGCCTTAATTTGCACATGTAGAAACATTTCTATATGATAAAGTTGCATATGGAATGTCTGGATTATGGAGCATGCACATTTTTCAACTTTATAGTTTCATAATTGTGACCAAAATGTTATGCTATAATGTTTCTTAGAGATAAGGAGAGTTTGATTTTACTACTTTCTCAACAAAAGTCATATTTAAAAAAATTTTTTCAGTGAAATGGTATTTTAATTGTTTTATTAAATTTCCAGTTAATCGATGAGTTACTTTATAGGCCATTTTTTCATATTTCATGAGTTATCTGTTCACATTTTGCTGCTTTTTTCTCTCCATAGAGCAATTTGTTTTATTCACTTTATTATTTACCACTGTGCTCCTTTATGATTTTTTTTGCCTTAAAATTCCTTAACTTAAATTTTGAAGGTATGTGTTTTTTTGCCAATTAATATTTATTTTTTGCATTTAATATACAAATTGTTGGAAATTTAATTTGCATATGGTGCCAGATATGAATCTAATCATATATTGTCCCAATTTCAATTAGAAACTTTCCCTAATTCACTTATTTTAAAAGATCCATTTTCCTCATTTATTTCTAAGCAGTTTTTTTCCCTTTTGAAGGATCCAGATTACTTCGCTGTTCTTAGCTCTTTGTTGCCTGCTGTTTTGCTGATCTACTTTATAATTTTTCAAATAATATTTCCAACAGAAGCTTCATAAATCTTAAATTGAGTTAAAACAAGACTTCGTTTTGATTCTTTATGTAAAACGTCATCTTTGTTGACCTTGAAAAGAAATCCTAATTTCTTTCACATAAATTTTGAGAAACATTTTATCAATTTATACCTTTGTGTGGAACATTGCTTCTTATTGGTATGTAGTTCACATGCCATAAAATTTAATGCTTATGTCTACAGCCCAATCCCGTCTGATCTTGGAAACTAAGCAGGGTCAGGTCAGATTAGTACTTGGATGGGAGACCACCTAGAAGACCAGGTGCTGTAGGTGTAAAAAATACAAAAAATAAGGGATTGTAAGTTGATAAGGTCCTTGCAATCTGTGATGTCAACTAAAGTTTCCCTTGCCTAAAAAATAAAAATAAATAAATAAAAATTAAAAAACTAATTAACTCAATAACTAACTAACTAAATAAAATTAACATAAATAAATTGCGCTATTCAGTGATGTTCCGTATATTCACAAAAGTTGTGCAACAAACGCCATTACTAATTCCAAGATATCATCATCCATAAAAGAAGCCCTGTAACCATTAGCATTTGCACCCTATTCTCTGTCCCTTTTCTATCCTCTAATAAACATTAATCTATTTTTTGTCTCTATAGATTTTTCTATTTTGGGCATTCCATATAAATAGAATCAAGCAATATATAGCCTTTTGCCTCTGACTTCTTTCACTTAGTATTATGCCTTTGAGGTTTATCCATGATGTTGCATGTATTGGTACTTCATCTTTGTCATGGTTGAACAATATTCCATTTTATGAACATTCCACTTTTTATTTATTCATTTATCCATTGATAGACATAATGATTGTTTCTAATTTCTAATTTTTTTGTTTAGTATAATAAATGCTGCTATGAACATTCTTGTTCATGTTTTTGTGTGGCCATGTATTTTTGATATTTTTGTATATATACTTAGGAGTGAAATTTCTGGGTCATAAAACAAAGTAAAAATAAAGAATTTTAGAAGTAGGATATCTGTACAGGAACAAATGAAGGCACACACAATGATATTGGTATTTAATGCCACTGTAGACATCACACCAGATCCTCGTCATTTCAGAATCCAGAAAAGGCACTCAATATGAGATGAAATTAATAGTTTTGTTTTATTAAATCAAAACTCCTATATTCTAAACCTATATACTAAGCATGGCACACATACCTCAGACAACACTTTGCTGTTAGAAGAAACACATGTATTTGGGTAGAGTAATATCCTTGACTATGAGAAACATACCTTCTTCCTCAAGGGTTATTAACTTGAGATCTAATAGCTTTTCTCTTACTGAATTAAACCACTTTTTCTTGAAATATTCTCCTTAGAAGGGAATGGATAGAGGTTTCCAGCTAAACAGAAGTGACACTATACCCTCAACAAAAACAAAAACAAAAACAAAAACAAAACAAACAAAAATACATCAGAGCTCGTATACATTGAAATCATTCTTACGAACCTGGAATCCTTGGATACTTTTCCTTCAGTCCTCCAGAAGTTTTGGAGGAACGTTTGATTCTTGCTAATGACCATGTGACTCTAGTCTTTCCTTAAGAAATCAGTTCCTGTTCCAGTCTCAGTTATTTGAAAAATTATCTGTACCCATATTCTCTTTTAAAATGTAGACATAATGAGGATTACATGTAGTGAAAGTAGAATCAAAGTGATATTATAAAAAGAGGCTGAAGATAATGGTCTATTGACAACAGAATGTCATAATAATGGACCCTGAGAGACCCAGGGATTCGGATACAAGGCCAAATAATATATGACAACAATAGCAAGGTTCATTTATATTCAATAATGTATCAATGTATTAAGTGCTTAACCCACATTATCTTAGTAAATGATGACAACAGTCTGTTATATAGGCCATGAGATTTCTCAAAGAAGGAAACTGAAACCTAGAGAAATTAACAACTTGTACAAATTTGGACTCAGAAGTCCCATCTCTAAAGTTAACCAGTTGTCCTTCTGATATATCTCACACCACCCACCAGTGGGCAAGATGCATCATTGTTTAATTCTCATGAATTGGCAGAACAGAAAATCTGTGCACATCTCCAGTTCTGATTTTCTATGGGCTTCTGCTCTCAGGTATATGTTTTCTGAGAAGGACTGGCCTTAGAAATCAATGTCCTCATGGATTATGGACCTGGGACATCACTGAAAGGAGTGTTTAAGATTAACTTGGATTGCTCAGAGTAGAATAAGCAGACTCTTACCTTTCAATGTTTTATTTTTATCCTCTTCTTGATTCTGTGTTGTTGCTAAAAGATAAGAAAAAAAATTAGAGTCTGGGGTCGAATTCTGTGTCTCCTCTGTCTTGGCAAACTCCAACATTTGTTTTTTATGAATAATATAACTTGCTACATTGAATTTATTGAGATCTGTTTTTATCTTATTATTCATTTTTATAGTGGTTAGAAATATTTTCTATTTTCCATCATTGAAAAAACTTGAATGAAGAAAGCTTTTTCTGCTGGCAAACCCTTAGTTGATATTTCAGTCAATAGTCTTCTACTAAAAAGGACACAGGTTCATACATATATAGGTGCACTGTATACGTGTATGTATATGTATATGTATATGTATATGCCTTCTCATATAGGACTCTGATTCTTTGGGCCAGAGATAAGTCTTTAATATATAATAAGGGGTTTTCAGAGACTTATTACTGTTCTGTATATAAGTCATGAAAAACTAAGTCACTTATCCTAAGATGCCTAAGATGGGAAGGAGACTGATGCACATGGTTCGTGAGGCTCTTTTCCCCATTTGTGTACTTGGAATACTCTCAACAAACCATTTTACTGCCATTGAATCTCTGTGTTTGAAATTTTACCCTGGATCTTTCTACCACATCCAGATGGATGAAATGTGAGCTGTAAAAAGAAGCCTCTGTCCTTTCTCTAATCATGGACTATTCCACCAGTTCTCCTAGAGCAGAGGTTGAAAACTAGGGTCAATGTGCCAGTCACAGCATGATGTCTGTTGTACAGCCCACACAATAAAAACTGATTTTAACAGATGAACACCTGCAATCAATCTGGTCCATTGACTTAGTCCCATTGAGTTTTTCTTTTGATATTCTCTGACTTTTATTCTTCCAGCTGTCATCACCACACCTAGTCCCGACAAATGTGCTTTTCCAATGTTAACACAGTTTTAGCAAAGTCTGTCTCTGCTCAAAGTTGATGTTCTACCATTTCACAAGGATTTTACAATACACAAAAAAGGAGAAAAAAAAGATATAATTTTTTTCATTTTCATATTGTACACATGTTGTGCAACATGAAAAAATTTGAAGAATCACACTTACAACATGATTTCAAACCTTGTTCTGTCACATACCAGCTGTATGAATAATCTTGGGTAATAATTTCCCTATTTGTTCTTCAGTTTATTTAAATTATGGAAACAAAAACCTTCATTGATTACAATATCATTTAGGGTGTGGCAATAACAGCTGAAGAATCAAAGTCAGAAAATCTCAAAAGGATATAAAACTCAATGGGACAAAGAATGGACCCAATTAATTACAATATGTGTCATCAATTCTTGGTTCTTAATAGGCACTTGATAAATAGTGGTTACGATTAAGAATATCAATAGAATCAAGGAGGAGCTGTATTAGATCTGAAGTTTATTTATTTATTCAGAAATAGCTAAATCGCTAAACTCTAGTTCTCAGTAGTCTCTACCACTTTATGGATAGCAGAAATAGCACCTTACCCTCATGAAGTTGAACTGATAAGAATAATCTCCAAGCTAGACTACATTCTATTTCAGCCCATTTATGTAAATCTAGTTTCCTTTGCTTTAGAGTTTTCTCATGTTTGAGAACCATCCCAGTGTTCAGTCAGAAGATTTAATTTACATTTTTAGGATTCATTTCAATTATTTTACAACTAGGATAAACCCATCCCACATTTTTCTTCACCATACAGGTGTTGACTTTGATACCTATTGAAAATCAACTTAACTAGCAGAACGACATCATTGCCAGCCTCTTTCAGAATACAAATATGCAGATACAAATATACTTCTATTCTGTATGCTATACACCATATTAAACATCTATAAAGAAATCTATGATTGAAATGGAGAGTTTGACTTGCATTTCAAAATTTAGCATGACAAACCTTTAGATGATGGGTGTGCTTCACCAGATTCTTGATTGAGACCATAATTTCCAATTTACAAGTTTAAGATCATGAAGTATGAGATTATATTATCCATTCCAATGGCAATATTAAAGAATGAATTCAATGTTAAAAGAAAGAATACCAAATTATGGCACTGGGTTTACCTCACTGTAAATGCATACTATCATATGTGAGTTTTTAGAGTAGTTTCTAGTAAAGCAAATTTTTTGTTGTGGCATAATACCATATTTTCCAAGTATTGCTCTTAAGAACTCTTACATAGACATAGAATTTCAAGTTTCCCTTGTAACAAAATCATTTTGTGAACCAAAATAAAATTTAAATCTCAAAGAACTATAATATTATATGACAATCAATATTTCTGATTTTATCTTTTCTTATAAAAAAAGGAAAACAAATACCTTTATTTCCAGGGAGCATATATAATTCCGGGTTCTATAGAG
The DNA here is from genome assembly GCA_003508835.1 of Eonycteris spelaea. Lineage (NCBI taxonomy): Eukaryota > Metazoa > Chordata > Mammalia > Chiroptera > Pteropodidae > Eonycteris > Eonycteris spelaea. Next base: position 61,585 of record PUFA01000185.1, on the reverse strand, counting down.
AAACAGAACAAATAATATGAATATATTTGCCTTTATATATTTTATAATATATATTAAATATAATTATTTTATATATTTATATAAATATATTAATTTGTTTTTAAAAATTGGCTTTTATGTTGTATGGTCCTGATATGGTCAAGATCTGTAGGGCAAGCCATCAGGCTGGAAACCCAGCAGCTAATGTTGCAAAGTGAGGAAGAGCTTCTCTGGGAGCCTCAGTTTTCACCCTGTAAGGACTTTATATAATTAGATGATGCCTAAACTCATTATGAAGGGTCATCTCCTTTACTTAAAGGTACCAAATTTGTACATGTTAACCATAGCTTTGAAATACCTTCACACACCTCTTAGAATAGTGTTTGATACCAAACTAAATAAGCTTACACAAAAACTACCCATGACAGTGTAGCTAAGGATTTCATAAATGGAAATATAATTATTAAAATGTACATTATTTCTGAAGATACTAACATTTACAGGCTGCCGCTAACAGTACTTGCAGGTTAACATAAAGTCTGTCCATAGCTAATTTAGTTTTTTCTTTAAGACCATGTGTACTTTTGTGTACCATCTGAGTACTCTAAATCTGCATGCAATGTATATAAGTCAGATATTAAAAACCCACAAAAGTAAACAAAACAATTACATACCCTAAAATGGAAGAAGTATCATTGACTAAGGATTAATGTGAATGTCACAGGCTTTTAAAAAATTGCATCAAGGCCAAAGGGAGAGGCTTGTGGAAAATCCTAACACCAAATATTTCTAATGTTCTCTTCACACAGCAAAAAAAAAAACCCAGAAATGCTAATTGCAGTTTACAGAGTTTTATAACAGATAAATAATTGAAAATTTCAATCTCCCATTTTAAAAATTTGTTATTTGTCAAGAGAGAATAACCAAAGATGTTTAAAATAATAGAGTTAACATTATTTTGAGGTAAAGTTCAAAATTCTTGAGAGATCACATGATAATTCAAGAGTTCTAAATAATTTCTGTCCTCTGGATCCAGAGGAATTTACTGAAGTATCATTGAAAATCTTTAAGGAATAATTGACAGCATGAGTGTTACTTGAGTAAGATAGAAATCGTATTGCACAAATAGTTTTTAGACAATACAAAAATGCATTTTGTATACCAATGCAGTCTAATAGGAATAATACATGCATATTTATAATATTAAGTTCTCTAGTTTTCATGATAAAAAAATCAGGTGAAATTAATAACTTTACCTTCATTTAATCCAATGTATCCAAAAATAGTACTGTTTTTTAAGATTCAATCTAAATTTAATAGTGAAATATTTTTTACATTTTTTATAACACTAAATTTTTAAAATCTGGCATACATTTTACACCTACAGCATATTTCAATTTGTACACAAAATTTTCATTGGTTATTCGATAACTGAATTGAAAACCAAAAATTATTTCATTTATTATCTACATCTGCTTTTAATTTTCTAAATTTCAATGTTATATTTGTTCAAATAATAAAATTTACTATCTATTTTGTCAATTTATTATTAACATCAAAATTTAATGGAGTTTTCAATAAATTGAAAGGTAAGTCTAAATTTTTGTTGTAGTTTTTGTGGCCAGTTTATACAACGCTGTTAATTACAATTAAAATCTCAATATAGATTTAAATTAGAAAAATGTATAATTTTATATTTTTGTATTACAAAGTTTTAATTTCAACTTAATTTTCTTGCCCATCAAGTTAAGTCACATAGAAGTCTTTCCTTCTCTCCAATGTTTTATTTAACTCATTCATAAGCAGTATGATAGATATAATAAAGTAAAGGTAAATCACACTACCATATTTTCTTTTGGTTATTAAGTATTTCCTTGCATGTACTCCTTTCTTTTAGGTAAGCTTGAACGGAGATTAACAGTAAATCTTTGTAAACCTTTTTCAACACTACCAATGAGTGTGACAAAGAACACTAAATTTTTCAATTCATTGTCTTCTATTATTTAAGCAGTTCTATAAGCTGCCAATGATTCACAGTATTTGTATATGTATACTCAATGATAAAAACAATAATATTCATACTATTTTTAAAGAGATTTCTATAGAAATCTTATAATCTGTAATCATACGGTTGTATAACTCATTAAAATGAACATTAATTCCTCTCTTAAAACTCTCCTAAATTCATACTTTTGACCTAAATTTAAGAGAACTCTAAATTGTGATAGAAAAAAAATATATTTAAATGAGATATTCTTTGGCAAATATTTAAAAAGCACCCACAAATTTGACATTTTCAGGTTGTAAACTGACAACATTTTGTTATAAATGTTGAAAGCTTTTGAAAACAAAATTTATGTGAAAAATTAACTGAGCAATGACTTACCTCACATACCTCATTTTTGATATTGTTATAAATATATTTTAATGTCAATTAGTGGCTTAACTGAGAATATTTAACTTTCTGAAAAATTTTTGTTTTAGTCTTTTTCTGTTAGTTTCTAACAGATTTTTTATAATTTAAATAATAATTGATTTTACTATTTCTCTATTCAAAATAATTTCTGTTCATGAAACTATCCAAGTCATTTTATATCTACCCAACCATATAGTTAGATCTTGTTGACAAAATGTTGAAAATTATAGGTAGATACTAAATTCTGATTTCAGGTGACTAATTTATCAGTTCTTTTTAACTGTTGAAAAGGACCTCCTTTTCAAATTTATCATTTGAAAGTATCCTAGAAATGTTTCAATATTGCCATTTCATTAGTTTCTTTTTTAGTTTGTTAAAGTGAAAGTTTATGTTACTAATTTAATATAGATTCCTTTTTGAAAAATTGTCATTTTTTTTGCTACATCTCATAAGTTTGGTATATTGGGTTTAAGTTTTCATTCAAGTTAAAGTACTTTTCAAATGTCTATTATTATTTCTTCTTTGATCCATTGCTTATTTACAATAGTTTGTTTAATTATCATATATCTGTAAATTTCCACATTTTTTTAGTTATTGAGTTTTAGTTTCATTTCATTGTGGTTGAAGAACATATTTTGTATAATTTAAGTCTTTTTAAATTATTAAAACATGTTTTGTGACCTAACATATGGCCTATCCTGTATACTGTACAATGTGTTCTCAAAGAAAAATGTACATTCTACTGTTGTTGGGGCGCTATTCATATATTGGGTAACATTAACTTAGATTGCAATGGTGTTCAAGTCTTTTATTTCTTTGTTGATCTTATGTTTATTTGTTATATCCATTATTGAAATTAAGGTATTTAAGTTTCCAACTATTATTGTTGAATTGCGTACTTCTCTCTACAATTTCATCAGCTTTTACATCATAGATTTTTGGGTTTTGTTATTAGATGCATATATGTTTAAAATTATTATTTTTTGATGAATCGGCAATTTTATTATTACTATGTTCTTTGTCTCTGGTAATGTTTGTTTGTTTGTTTTACAATGTACTTTACTAGATATGAGTATAGCTACTCTTTCCAAGGTATAACTTTTCCCATTCATGTACTATGTCTTTAAATCCAAAGTCTGTTTCTTGTAGACTGCATAAAGTAAGGTAAATAATTTAATCTACTTTTTTAACTCTGTGTTTTTAGAGTGTTCGATCCATTTACATATGATGCTATTACTATTAGGTAGGATTTACATCTGGCATTTTGCTATTTGCAGTTCTTATTTCTTAGTTTTTCTGTGTTCCTCTATCCAAATATCGCTGTCTTCTGTGCTATATATTTTCTATAATTACTTTTTAATTCTCTTGTTTCCTTCAGTATAATTTTTAAGATTTATTTTAGTTATTATCCTGATATTTACAATTAACATTTTAATTTAAAAAGATCTAAATCAAAGTGATACCAACTTAATTTTAATAGTAGGCAAAGCTTTCTTCTATAAATCCATTTTCTCCTTTTTTAATGCTGTTATTGCCATACAAATTACATCCTTATGCATTCTGTGTCCATCATCACAGATTTATATCTTGCCTCACAGTTGTTTTTTAAAACATACTTGAAAAAAGATCTACAAACACATATATATTTATACTTTCTTTTGTATTTTACCTACATAATTAACTTTATTAATGTTCTGTATTTTTTTATGATTTCAAGTTGCTCTGTAGTATCATTTCATTTAACTCTAAAGATTCCCATTTAAATTTCTTATAGGTCAATTCAGCTAATGATACACTCTCTAGTTTTTTACTATATGAGAATATCTTAATTGTCCTTCATTTTTGAAGGATAATTTTGCAGGATATAGAATTCTTGCTGAACTGTCCTTTTCTTTCAGGACTTTGAATACATCATTGTCTTCTGGCTTTCTTGTTTTTTGAGCTGTTAATCTTATCAAGCATCTTTTTTTTTTTTTTTATTAGACGAGTAGCTTCTCTTGCTGTTTTAATATTCTCTTTGTCTACTTTTCAATAGTTTAATTATAATGTGTCTAGGTGTGGATATCATTGACTGTATTCTACTTGGAGTTTTATGAGCCCTCTGGAGATGTAGATTAGCATTTTTCATTAAATTTGAGAAAACTTTTGTCATTTTTAAAAAGTATTTCTAGGCCCTTTTCTCTTTTCTTTATCACTACTATTATGCTGATGTTTCTGTACTTTATGCTGTCTCAAATCTCTCTGAGACTCTGTTTGATATTCTTTATTATTTTTCTTTCTGTTCCTCACACTGACTGATCTCATTTACATTATCTTAAATTTTGCTAATTCTTTTTTATGTCTACTCAAAATTGCTATTCACTTTTCTAGTACATTTTTTATTATGACTATTGTATTTTTCAACTCAAGATTATCTAGTTTTTTTTTTTTCACATGAATTATACCTATTTATTGATATTCTTCATTTTATGGGAGATCATACAATTTCTTTTAATTCTTTATGCATGTTTTCCTTTATTTCTTTAAATATTTTAATAGGGTTTTTTATAAACCCTTTTTCTATTAAGTCCAATATTTAGTAATTCCTAGTTTCTACGTAAGAATCATATTTTCTCTCTTCTTGCATATCTTTTGTTGTTGTTGCTGCTGTTATAAACTAAACATTTTAAATAATATAATACAGCAACTCTGGAAATCAGAATCCCTACCCCCATAATCAGGTCTTGTTTTGTTATTATTTGTTTTTATTTTTGTGGATGGTGGATTCCCTAGTGACATTTCTGACTAATTCTGAAAAGTTTATGGTGGTTTTTTTTGTTTTGTTTTTTTGTTTGTTTGTTTGTTTTTTGTTTTGTTTTGTTTTGTTTTTGTCATTCATGATCACTAAAGTATCTGCTTGTTTGCCAGCTAGTAGATGAAGATTTCTTAAAACATTTCTTTAGAAAAATTAGAACCAATAACTCTCACAGCCTTGGCTCCAACTGCAAGTGTATATGTGCATGTTGGAGAACTTCTTTAACACCCAGGCTGTAATTAAAACTTCTGCCTTAGCTTTTAATACTTCGGCATATCCCCATCTTCAGAGATATGGCCTCCTCAAATCTTTTCAGAGATGCACACAACTCTGGGCAAAGACACAGCCCTAAACATATTCACGATCTTCTAGATTTCAAAGAATGTCTTGTATTTTTAAAAGCCCTATGTAATTTTAATGGGGATTGCATTTAATCTATATAATGCTTTAGTAATATGATCATTTTAACTATGTTGATTCTTCCAATCCAAGAACAAAGAATATCTTTCCATCTCTTTGTATCTTCTTCGATTTCTTTTAATAGGGTCTTAATGTTTTCATTATATAGGTCCTTCACATGTTTTGTTAGATTTATTCATAGGTATGGTATTCTTTTTGTTGCAATTGCAAAAGGAGTTATTTTTTTCCACTTCTTTTTCTGACACTTCATTATTAGAGTATAGAAATGCTATGGATTTTTGAAAGTTGATTTTGCATGCAGAGACTTTACTGTGTTTGCTTATTGTTTCTAGTAGTGTTCTTGTGGAGTCTTTAGGGTTTTCTATATAGAGAATCATGTCCCCGCAAATAGCGACAGTGACTTCTTCGTTTCCTATTTGGATGCTTCTGGTATCTTTCTCTTGTCTGATTGCACTCAGTAGAACTTCCAATGTTATATTGAATAAGAGTGGCGATAGTGGATAGCCTTGCCTTCTTACTTACCTTAGAGGAAGATTTTTAGTTTTTACCACCAAGTGTAAAGTTGCTGGAGAGTTGTCATAAATGGCCTTTATTATGTTAAGACACTTTCCTTCTATACTGATTTGTGAAGTGTTTTGATCATAAATGGATGCTGTATCTTATTGAGGCATCTATCGATTTGACATATGATTCTTGTTTTAATCTGTGTATGTGGTGTATCACATTAATTGATTTGCAACCCTGTGCCTCTAGGATAAAGCCCACTCGATCGTGGTATATAATCTTTTTAATATGTTGCTGTATTTGGTTTGCTAGTATCTTATTCAGGATTTTTGCATCTGTGTTCATGAAAGATATTGGTCTGCAGTTTTCTTTTTGTGTGTGTATTATCTGTACCCGGTTTTGCTATCAGAGTAATATTGGTCTCATAAAATGAGGTGGAAAGTATTGCCTCCTCTTCGATTTTTTGGAAGAGTTTGAGGAGAATAGCTATTAAGTCTTCTTTGAATGTTTGGTAGAATTCATTGGTGAAGCCGTCTTGTCCTGGACTTTTACTTTTTGGTAGGTTTTTGATGATTGTTCAATTTCCATACTGCTGATTGGTCTTTTTAGATTTTCCTTGATTCAGTCTAGGAAGATTGTATTTTTCTAAGTACTTGTCCATTTCCTCTAGGTTATTAAATTTGGTGTTATATACTTTTTCATAGTATTCTTGTATGATTCTTTGTAATTCTGTGATATCAATCATAAGTTCCTCTCTTTCATCCTAGATTTTCTTTATTTGTGTTCTTTCTCTTTTTTCTTTAGTGAGTCAAGCTAGGGGTTCATCAATTTTATTAACCTCAAAGAACCAGCTCCTTGTTGCATTTATTTTTTATATCTTTTTTTTGTTTGTTTGCTATTTCATTTATTTCTATTCTAATCCTCTCAGCATTTTTTAAAGAAATAGAACAAAAAAAATCATCAGATTTGTATGGAAGTTGAAAAGACCTTGAATTGCCAAAGACATCTTGAGAAAAAAGAAAGAGGCTGTATGAATCAATCTATCTGCCTGACTTCAAATTATACTACAAAGTGACAGTAATCAAAATAGCATGGGATTGGCAGCAAAACAGACCCAGGGACCAATGGAACAGAATCGAGAGTCTAGAAGCAAACCCATATTTACATGGGCAAATATTAAAAAAAAAAAAAAAAGCCAAAAGCATACAGTGGAGAAAGGAAAGCCTCAGCAATAAATGGTGCTGGGAAAACTAAAAAGCTACCTGCAAAAGAATGAAACTAGACTGTTGTCTATCACCATACACAACAATTAACTAAAAGTGGATTAAAGATTTGAATGTAAAACCTGAAACAATAAAATGCATAGAAGAAAAAATAGGAACTAAACTCAAGGACCTTGGACTTGAAGAGGATTTTATGAATTTGACCTCAAAGGCAAGGGAAGTAAAAGCTAAAATAAATGAATGGGACTATATCAAACTAAAAAGCTTCTGCACTGCAAAAGTAATCATCAACAAGGTAAAGAGAGAACCATCTGAATGGGAAAATATATTTGCAAGTAATACCTCCAATAAGGGCCTAATATCCAAAATATACAAAGAACTCACATGACCTAACAACATAAAAACAAACTATCCAATCATAAAATGGGCAGAGGACCTAAACAGACTTTTCTCGCTAGAGGACATACAAATGACCAACACCTATATGAAAAAGATGCTCAACATCACTAGCTCTTAGGGAAATGTAAATCAAAACCACAAAGAGATGCTATCTCATATCTGTTAGAATAACTATAATCAACATGACAAGTAAAACGAATGTTGGAGAGGATGTGGAGAAAAAGGAACCCTCATACACTACTGGTGGGACTGTAAATTGGTACAGCCACTACGGAAAACAGTATGGAGGTTCCTCAAAAAACTAAGAATTGATCTACCATATGATCCAGCAATCCCTATACTGGGTATTTTACCCCAAAGACTTAAAAATCCATATCTGAAAAGATATTTGCACACCGATGTTAATAGCAGCACTATTCACAGTGATCAGGACATGGAAGCAACTGAAGTGTACTGTGTGATAGATGATTGGCTAAAGAAGCTGTGGTACATATATACAATGGAATATTACTCAGCCATGAGAAGAGATGAAATACTGCCATTTGTGACAACCTGGATGTACCTCAAGATAATCATGCTAAGTGAAACAAGCCAGACTGAAAAATTTGAAAATCCCATGATATGACTTATATGAGGGATATAAACCTAAAAGCAACAAACAAACAGGACAAACAGAGACTCATGGACATGGGCTATACAGACTAGTGGTTACCAGAAGGCTATATAGTAGTGGTTACTAGTGGGGTGGGGGAGGAGAATGCAGATAGACAGAGTAAAGGGGGTCAAATATAGGGGGGTAGAGGTATGGCGAAGTGGGTAAAGGGGATCAAATATATGGTAGCTGAAGGAAACTAGACTTTGGGTGGTAAACACACATTAGCATATACAGATGTCAAATTATAATATACACTTGAAATTTATATAATTGTATTAGCCAATGTCACCCTAATAAACTTAATAAAAAATAAAAATAAATAACAATAAATAAAATCCCTATGTATATCTCATTTGTCAATTTTTTTCCCCTTTCAGCCTTTTTGGTTACACTTTTATTTTCTCCCAAATGCTATCTAACACCTTAGGGAGCTTCAAATTTGGTAAACAATTGGCTCACCGTTTTCAACAAATGTTTCTAGAGGCAAGGCTTTTTGCAAGATGGATACTACTTCAGCTCAAATAAAAACAGTCTTGCATGGGAACTCTTAGAACAAACTAACAGAGTAGATGAATGATGACAATTATCTATGAGTAAGGCTTTAAAGGAACTGTGACCCCTCTTTCCCCCTTTAGTAAATGCTAGGATGATTGTTTTAATCATTAATATGAGCTGCTAATTTCTAAGGCTTCCTCTGAATTGGAGACTTTCATATAAAAATGTTAAAATGGAACAAAGCTTATTGTTTACCAAGATTTAGCCATATCTCTTGAATAAATACATTCTGCTGCTATTCTTTTATTAATGTCCAGAGTCCTGAAAGTTGATTCTCATTTTTTGTCACTTTTTAAATTGTTTTTATAATAAAGTTTTTAGAGTTTCTTTTTCTGCCATTTTTCTGCCATTATTCTGCATAGTTTATGATTTACAAAATAGGACATTATAAAATATACTGGTAAAGGTAAGTATATAATGAAATTCACAATTCTCTAATACTATAACATGGTGTTTTGTTAATCATTTAACTCTGGTATAAAGATTAAAAAACAAAAGTATTAAAAATTAACTATAATGACAATAATTTGTTAATGGACAAATAATATAAATAGAAGAAAATTGTAATAGCAAAAATAAAATAATGGGGAGCATAAATGTTTATCTGTTTAAAATAGACTATTATATCTATAAGGAATTTTTTGTAAGCCTTGTAGTAACCACAAAGCAAAGACCTAAAGTAGATACACAAAAGATAAAGAGAAAGGAATCCAAGTATACCACTATGGAAAATTATCAATTCACAAAGTAAGACAACAAAAGAAGGGAGCAAAGGATCTACAATCAATTGGAAAACAAATAATATAGCGTTAGTAAGTCCTTACCTATGATTAATTACTGTAAGTGTAAATGAATTAAATTATTCAAACAAAAGCATAGAGTGGCTGAAAGGATTTTAAGAAGCAAGATACAACTATATGCTGCCTAAAGGCTCATTTCAGCTTGACATATATAGATTCAAAATGGAGGAAAGGAAAAGATATCACTGCAAATGGAAACCAAAAGAGAGCAGGTGTAGTTATATTGATTACAGACAAAATAGACTTTAAGTCAAAAACTCTAACAAGAGACAAAAAAGGTCATTATATTTTGATGGGTCAACTCATCAAGGAGATATAATAATTGTAAATACACACACACACACAGTATTGGAGTACCAAAATATATTAAGCAGTACTAATAGATCTGAAGGGAGAAATAGAGAATTAGTAGGGAACCTCAATACACCACTTTTAACAATAGGTAGATCACGTAGACAGAAAATCAACAAGGAAAACTTTAGACTAGAAAAATAATTATATTAATTCAAATTCCAATTGTAGTTTATGCACATATTTCTGTAATTTGGGCTGTCCACATAAAATAACTGAATGAATACAACTGAAATTTCCATAAATACATAGGAAAAAGTTACTGGAGCTGAATAATCTAATCTTAAAAACTAGATTGGTTATATGTTTACATATAATACAAGACATAATGCATATGGCTGATAAGTACACTAAAATATTGTAGAGCAGTGCCTGACATTAATCTTTTGATTGTTGAAGGATTCACTTCAAAGACATCCGGTTTAATAAACATATTGTCAGGTATATGACACAGCTACTAGCAAAACGACCAGATAAGAAATTAGACCACCCGTACTTATGAGCTCCCTTTTTCAAAAAGCTCAGGGTAACCTAAATAACTACCTATTTGAGCGACTCCACTTGTTTCTCCCTTCCTTTCTGGTGCCCTAAATCCCACTTTAATGCTCTAAATTAGTCAATAAAGAGTGAACCCAAGAAACAATAGGCACTCTATCCTTGGACCGTAATAAAGGCAGAGTCCCAGATTTTCTTTGATTCTTCCTCTCTTTCCTCCCAGGCCTTAATGCATTGCCTCCAGGACCAGTGAGTAATAAACCTTGTTCTTCAAAGTTCCCTGCTTTTTTTTTTTTTTTTTTTTTTTTGATGAACTGCATCCTGCAGTCATCAGAACCATACAAAGGCTGATCCAGCCACAGCATTGGCTGAGATGAAAGAAATTCTGTTGGGACTTATTGCATGTGAGATGGGTCCAGGAAAGTCGGCTCTGGCATTCTGAGCATCCACCAGCGAGCTGGAACCATACCCAGCAAATACAAAATGAACATCTTAAATGTTGCTATGGCTAAAGACAAATGTATTTTTACCGTAAGAATAATGTTATGTTTAAGGAATTTATACTTTACACTAGTGCTTAAATGAAGATTAAATAAAGTTAAAACAGTTCCTCAAGTGCTCAACAACCACATGTGGATAATGGCTGCTATATAAGTCAAAGTGGACCTAAATGATTCACCAGCCAAATTGGGGTGTACACAGGAATGTCACACAACTGAGAGTACAGAAGAAAAAATAATCATAGTTCATTCTGTTTTCTAGTCTTCAACATGTTTCAAATTTTTGAACTAACAATATTAAGCAAGTAAGAGAATTGTAGTCCGAATATCTGCTTTTTCAAAATAGCTTGTATTCTATTCACATATTACATTCAGACAATGAATTTCTATGTATCAAGGCTTTAATAAAGTAAGCCTTATTATGGCAGTGCACACATTATTTACACTTTGCTTATTGACTTCCAGACAATAAAATTTAACATTTGTAGCTGATATCTAAGCATTTAAGTATAATGTTTATTCTTCTTTTATAAAATAGGTATAGGTATTCCTCAGTGAAAAACTATGAACAACCTTCAGTCAGTGTTTCTAGAATATGAGCCTCTTGGCTGAATTTTCTGAAATCTCTTCTGCATGTTCCAGGTGGAGTTTCTAGCACATGATCTGGTAGGACCTAACATTCCATCTTCCAGATTATCGATCATTTAAGTGTTTTACAATATTTATTAAAAGTTTAGATTGCATATCTAATTCTAATTTGACATCATAGAGAAGGTTTGGGATTATCATTCAGTCTCTGTGAATACATTTTGTTTTTGGCTATATAACCTTTTATAGAATTTCATGGTCTTCCTGTGGCAGTGTCTCTGTCTCTGTCTTCCTCTCCCCTCTCTGTCTGTGTCTGTGTCTGTGTCTGTGTCTGTGTCTGTGTCTGTGTCTGTGTCTGTGTCTCTGTCTGTCTGTCTGTCTGTCTTACTCTCTCTCTCTTTCTCACTCTCTTTCACACACACACACCTCTTAATTCCTGTTGCAAAGAGTTTAGCTAAAACTCTTCGTAACACGCTTTTTGTAACACCACTCTTCTTCTTCCTCTTTTTTTTTTTTTTTTTATGATACCATTATAAATACTCTGGCAACGAAGATGTCTCATTATGCTCTAGGTTTGATTATTTAATACATGTTGGGTTAGACCTATACACCAAAAAACATCAGAGAGAAAAAAATGCTGTTTGGTTTTCATTGCTTATTTCAAAGGACTAATAAAGAACTATTTATAAAACACAATAATTTTGTCACACTAAAATAACTAAGAAAATATCCTTAAGCAAAGAAAATTGCCAGTTTTGTTCATTTTGTTCTGACTTGATTTGCCTGTGATGAAATAGTCCAATCCTGATTTTATTATAGAGATAGATTTAGTATAATCATAAAGTAAAAAATGTTAAACATTTTAAAAGAAAGTTATTTAAAGAATAAGTTATTTGTGCTTCATTTTATGTTAAAAACATTACTTTAGACTTCATTTAGCTTTCTCATATGTGGCCACCAACATCCACTTTATTTAATAATTATAATGTAACCAGTTTTAGAGAATATATTTTATCAAAATATAGCAGAGCATATTATCTTGTTTTCTATTATTTCTATAGGAATATTTAGGCTTATAGATAATTCCATTCACAGAGTATGTGTGTGGTGCACTAGTGAGTGTATTTATTTGTCAGCCCTCACACAATAAGCAGCTCAATTTTAATCACTTCCAAGGTAAAGTTTTTGTTTACCAGTCTTTAGAAATTAATCACTGTCATTATATTGTTAAGAGAAAAAATAATAAGACATTGATGAAGTGGCTACAATTTGTGCAGAGTATATGAAAATTAGATTATGTAGAACCAGACCAAAAGCTTAATATATTACTGCGGTAAGCTTTTTTTCTGGTTCCAACTGAAAATTGGCATTCAAGAAAGAAATAGACATCCCTTATAAATAAAAAATAGGAAAAATGTTTCCACAGTTATGTTTCAAAGGAAACTCTTCCTATGTATAATAGACACTCTGCTGCCTATTTCAAGAAAAATTGGTAAAGCAATAATAAGGTCATTCAATTTCTATAGTGTGACTTACTATTATTAATGTAGTGAAGGGTACATCTCTTTCAATTAATTTGACCAAGGTGTGCTAAGAATCCAGATAGATGAAACATTTCCTTGCATTCAAGGAAAATAAATAAGTACAAGCAAATTAGTTTTTAAAATGTGACATTTAAAAATAGAAACACAGAGCAGATTTACTAGTATACCATTCCATAACAGCTTCTGATTATATACATATGTGTGTGTTATTATTATTATTATTTTTTTGCTAACATTGTGCCAAGCACTGCACTCATCTAATTTTTACAACAATTCAGTGAGGTAGATTCTGTTATTTTATATGTTTCTTGTTTTATAGATGAGCGGATTGAGAGTCAGGGATAATAAGCAACTTGTCCAAGGTCACAGAGTCAGAAATAGAGGATGTGTGATATGAATCCAGGAATCCAGCTTTAAATTTATGAACTGTTGCCCTGTATTATCAGTCACTGGGAAAAATATGTTTGGGTTGTGATATTTTGCAGCTGTCATTAATTCATTCATTCCTGTATTCATGTAGTAAGCATTCACTGAGCACCAAGTACACAAAACAATGAATTAGGCCTGGGTAGGGGCGGTATAATACATGTCAATCAAAAATTACAATCCATTTTTAATTGTAATTTAGCTTGAAAAGCCTGAGTATACATGTTTGCATAGTGCAGCTAATATTTTACAGGGTAGTGGAAATGTTTGAGATCCTGGCACAATCTTAAGGTTTTGGAAACAGTTTGGTTGGAAGTCAGTGAGTTAACACATAACAGTTGAGCATGGAGAAAATGTGACTGCTACTTCTGTTCCAGGGTTAGCATGAGGAATAAAGGAACATTCAAGTCATGATGTATAAAAAGACCGAGAGCAAGAATGGAATTTATAGGCGATGGACAGTAACAGAACAGATCGAGGTCAGTAAAGGCAGATCGAGGCTAAGACCAAGATTAAAGATTCTATCAGCTAAATATGTACACTAGGGGGAAAAGTGGAACTAGCCACAGAGCTTGTTGTGAACAGGTGATAGTTAAGGCCTCTGAATCAATTTGACCATTCTCCATTAATATGTTTATATTATTCTGTTTCTTGTCCTTTACAAATGACTATGTTCCTTTAGGCTTATGCTATCTTGTTATATCACCACCAACAACTCCTTGCTTTTATTTTCTCTTGATCTATCTCTATTTCTCCCTCACATTCAAAGAGTACTCTGTGGCAAATCTTGTAATTACATATTAAAAAGTCTTAAAACAAGAAAATTTAAATAAAATGTTATTTAAGTCTAAATAGATATCTGGCAAAACTATTTAAAAATAAAGCAAGAGAAGTCTTAACAAAGAAAGATTATTTTGTCACTGAGTAGAGGTGTGGCATGGTGTGTAATAAACATGATCTGAGAAAAACAGAGAAGGGCTTTCAGGCTAATGGGAATATTCTATTTCTTAACCTAACGGATGATATTCAGAAATTCATTTTATAACCTCTTTTTAACTTCTCATATATCCTAATCATTATTTTGTATACTTTTGTCATTATTATTAAAACATAAAAAAATGAACTAGCTAGCATTCTCAAAAGGAAAAACCATATACATATACACACATGTATATACATATATATGTGGTATGAAATAAAACAAACTAGCTTAGGAAAATGGTAAGTAATTTTCTGTATGGTAGGAGGAAACAGTAGGTAGAGCCAAGTAACTAGGTGGGAATCAGAAAGCTAAAGGTCTGGAATGTTTAGAAATTTGCACTTGAACCCAAAAGTTATAATGGAAAAATTTAAAGAAAAAAAAAAAAACATTGTAACCAGATATCAGTGCATGATAACAAATAATAGTGTGTGTATCTGGGAAGGCACTAAACATTTTATAAATTAACACGTATTTATTATTTGCTGTGCATAGTTCTAAGTACTAGGGGATAAGGACAAAGAAAATACACAAAAATTATTGCCTTCATGGAACATGAATGTTCACACCAGGAGACAGTTAATAAACCCTTAAATTAAATTTATGCTCTTTTGTAATGGTCAAGAGTGGTACAGCGAACAGCACACAGGGCAACTGGAAGATCATAAAATTAAATAGAACACTTAGCAAATGTCTCACAAGACAACAGAGCAAAGAAGAGTTGAAAGAAGGGAGCCTGTGAAATATCAGAGCAAGTAGTGTTTAGTCAAAGAAAATAGCAAGTGCCAGTTCCATTACCATGTGTCTGCCTGCTGGGCTAGAAAGAGATAAGTTTGGCAAAATGAGAACAACTGACATGGAAGAAAGAGACAAATTGAGGCAGAAGGGTGGCAAAGATCATAATCGGACTTGCAGAC
This sequence comes from Eonycteris spelaea, assembly GCA_003508835.1. NCBI lineage: Eukaryota > Metazoa > Chordata > Mammalia > Chiroptera > Pteropodidae > Eonycteris > Eonycteris spelaea. Next base: position 46,040 of record PUFA01000185.1, on the reverse strand, counting down.
ATTGTTATGGCTCCCACTTACACTTAGGGTGATGAAAGCTCTTAATTCTGAGAAGAGTGACTCATTCTAACTTATGTTGAAAATTGTGTTGTGGAAACATCTGGTGGTTAGTCTATTATAATAATCTAGGAAAAAATATAATGTTAGATTGGTCCATGACAGTTGCAGTGAAAGTGATGAAGGTTCTGTGTATAATTTAAATTCTATAGGATTTGCTGACTAAATGAACACAGTCAAAGAGAAAAAGGAATTGAAATCTATTTTAGTTCCTTTTTTTGTTGTTTGTTTTCCTGAGGAATAATAATATTTGTATTTCCATTAAATAATTTTTGAAAAAAAAAATATGGGGATAAGTTCATGTAGTCAATATTTTACATGCTACACATATGACATTACATAATATTTAAGAGGATACATTCAATTTTCAGTAAGAAATATAAGTCAGGAGTACAAAGAAGAGCCCTGGAATAAAGGTATAACTTTGAGACACATAGACATATACACTGCTTAAAGCCTGGATTTTGAATGAGGGGACTGATAAAGTAAAATAGATTTTAAAAGAAGTGCAGGGAGAAGTCATAGAAATTGTCAAATGAAAGGAATTAGAAGGAACCAGCAAAAAAGCCTGAAGAGTGGCCAGTGGTGAACAGAATTAGAATAAGAGAAATGTGATATTTTGGAAGCCAAGCATAGAAAACATTCTAATGAAGAAAGAATGCTCAAAAGTGACAAATGTGCTGACAGATCAAGGAGGATAAGGACTAAGATCTTCTCTTTCTCCAGTAAGTTTCCTCTCAGGCAATATAGGTTTGTCCACTGTCCATTTCAAACTTTTTTTTTTTTTTTAACTTGGAGCCATATTAAATTGTACATAGAGCTTTCACTTGATCTAGCAAACCTATTTCTGGGTATATATCCAAAGGAAATGAAATCAGTACCTCAAATAGATATCCGCACCCTTATGTTCATTACAGCATTACTCACAATAGCCAAAAAAAAAGAGAAGCTACCAAAATGTCCATCAACAAATAACTGAATAAAGAAAATGTATTTATATACAGTGAGATATTATTCGGCCTTAAAAATGAAGTAAATCGTACCATTTGCAAAAACATAAAAGAACTTGAAGGATGTTATGCTAAGTGAAATAAGCCAGCCACAGAAGGACAAATACTACAGGATCCCACTTACATGAGAAATCTAAAATAGTTAAACTCATAGAAACAGAGAGTATGGCGGTGGCTACTAGTGTCTGGGGAGAGAGAGAAATGGGGAAGTGTTGGCCAAAGGGTAAAAAGTTTTAGTTATGTAAGGTGAATAATTACTAGAGATCTACTGTACAGTATAGTATCTATAGTTAATAATACAGAATTTAATACTTAAAAAAAGCTTGTGATGAGAGTACATCTTATACTGAGTGGCCTTACCACAATTAATTAATCAATGGAAGGAAAATTTAGAGGTGATAAATAGGTTTATGGCATTGCTTGTGGCCATGGTTTTATGGGCATATACTATCTTCAAACTCATCAAGCTGTATACACTTAGTATGTATCGCTTTTTGCATGTCAATATATCTAAATAAGGTGATTTTAATCAGTAGCTAAAATGGAGGATGGATGGATGAACCAATAGACAGATAGAAATACAGGAAGAAAGAATTTCAGCTAGCTATGGCTCCAGGTTTTTACATAGCTTAATTTATTTAATCCTCACAAGAATCCTGATGTAATATATAATTTACTCAAAATTGGGACTCGAGTTGCCTGATATAGGCAAGACTACACTAATATATTGGAAAAAAGAGAAATGGTACAATGTTAAGAAATCTTTAGATGTTGCATTTATTTTATCTGGATATTTATTATTCTTATTAAAAATAAAACAATCATGCCTAATATATGAAGACAGATGGTTAGTAATTATTACACTGTATGTCTTTCTGGACTTATAACCCCAATGATTAGGAAAGTTTATATTGGACTTCCTGTCTAAATAAGGTAGTAAGACCTGTATCTCATTGTTCTTTCTCACTAAACAAAAGCATAAATCTGGTAATATTGCAAAAGAGAATGATGCAGTGATGCTAAGGATATGGAAGTTAGCAAGCAGTTCTCTGGAGAGACCAAAGTGTTATCAAGAAAACCGGTCCAGGAAACCTGTTTAGTACCTCCTTAATGCCCTTACTTCTGAAGTGGGGCAGGCAGGCAGAATTTAGTCATTGTTAGTGTCCTGGTGTGGGAAGCTGCTGTATTTCTGTAGGACAAGGCTCTTCTACTTGCTCAGAGACACCTGGAAGGATGGGGACCACTGATAAAAGAGATCTCACTTTACTTTATACATTGAACAATATTATATAGAAGAAAATCTCTTCTGCCTCCTGAGACAGTACCATCAAGAACCAGTAGCAGCGTCAGTGGTACCAGGTAAACAAATCAGAACAAAATACATCACAAAGTCTCCAAAAACTAGAGTCCATAAAAGAAGTAAGCTAAGATCCATGTGGCTGACAAAATAAAATATGCAAGTTAAATTCAGGATGTTCTAACATAATAAACATAAATCTCTAGATTACAATCATCTACCATATCAATAACTTAGAAAATCAAAACTTAAATGACAAAAGACATTTTACTGATGCCAATATCTAGAGGAATCACTTTGTGAAAATAATCTGACAAGGTTTTTAAAGCAGCTATCATGAAAATATGTCAACAGTCAAATACAAATTTCCTGGAAACAAATAAAAAATTAAAATTCTAGTGAAGCAATGTTAAAAGAAAGAAACAAATGGTAATTTGTATAGACAAATTGTAAAGACAATAACAATAAACATCATTCACTGGAGAACCAGTGACCTTAAGAAAAGAACAACAACAGCAACAAAATTCATCCACTCTAAACAACAGAAAAAATAAAATGACCAAGGCCTCAGAGACCTATAGAACAGAGCAAAAGGTCCAACAGTATCACCAAAGTCCCCAAGGGAGAAAAAAAAATGGGTATTTGAAAAATACTGAAAGTGTATTTGAAAGCATAATGACTGAAAACTTCCCAAATTGGCCAAAGGCATAGACTCACACATTGAAAAAGCTGAGCAAACCCCAAAAAGGATAATCCTAAAGAAACTCACTTCAAGACACACCATAAGTAAACTTTTGAAAGTAAAAGATAAAATAATAATAATAAATTGAAATAAGCCAGAGAGTAGTTATGCGTTACTTTTTACAGAAACACCAGGCTTTAAAGATAACAATAGATTTCTTGTCCGAAATCACTGAAGCAAGAAGTGGTATAAGAAGAGAACTGTCAAAAGTGAACTGCACAGCTTGCAAAACTATCTTTCAAAAATAAAAGAGATATAAACACAGTTCTAGGTAAAGGAAAGTTAATATGGATTCTCGCCACATTTATTTTGACACTGTTTGTAATCAATTATTTCAAACTGAAAGAAAATAAACACTACAGTTTTTAATATTTTAAAATATCTGCAACTTCCTTTTATTTTCTCCCTTATCATTTTAAGTAATGGGGAAATTTAAAACATTTTTCCTTTATTGTCATGTGATTTCATTTGCCTAGTTGGTATTTATGTATCTTTCTACTTTTCATTATTTTATGTAACAATTAAATAGAGTCATGCACATGACATTATCTCAAAGTGAATCCAAATAGGAAATCAAAGAAAATTTTCCTTATAATGAATATAAACTTATCTTTAATTTTATAATGCTTTTTAGAGAAAAGGTAAATTTGAGTAAATTATAAATATATGTTTTACATATAATAGTCATTCAAATTTACAGATATTTTCTCAGTCACTGAAATCTTCACGATACTCTGAAGTAAGAGCCCCAATAGCACCAAAAGAAGCACAACGATATAATTGCAAGAATTCAAGCATTACATTAGCCAGCTAATTCTGGCCTACATTCTAGGTTTAATGCTTACTAGCCTGAATGATTTTACAAAATGAATTTAACTTGTGCTTCAAAATATCCTTTTGTGCAATGAGAAATATTTATTCCCTTTGATGATGACATATTACATGAGATAATTCTTATAAATTTGTGCTGAACACAGTGTCTAGCATATTTTAGATATCAAAATTAAATTGATAATAAATAAACAAATGAGAAGACCTAGTCTCAGAAGGATACCTGATGATCTCAATCATCAGTACAGAAGATAACATAACTGGTACTATATAAATTTACCATAGCTTCCTTTAGTTCTTTTTTTTTTTTTTTCAATCTAAGAAAAATGGGAATTATTATTTTCAAAAACACAAAAACAATTTTATAAAAGTCTTTGAATGCATATATTAAACAAGTAAGACTGACTTACCCACCTTTGACACAAGAACTCCTTAGAAGGGGGTTGTTTAACAAGTATTGGATAAAATTAATAACTGAATAAATTAATATATTGCTTTTTCAGATCAGTGTATGCACTCCTACTTCTTCATTGAGAATCTTATAACAAAAAACAAATACTGGTATCTTTATTAAGAATAATTTGAATTTGAGTATAGTAAAACGCAGTACCAAATTCACATTGAATAAAATTAGAATGCAATCTTATAACATAGTAAATTTTTACATGGCATTTAGTTAATCATGAATACAGATACACTTACTGGTTTTCTTACAATATCATTGTTTCTTACAAGAAGTTTCAGAGTTCATTGCAACAATGTATAATTTCTCTCTTCAAACTGTGCTCATGAAGTGCAGCATTTAAATTGGTAGTACATGCATAATTTTTCATGGTCGCTTTAGGATTAAATCTCTCTACATGGTGCCTCAAAAAATTTGCCAACTTCGGCTTCAAGGTTATAGGGTAGACACTGGGAGATTAGAATTCTGCACGAGTAGGTGAAAAATAGGCAAATGTGAAGATTTCCAGCTGGTAGTATAATAGGGCTCTCTGAAACAGATAAAGAGATTCTGCCATGACTAATGTATAAAAATCATAAAAAATTTACATCCAGGATAGTATAAGGAGTTAATCCTAGAAACCTGAAGAGATTTGGAATGCTAGAGAAATGTACCGTATAACATGCTGGACAGAGAAAAAATAATTCAGCATGGGAGTATAGTTTTAGATAATACCTAGAAAACAAGAGAGAATCACAAAGTCCAATTCTTCCATTTGTATCTATAAAACCTAGCATAGTAATTGAGACAGAGAGGGATTTAGTACAAGTTCAGGAATATGTCATGGTTTAACCTTTCCTGTTATCTTACATTTTCTTCTTACATTTTTATGTTGAGTTTAGAATGACTATTTAGTTCTTGGCACAGATTCAGCTAATTATGAATGGAATATAGAATGTATATTTTTTTCTTTTGCAAAATGAACAAGATAATACATAATACCTGACATCTTAAACATTGATTGATAAGTAGCCTCCTCTTTTTAGTACCATGAATTAGTAGAACAGGCCCAATCCAACCCAATCTATTCTTATGATGTGTTCTTCCCCTGCCTATTCTGTAATAATTATTTTGTGTCAGGTTTCAAATTATAGTGTAAAGGGCTTAGAAACTGGTGACTTATAAAACCATTTTATAAAACACAATAGTACCATTCAGTAAAGTTTAGAAGACAATTGTTCTTAGGAAAGAGGTACAAGCATTTTTCATCAGATAGTTTTATCTTTGTATCCAATTGTATTGTAGTGTGAGTTTATTTTCCCCATTCTAACAAGTAAAAAGCTGAACAGACTAAAAAATCAATAAATATTTTTGGAACCATAGAAAGGCATGGACCCAGGGCAAAGCCCTGCCCCTAAGACTGAAGAAATAGGTGAATACAGGGAGTGAAGTCTCACCAGAGCAGATACTCACAAGCTAAAACTCTCATAGTGTGTAGAGAATAAAGAAAAGAGGACCTTTTGAACTTTACAAAATGGATTCCATGGGAGCCATGACAATAATGTCAACTTGCACATAGTGGGAACACACTTAGGGTATAACCGGAATACTCAAAACCACAGAAACATTGGCTCCATCTGCAAGAGTCCATAAGCATGAGGATTCCATCTTGTAAGGTATATATATATATATATATATATATATATATATATATATATATATGCTGAAGACCTTAGAGTGACGAAGCTCAAACCTAACCCAATAGCACCAGGGGCCAGTGAGCTTGAGCTGAAGAAGACTCCGGCCTTCTGACCCATTCATTATAACTGCTGGCTTGGGACCATTGCACAGCTCTCTGTGTCACCAGTCAAAAGAGCTCACTAAGGACTTTATCGCTCCTTTCTATTATGTAAGACTCATACTTCCCCTTCTGTGTGTTGTGTTGTTAACCTGCCTGGGTATCTGATCGGTTTATCAGAGAAGGTTCCCCTCAATAAGCCTGGCTTTGTGGAAAAAAAAAAACACAAATGCATTCAAGAGTGTTTCATTTGGTAGCCCCTTTTTTTGCTCATAACATATAAGCACCTAGGTAGTACCAAGACAAGGAAAACCGGAACTATAACCAATGAATCGCTGGGGGCTCAGTGAAGTCAAGTCTGAAAATTGATGACTTTAGGGATCTCAGCATAGGGTAGGCAAAATGTGAGATTTACTTCCAGGAGATCAACCAGGGTCCTAGAGTAAATATTAGAGAAAAATCTACTTAGGTTTCCAACAGGAGCAAAGAAAAGAAACCATTTTGAAATTCAAAGGCATTCTGTTCTTTGTAACAAGGCCTGTATTCAGGGAAAACTTTTTGAAAAGAGCCTAAAATTTCAGAACCTAAGTGACCTAGGGATGGGAAATACCAAACTCCTACTGGCTCTAGCCCTTCATGTGAGAAAAGGGAAATATCCAACTCCAGCCCACGCTAGCCATTCTACACAACCTAAGGGAGGTGGGGGAAAAATAGAAATACTTGTGAAATTTACATTTCAGAAGCAAAGGCTCACTAAAGGCTGAAATTTAATTACAGGACTAACCATAGAAAGCTTTCCCTCACCTTAGATCTCACCACCACATTACTAAAGGCCTATCTGCAGCAATTTTGTATCTGGTACATTATTTCCAGTTATTAACAACAACAACAACAACAACAAACAACAAGGTATACCAAAATTAAACACACGCGCACACACACACACACACACACACACACACACACACACACAATTTGAAGAGGTAGAGCAAGCACCAGAACCAGATGTGTTAGTGATGTTGGAATTATTAGACCATAAATTTAAAACAACAGTAATTAATATGCTAAGAGCGCTAATGAATAAAGTAGACAACATGCAAGAACAGATGGACAATGTAGCAGAGAGATAGAAATCCTTAAAAAAAGAACAAAAAAGCAGTACTAAATTAAAAAAAAAAAAACTAATAGAAATGGAAAGTGCCACTGATGGGCTTATTAGTAGACTGAACCCAGTTGAGATAAATTTTTTTGTGCTACATAGAGCACATATCAATAGAATTCTCATAAATCAAAAAGCAAAGAAAACAAAGACAAAAAAAAAAAAGCTAAACATAATATTCAAAGACCGTAAGATAACTACAAAAAATACACCATATGTATAATGGAAATACCAGAAGAGGAAAGAGAGAAACAGAAATAATATTTGAAACAATAATGACTGACAATTTCTCCCAAATTGTCACACTCCAAACCATAGATTTAGGAAATTCAAAGGACAGAAATTAGAAAAATGCCCCAAATTACACCTAGGCATATAAATTTTAAACTACAAAAAAAAAAAAAAAAGAAAAAAAAAAAAAAAAAGAAAAATCAAAGACAATTCTGAAGAAGTCAGAGTGGGGAAAAAATCTTTAGCTATAATGGAGCCATGAGAATTACTTCTGACTTTTCCTCAGAAATTATGCAGGCATAAAAGGAGTGAAGTATTTGAAATGTTGAGGAAGGGAAAAAAATAAAACTCAATCTAGAATTCTCAAACATAAATTGAGGAAATATGTTGCCAGTAGACCTGCCCTGGAAGAAATGTGTGAAGTTCCTTAGACCGGAGGCAAGCAATATAGGTCAGAAACTTGGATCCATACTAAAAACAACAACAACAACAACAACAACAAAGAATATCAAAGAAGAAATAAGTGAAGATATAATGAAAGTTTTATTTCTTTTATTCTTAATTGGTCTAACAGATAAAAGTTTTAAAACAATTTTAGCAACAACATATTTTAATATGTATGCCCATATACATTTATATACATATATAAATGTATGTATATTAATTTCATATATATATGAAATGAATGACAACAATGGTACAAGGGATGAGAGGGATAAATTAGAATTATCTTTTTAATGTAAGGTACATACTCTACCCTTGAAGTGGTACCTGGTTATGTGAAAGTGGACTTGAATTGCCTATTAATGTGTATTGCAAATTCCAGGGCAACCATTGAAAAAATGTAAAAAGAAAAAAAATGGTTAACTGATAGCTAAACCTGGAGAGAAAATGGAATCGTAAAATGCCCATTAAAACCACAAAAGGCAGAAAATTATGAAAGTCAAAAATAGAAACAAAATTAAAGGCAGAGGAAACAAACTAAAAAAAAAACAAACAGTAAAAAATCATAAATATTAACCCGGTTATAGCAATAATTGCTTTGAATTTCAATGGTCTATATGCCACAATTAAAAGACAGATATTATCAGAATGGATTAATAAATGTGACCGAACTATATGCTGTGTACAAGAAATCCACTTTAAATATAAAGATACATATACATTAAAAGTAAATGGATGGAGGAAAATGTATCATGCTATCACCAATCAAAAGAAAAAAGAATTAGCTCTATTAATTTTAAATGAAGCAGATTTCAAAGCAAAAAATGTTAGGGATAAAGAAGGGCATTGTACAATGACAAAGGGATCAAATATTCAAGAAAACATAACAAGTCTACTTAACATTTATGTGTCTAACAACAGAATTTCATAACTACATGAGGCAAAAATTTATAAAAATGTAAGAAATAGGTTAATCTAATTATCATAGTCAGACTTCAAAACCCTTCTCTTGAAAAAAGAACAGATCCAGCAGGCAGAAAATCAGTAGGCACATAGTTGAATTCACCACTACCATCAATTAACTGGCCATAATAGACATCAACAGACTATGTCATCTAAAACAACAGAATACACATTCTTCTCATGCTCACATAGTACATTCACCAAGATAGACCATATTTTGAGCCATAAAATGTACTTTTACAAATTTAAAATAATAGAAATAATACTATGTCTTTTATAGAACACAATGAAATTAAATGAGATATTAATGAGAGAAAGATAATTGGAAAATCCCCAGATACATGGAGATTAAATAGTGTATTTCTAAATAACACTAGTCAAAGAAATAATTTCAAAATAAATTTTAAATATTTTGACTAAATGAAATTGAAAGCACAACTCATCAAAATGTTGTCACATGCAGCAAAACCAGTGCTTAAAAGGAAATTTATAATATTAAATTCATATATTAGAAAAGAAAAACTAAAATCAATATTCTAAGTTCTTACCTTAGGATACTACAAAAAGAAGAGCAAATTTAACCCAAAGGGTGCAGAAAAAATAAAAAAAAATAATAAGAATTAGAGCAGAAATCAATGAAATTGAAAAGGAAACCAATAGAGAAAATTAATAAAAACAATAGTTGGTTCTTCAAAAAGGTTAATAAAATCAATAAGTCTTAGCTAGGTTAACTAAGAAAAAAAAGAGAGAGGAGAAAAATTACTAATAACAGCAAATAGGAGGGTGCATTACGTATAGCTCCTATAGACACGAAAAGAGTAAAAAGGAATACTATGAACAATTTTTTGGTGACAAGTTAAATAAATTAAATGAAATGGAACAATTATTTGAAAGACATAGTCAGCCAAAACTCATACAAGAAAAAATCTACAATTCAAATAGATCTATATCAATTTTTAAAAATTGAATAAGTCATTAGTAACCTTCCAAAATATAAAGTATCAGGCTCAGATGAGTTCAACAGTAAATTCTACCAAACACTTAAAGAAGAAATGACACCAATTCTCTACAATCACTTTCAGCAGATAGAAGTATAGGGAATACATCTTATCTCATTCTATGAAGCCAGCATCACTCTAATACCAAACCCAAAGACATTATGAGAAAGACAACAAATCCTACAGAAAATATTGAATGTTCTTGAATCCAACAACAAATTAAATCCAACAAACATATAAAAAATTATACATCATAAACAACTGGGATGTATCCTAAGTATGGTAGGCTGGTTCAACATTCAAAAATCAATTAATAGAATCTATCATATTGATAAACTGAAAAAGAAAGATCACATGAAAATATCAATAGATGAAAAATAAAGTTAATATACCTATTCATGATAACTTTCAGGAAACTAAGAATATAGGGAAACTTGCTCAACTTGATTAAAAATATCTTTAAAAAAATACAAAAATAAAACAACAACAAAAAAAACCTATCGCTAACATCACACTTACTGATGAGAAACTTGAAGCTTTCCCACTAAGAACTGGAATATCGCAAACACTCCTTTATCACCACTCCTTTTCAACACTATACTGGAAGTTCCAGATAAGGAACTAAGGCATAAAAAAGGAAATAAAAGCTATACAGTTTAGGAAGGAAGACATAAAACCATCTTTGTTCACAGATAGCAGGATCATCTATGTAGAAATTCCAAAAGAATAATAATAAGAAAAAAAAAAAAAAAAACCTCCTGGAACTAATAGTGAAGGTTGCAGTATATAAGGTTAATGTACAAAAGTTGACTTTATATTAACAATAAACAAATGGACTTTTAAATTAAATAAATAATATCATTTACATTAGCATCCACAAAAATAAAATACTTAGGTATATATCTAACAAAATATATGCAAGATTTATATGAGAAAAACTGTAAAATTCTAATGAACTGAAATAAAAAGAGGTAAATAAATGAAGAGATATTTCGTGTTCATGAATAGGAAAACTATATTGTTAAGATGTCATTTCTTCTTAATTTGATCTAGAGAGTCAATACAATATCAATCAAAATCATAGCAAGTTATTTTACTAATATTACACACTGACACTAAAGTTCATAGAGTGAAGCAAAAGACCCAGAATAGCCAACACGATTTTGAAGGAGAAAAAAGGAATTTGGAGGACTGATACTACCTGAAGTTAAGATTTACTATAAAGTGACAGTAATCAAGAAAATGTGCCATTTGTGAAAGAACAGACGAAGATATCAATGGAACAGAATATAAAGCCCAGAAATATAACACCCATAAATATAGTCAATTCATTTTGACAAAGGAGCAAAAACAATAAAATGGAACAAAGATTGTCTCTTCAATAAAAGATGGTAGAACAAATGGACAAATCTTCATGCAAAAACAAAACAAAACAAAAAACAAACAAAAAATGAATTTAGACACAGACTTTATACCATTCACAAAAATCAATTCTAAATGGATTATAAACCTAACTATATAATATAAAACTATAAAAAATCCTGGAAGATAACTAGATCACTCCTAAGAGAAAATCTAGATGACCTTAGATATAGCGGTGCCTTTTTAAGATAGAACACCAAAGGCAAAATCCATGAAATAAATAATTTATAAACTGGACTTCATTAAAAGAAAAAAAAAGTAATAATCAGCTCTGTAAGAGACATTGTTAAGGAATGAGAGGATAGGCCTCAGAAAGGGAGAAAATATTTGTAAAAGACACATATTACCAAGGACTATTATCCAAAATATGCAAAGTGCTCTTAAAACTTAACAATAAAAAAACTTCAATTAAAAAAAAAATGGGCCAAAGGCTTAAATAGACAGCTCACCAAAGATGTGTAGATAGCGAATAAGCACATGGAAAAATGCTTCCATATGTCATCAGGGAAATGCAAATTAAAAGAATGAGATACCACTCCATACCTATTAAAATGGCCAAAATTCACACTTATAACACCAAATGTTGGTGATTATGTGGAGCAACAAGAATTCTCTTTGCAGGAGGGAATGCAAGTTTGAAAGACATTTTGGCAGTTTCTTAGAAAACTATATATACTCTTACCATACGATCTGGCAATCACACTCTTTTGTATTTAGCCAAAAGAAATGAAAACATCTTCACACAAAAACCTGCACACAGATGCTCATAATTACCAAAACTTGTAGCAACTGAGCTATCCTTAGGTAGGCAAAGGGTTAATAAATGGTAGTATATCTGGAAAACAGAATACTATTCAGTGCTAAAAAGAAATGAGTTATTAAGCCATGAAAAGACATGGAAGAACCTTAAGTACATATGCCAAAGTAAAAGGAGCCAATCAGAACAGTCTAACACTGTATAATTAAAACTATAAAACATTCTGGAAAAGGGAAACCGACAGAGACAATAAAAAGATTGTCTATATCTAGATGGAAAAATAGGTGAAGTAGGTCAAAAGGTGAAAAAAAATTATATGCCTCCAGTTTGCTTTAAAATAAATGAGGGTTTTGGTGTTGTGCTTTTTTTAAAAAGTAAAATTATGTGTATCTAATGCACTGACTCACATTTTTAAATCACAAATTCCAGCCTTTTTTGTATACCTCAAACTGTTCCAATTTTTAAAAAAATGGATTTCAAGGATTGGAATGGGGATCAGAAACAAAAAGAAAGCTTAAAAAATTCATTGGTTGCTATGAGATAAGTGGTAAGAGATGAACAGGGAGAGCACAGTAGTGTTTTAGGGGACTGAAATCAGTCTATATAATATTATAAGGATCAATATATGTTGTTATAAATTTGTCTGAACTTACAGAATATACAACACCAAGAGTGAACTCTAAGGTTCACTATGGACTTCGGGTGATTTTGATATGTCAATGCAGGTTCACCTTTTGGGGGGGGGAAGATAGATAGATAGATAGATAGATAGATAGATAGATAGATAGATAGATACTATTGTGGTCAGTGATGATGATTATAGGGAAAATATGCATCTGTAGGGTAGAAAATATATGAAAAATATTTGCATCTATCTCTCAATTTTGTTGTCAACCTAAAACTGCTCTGAAAAACTACCCTTAAAAATATATAGAGTTGAAAAATAAAAGCAAGTTCTTTATGTCAGTTATTTTCAGAGTATTATATAATATTAGTATACATTATAAAAACCCCAAATAGAAAGGTGGGTAGAATTTTTCAAAATTATTTGGCCACCTGCCTCATTTGTTTTTACTTAGTTATTCCTGGGACTAGTATTTGTTGAAATTCAGTTTGAGTAATGTTCTTTGATTCCACCCTAAAAAAGTATGTATAAGGTATAATCTGGAAGAGACCACCTGCCCTATGATTACAGTGTTCGGAATAAAGTCTCGAAGACTTTTGCTTACAATTACTAGCTTATGGAATCTCTGTACATACAAAAGATACGTCTAATGGGAAGCAAAACCACTCTGATATTGAGAGAACAATCTATAAGGAGCAAATCCATAGAGAAAGTCAGGATTTTAGCAATCAGTTTAACCAGGTATAACACGTCTGAGTTTTAATGTTGCAGTAACTTCAAAAGCCACAGTAGATCCAAGGAGATAATATCTGTTTCATAATGAGATATGTTTATTGCTAAAAACCTCAAGATCCAATTAAAAATGAATGTTTAAGACAGGTAAGTCTGCCTTATTAAAATACCGAGGTGAATTTTCATAATGAGCTACTATTACTGATTGTGGCCTATACTTCCGATGAGTTAAAATTTAAAATAAACAAGCAACAACACCAAAACAAAAACAAAAACAAACAAACAAAAAACTCTCCTAATTATTTGAGGGCTGTTTTAGAGAGAGGGAATACAGAAGACCTATCCTGGTTCAAACATATGAAAATTTTAAAATAAAATGTAAGAGCAAAAATGAAAAAAATAAATAAATCCAATATAAAGAAAGAAAAGTTCTTTTGTGCCAGAACATGTGGCAGAAAAAAAATCTAGATTTCAGATAAGAAAGAAATCCACAAGCTATTATCATGAAAGTCTAGGAAACACTGAGTCTATCAGCACTGGGAGGGAGATTGAGGCCAGTTTTTTTATCACCAGATGCCCAAACAAGGGAGCTGAAATTAAAGTCTTGACCAGCTAGGACACTGAAAGATTTTGCGCACAAGGAAATTCAGAATAGAAAAATCTACTATTTGTACTGAGAAGCAACATGGATTGTTATCTCTGCCTGATATTTTAAGAGGAAAAAAAAATTAATTTGTGGGTACAGATTAGAATTAAATTTTATATCATCTGCATTGTGTGGGAATCTTCCAAAAACATTCTTAGACACATAGAACTGCAGAAATACATAGAAAAAAACACTAAAACAAAACAAAACAAAACAAACAAACAAAAATCCCAGTCAGCAAAACTTCCACATCCAAGGGAGATGGGACCCTTCCCCCACCTTTTACCGCTACTACACATACACATATACACACATACACTATCCCTACTGGTCTCACAATAAAATTTATCAACTACATGAAGAAATCACCATAATATAAAAACAATAAAACTTAATAGACCAGAAGATTAGCACTCAGAAATATAAGTTAAGAGAACAATGTGAAAAAAATATTGTAAATAAATAAAAAGAATAGAAATAAAAATAAAAGAATGGAAATATTCTTTTAAAAAAGTGCTGGATCACACAATTGGCCACAATTGATTCCCTACCAGTATGAGTACCTTTATGTAACTGTGAATCTCCACTCATCAAAAGTTTAAGTCTATCTCCTTATTTCTTTAGTTTATATTGGACTACTGGCTTGCTTTGGCCTATTAAATGTGGCATAAGTGATATATCTATCCCTTCTAAGCCAAGACCTCAAGAAGTTTTTTTAGGTTTCTCTCTTTTGATCTTGAGACCTTAATTCTGATATAGAAGCAACCTAAGTGCCCATCAATAGATGATTGGGTATAGAAGATGTGGTGCATATATATAATAGAATATTACTATGGAAAGAATGAAAACTTACCATTTGCTGCAACATGGATGGACCTAGGGAGTATTACCCTAAGTGAAATAAGACAGAGAAAAACAAATATCATCTCACCTATATGTGAAATTTAAAGAACAAAATAAATAAACAAACAAAGCAGAAACAAATTCATAGATACAAAGAACAAACTGATGATTGCTACATGGGAGGGAGTTTGGGGCTGGGTGAAAAAGATGAAGGGATTAAGTAGAAATTGTTAGTTACAAAATAGTCTTAGGGATGTAGAGCACAGCATGGGGAATATGGTCAAAAGTATTGTGATAACTATGTGCAGCACTGGGTGGGGTACTAGACTGGTTGAAGGGATCATTTCATGAATTGTATGAATGGTCATTGTGCTGTACACTTGAGACTAGTGTAGGGTAGTTTGAGCATTGACTGTAATTTACAAAAAGAAAAAAGAAAAAAACAAACAAACAAACAAACAAATCACTGACATGTAGGAGGGCCTGAACTAGCTTGCTAGACAATGAGAAGCCACATAGGGTAGACAAACCATTCAAACTGAAGCCCTCCCAGACTAGCCAGACAGCTTTGTCATCATCTGATTTTACATGCCCAGCAGAGAATAGAAAAAAAACACTTACTTGAGTTCTGCCTGAATTTCCAAATCACATAGCTGTAAGGTATATGCATGGTTATTGTTTTAAGCACCCAATTGTGTGTGTGTGTGTGTTTCGTTTTTGTTTTTGTGTGTTTTTTTGTTTTGTGTGTGTGTGTGTGTGTGTGTGTGTGTGTGTGTGTTGGCAGCAAAAACAAACTGACAAATA
This sequence comes from Eonycteris spelaea, assembly GCA_003508835.1. NCBI lineage: Eukaryota > Metazoa > Chordata > Mammalia > Chiroptera > Pteropodidae > Eonycteris > Eonycteris spelaea. Next base: position 30,239 of record PUFA01000185.1, on the reverse strand, counting down.
GGCAAAGTTTAAATGCAAGAAGTAGAATTTAAAAAAGAAGGTTAAAAATCTAAACTAGGGAACAAGATGTGCATTGTAGATTAGAAAATAAAAATGTTTTGGCTTTAGAGAGTGTGGAGCAAACTACCAATGAATAAGTTTTAACCCATAAGTTTATACTTTTGTTTTAAAAACAGTCAGAATTAACCTTCTTTATGCCAGAGAGATATTTTCTCAAAACTGAAATAAAATCAGTCGGAGAAATAAGTTACTAATCTAATTCAACTAGTGCTTGTATAAAACAACTAAGGATAATGGATCAGCTCTCTAGAGAAGAAGCAAAAAAATGCAGAAGGTTTCAAGGCTAATGTATGTTGCTGCTGATGGTCAGGCATCCTACATACAGATCAGCACTCTTTAACAAGTGGTTACTAGTGTTCCTGAGAGTCATGTGCGAGAAAAGTGATAAAGTATACTAATTAAAATTCTCCTTATCCTCTTTCAAATAAAAATATTGGAAGAAAAGTACTTGGATAAGAGTAAAGATCTTGGTACAGACTGCTATAAAAATTGGGTCATGGATTTAGTAAGAGATGCTACATAAAATGTAAGAGGATTGCTGGTTATTTACAGAAGAAAACCAATTTGAATGATAGGAGATTTTTCATCTAAAACCATGGAATCTAGAAATAAGTGGCATATGTTTAAAAGTTCTAAAAGATAATAAGCACCAATCCTTCATTCTATAAGAAAATATCCTTCAAGAATGAAAGGGAATTAAAGACTAGCTTAGGCAAATTAAAGTGAAGAGAAATTTGTCACCAGAACTTTCCTTAAAAAATGGCTAAAGGAAGTACTTCAATTAAAAATAAATAAGTAAATAAAAATAAGTAGCATGGATTATAAAAAGAAGGAAAGAAAATTGAATAGATAAAAATTAAGAAAAATAGGAATTTAGGAGGATGGTGGACTAGGTTGAAGCAGTATTTGCCTTTTCCCAGTTCCTCATTGAAATTACACCCAAAATATAAAATAATCAATGTGGAGAATCACCTGAAGTCTAGTTGATCATAACACCTATGTCTGATAATATAAAGAAGGAGCTACATCAAAGCCAGTAGGAGGGGCAAAGTCGCAAATAGGGCTGGACCCGCACCCGTGGGTGGTGGAGGATCACTGGGAGGGAAAGCTAGGTTGCAGAAGCTCTCCTGAAGGTGAGAGGGGTCCTGGTCTCATTTGGGGGCTTCCCAGCCCAGAGCTCCAGCCCAGGGAAGAGGAACTTCAATAACTCAGACTGTAAAAATCAGAGGGATTCTAGCCATTTGGGTGAGACAGAATGAGACTGAAACCCTAGACACCCTTTTGAAGGGCCCACGCACAGGCTTTCTGACCTGTGAACATTCACCTGGGACAGCAGAGGTGGGTCAGAGGCTCCTGTGGTATTCATACTAAAAAAGTCTGCATTATTTGGTTCCAAAATGCTGAAAGGGAAGCCACTTTTGTTACTTAGTCCAGGCCCACTACTGAGCAAGCTACACATCAACCAGCTTGACTGTGCAGACTCCCCCACAGAGCCATTTGGAAGCACTGGCCTGCTGAGATGGTTCTGCCCCACCCTACCTGTAGATTGCTGGGGGCTTTTATGACTGGATGACTGCCACGCCCTACGCTGATTCAGAGCCAAACATTAGCAGTTGGTGGCCAGCTCCTTGATTGCCCATTTCCAAGATAGAGTCAGGCAGATCACTGCTGCCAACACAAACTTGGATGCCAACACTAACCTGGGAGACAGAGTTCAAAATAATGGTTATAAGGATACCCAACAAACTTAGGGGGTGAATGGATGAACACAGTGAGAACCTCAAGAGAGATAGTAAGCATAAAAAAGGATATAGAAACCATAAAAAACAACCAGATATAAATGACGACTAGAAAAACTGACATGAAGAATACACTAGAAGGATTCAACGGCAGACTGATAAAGCATACGATTGAATCAGCAAACTGGAAGATGAGGTAGCAGAATATACCCAATCAGAACAAACAACAACAAAGAATTAAAAAAAAAAAAATGAAGTTAGTTTAAGAGACCTTTGGGACAACATGAAGCATGAAAATATCCGGATCATACAAGCACCTGGAGAAGAGAGCAAGGGATTGAGAATCTATTTGAAGAAATAATGACAGAAAACTTCCTTAACCTGGCATAGGAATTAGACATACAAGTTCAGGAAACCCAAAGAGTCCCAAACAAGAGGAATTCAAATGGACCCACACCAAGGCACATCAGAATTAAAATGCCAAAGGTCAAAGACAAAGAGAGGATCTTAAAAGCAGCAAGAGAAAGGCAGTTAGGTACTTACAAGGGTACCCCCATTAGAGTGCCTGCTAATTTTTCAATGGAAACTTTGCAGGTCAGAAGGGACTGGCAATGTCGTAGTTGCCAGCCCCCGATAGACACACAGACCACCAGAAATCAGTGAGTTTATTCAGCCAGCTGGGTCTGCCAGGGTATGCAGACCCCAAATCAAGCAGCCCCAAAATTTAGAGGTACAGGGTTTTTAAGCCCTAAAGCCCTATTCTTCATTCTGTTTGAACACACAAGTCTATTTTTCTTCTTTTTACTGTCAACCCACAGGTCAGTTGTGTAAGTGGGAGTACAGAAGCAGAAAGCTTATTCTTAGAGCGTTATGTTCCCATGGATGATAGCCAAGCAGTAATTTTCAAGTCAGCACAGCAAGAAAATATTCAAAGTTATGAAAAACATGAATTGACAATCATGAATACTCTACCCAGCAAGGCTTTTGATTATAATGGAAGGTGAGATAAAGAGCTTCCCAAACAGATAAAAATGTAAGGAATTCATTATCAACCAGCCAGTATTATATGACATGTTAAAGGGACTTCTGTAAAAAGAAAAGAAAAAAAAAATTGAATAATAAAATGGCAGTAACTATGTACCTATCAATAATTAGTTTAAATATAAATGGATTAAATGCTGAATGGATAAGAAAGCAAGAACCATGCATATGCTGTCTACAAGAGACCCACTACAGATCAAATAGTACTCACAGACTGAAAGTAAAATAACGAAAAAAGATATGTCATGCAAACGGAAATGACAAAACAAAAAAACAAAAACCAGGATAGGGATACTTATATCAGATAAAATAGACTTTAAAACAAAGGCTATACTAAGAGACAAAGAAGGACATTACATGATGATAAAGGGATTGATAAATCAAGAGGAATAACCCTAGTAAACATGTATGCACCCAACCTAGGAGAACCTATAGACATAAAGCAATTATTGACTGACATAAAAGAAGAGATCAACAGTAATAAACTTATAGTAGGAAACTTTAACACCCCATTGACACCAATGAACAGATCTGCCAGGCAAAGAATCAAGGAAACAATGGGCCAAAAAGACACACCGGACCAGGTGGATTTAACAAATATTTTCAGAGCATCTTACCCAAAGCAGCAGAATATACATTCTTCTTAAGTGCACATGGAATTTTTCCAGGACAGACCACATGTTAGGACACAAAACAAGTCTCAGTAAATTTAAGAAGATTGAAAATAATATCATCCATCTTCTCTGATCACAATGGCATAAAACTAGAAATCAACTACAAGAAAAAACTAGAAAATACACAAACACATGTAGGCTAAATAACATGCTAGTAAACAGTTAATCGGTTATCAATGAGATCAAGGAATAAATAAAAAGTTACCTAGAGATGAATGAAAATGAAAACATGATGACTAAAAATCCATGAAACACAGAAAAAGTAGTCCTAAGAAGAAAATTCATAGCAATACAAGCCTACTTTAAGAAACAAGAAAAAGCCCAAATAAACAATCTAACATTAAACTTAAAAGAATAGAAAAATAAGAGCAAACAAAGTTCAAAATGAGTAGAAGGAAGGAAATAATAAAGATCAGAACAGAAATAAATGAATACAGTCTAGAAAAATAATACAAATGCTTAATGAAACCAAGAGCTGGTTCTTTGAAGGGATAAACTAAATTGACAGACCCTTAACCAGACTCTTTAAGGAAAAAAGAGAGGACTCAAATAAATAAAATAAGAAATGAAAGAGGAGAATAACCATGGACACCGCAGAAATACAAAGAACAATAAGATAATACTACGAACAATTATATGATAACAAATTGGACAATCTGGAAGAAATGTACACATTCCTAGAAACATGCAATCTTCTAAGACTGAGTCAAGAAGAAACAGAAAATCTTATCTGACCAATTACCACTGATGAAATAAAATCAGTAATCAAAAATCTCCCGAAAAACAAAAGTTCTGGACCGAATGGCTTCATAGGTGAATTTTACCAAACATTCAAAGAAGAATTAGGGCCAATTCTCCTCAAACTATTCCAAAAAATTCAAGAAAAGAGAGGCTTCTGAACTTATTTTATGAGGCTAGCATTACCAGATAAAGACATTATCAAAGAAGAAAATTATAGGCCAATATCCGTGATGAAAATAGATGCAAGAAATTATTAACCAAATATTAGCAAATTGAATTCAGTGATATATTAAAAATATCACAAAACATGATTAAGTTGGATTTATTCCTAGGATGCAAGTTTAGTATAATATCTGCAAATTAATTAATGTGTTACACCACATTAACAAATCAAAATATAAAAAATACATATGAGCACATTAATAGAGGAATAGAGGGAACACCTCAACATAATAAAGGCCATATATGACAAATCTGCAGTTAACATCATACTCGATGGGGAAAGGCTAAAAGTGTTTTCCTTAAGATCAGGAATAAGACAAGGATGTTCACTTTCACCACTCCTCTTCAACACTGTATTGAAAGTTCTTAGCCACAGCAATAAGATGAGAAAAAGAAATAAAAAGCATCCAAATTGAAAAGGAAGAAGTGAAACTCTTGTTATTTGCCGATGATGTGATACTATATATAGAGAACACTAAAGATTCCGTCAAAAAACTGTTAGAATTAATCAATGAATTCAGAAAGTATCAGGTTACAAAATAAATATTCAGAAGTCTGTGGCATTTTTATGCAATAATTATAAACTTTTAGAAAAAATACTTAGGAAAACAATCTCATTTACAATTGCATCAAAAACAATAAAATACATGGGAGCCAAATTAACCAAGGAGGTAAAAGACCTGTTCTAAAAAATTATGTCATTAAAAAGAAATTGAAGAAGACACAAATAACAGAGCATATACCATGCCCATGGGTAGAAAGAATCAACATTATTCAAATGGCCATACTATCCAAAGCAATTTATAGGTTCAATGCAATTCCTAACAAAATATCAATAGCACTTTTCAGAGAGCTAGAACAAATCATCCTAAAATTTATATGGAACCATAACAAACTCTGAATAGCCATGGCAATCTTGAGAAAGAAGAACAAAGTTGGAGGTATCACACTACCTGATATCAAACTATACTACAAGTCTACAGTAATCAAAACAGCATGGTACTGGCATAAAAACAGATACAGTGATCAATGGAACAGAATAGAGAGCCCAGAAATAAATCCATACCTCTATGCTCAGTGTATAACAAAGGAGGCAAGAATATATAATGGGGTAAAGACAGTCTCTTCAATAAATGGTATTGGGAAAACTGGATAGATACGTTGCAAAAAAAAAAGAAGAAAGAGAAAAAGAAAAAGAAAATAAACCACCTTCTTACACTGTACCCAAGAATAGTCTTGAAATAGATTAAAAACTTAAATGTAAGACCTGAAACCATAAAACTTCTAGAAGAAAACATAGGTAGTAAACTCTCTGATATTGCTAACCATAATTTCTTTTCAGATATATCTCCTCAGGCAAGGGAAAAAAAGAAGAAATAAACAAATGGGACTATATCAAACTAAAAAGTTTTTGTAAGGAAAGGAAACCTTAAACAAAACACAAAGACAACTGACTGATTGGGAGAAGGTATTTGCTAATGATACATCTGATAAGAGGTTAATATCCAAAATATATAAAGAACTCATACAACTCAACAACAACAACAAAAAAGTTCAATTAAAAATGGGCATAATACCCAAAGAGATATGTCTCCAAAGAGGAAATACAGATGGCCAATAGACATAAGAAAAGAGGCTCAAAAATCATTAATCATTAAAGAAATGCAAACTGAAACCACAATGAGATTCATCTCACACCTGTTAGAATGGCTATCATCAATAAATGAATTAACAAGTGTTGGCAAGGATGCAGAGAAAAGGGAACCCTCATATATTGTTGGTGGTATTGCAAATTGATACACCCAATATGGAAAACAGTCTGGAGGTTTCTCAGAAAATTAAAAACGGATATACCTTTTGACCCAGCAATTGAACTTCTGGGTATTTATCCAAAAAAAATCCAAAACAATAATTTGTAAAGATCGATGCACTCCTTTGCTCATGGCAGCACAATTTATAATAGCTAATATGTGGAAGCAACTTAAATGCCCATCAACAGACCATTGGATAAAGAAGTTATGGTTTCATATATACGATGGAATATTACTCAGCCATTAAAAAACATGAAATACTACCATTTGCAACAACATGGATGGACCTAGCAGATATTATGCCAAGTGAAATAAATCAGACAGAGAAAGGTAAATACCATATGATTTCACTTACAGGGGGAACCTAAGGAAACAAAAAGAACAAACTGATCAAAACAGACTCACAAATATAGAAAACAACCAGAAGGAGAGGATTGGTGGGCTGGGAGAATGGGGTGAAGGGTTAAAGAAGTACAAATCTGTAGTTGATAGATGGTCATGAGGATAGGAAGCACGGCATAGGGAATGCAGTTAGCATTAATGAAATCACTAGGTGGATAACCAGATGAGAGAAAGAGTCATTAAGGGATTATTTTATAAAGTATATAAATCTAACCAAATGTACTATATACTTGAAACTAATAAGATAAAATTTAAAAAAATAAGGAAACTATAATAGATTATAGACAGCCATAGATTTAAAATATTTGATAATTAGAATAAAATTTATAACACTATCTGATGTGGTGCTCAAGATAAATGCACTTAAAATGTAGAAAGAGTAAAGGGATCTAAATGAAAGTAAAATTGCTACACCTCACTTGAAGTGGTGAAAACAGGGATATCAGTAAACTATGATAACTCATGGGTATATGTGTTTTATTATCTTCAAAAAACCATTATTAAACCTATATAAAATGATACACATAAATAATAAAATAAATAAAGGTAGATTCTAAAAAAAAATTCAAAAATCTTTAAAAATAATCCTAAAGAGTGTTGAGAAATGAGAGACAGAAAAATGAGATACAGAAAAAGTAACAAAATAATACAATGGCAGACTTAGGGCCTAACGTTAAAAAATACCTTAAATATATGTGATCTAAATATTTCAATTTAAGTACGGAGATCTGCAGATTAGGAAAAGAAGATTCAGATATATGTTGTCTAAAAATAATACACCATATATTATGACAAGTATATTGAAAGTAAAAGGTAGGGAAAGGTATACTATGAAAACATTATTGATATAGAATGCATGAGTGGCTATATTAATATTTGATAAAATAGAATTCAGAGCAAAGAAAATTACTAGAAAGATTTTCCATAATGATAAAATAATCAATTCACTAAATGTCATATCAATTCTAAATAAAATTTCACCAAATAATAGTCTCAGAATATATAAGACAAATCTGAAAGGCTTGAAATGAAAAACAGACAAAACCACAATTCCAGTTTGTGAATTCCATAAGCATCTCTCAGAAAGCTGATAAAGCTTTAGACATAAAATCATCAAGGATTTAGAAGAACTCAAAAAACCATCAGCCAACAGAATATAATAGTCATATTAGAGATGTAATAAACACACTACCTAATAGCAGAATACACTTTTTTAAGTGTTCATGGAATATTCACCATCACCTTAAGCTTTACAATACAAGATGACTTACTTTTCCTTTAAGTGCAAAAAACATACTTCTGTAGCTAGAAAAATCTCTGGGGAATTTTCAATATCTATGCAGTTTTAAATGAACTTCTATGGCTTTGTTCTTTTAACACAAGTTCCAAGGTTCAGTAAAAAATCTTCAGAAAGACCTAACTATGCAGAAATGTAAAACTATTTTCTCTACAACCATTGTTTCACAAATGTGCCTCCCAATAAAAACCCAGGCCCAGATGGTTTTTATAGGATCTCTTAAAAATATACAGGGAATGTTTAATTATACCATATACAAGTTTAATCTAAATAATGAAAGAAAAAAATTTAAACCCTAACTAATCTGCTAAGGCTTGTGTGACAGTCGAAAAAAGTAGATTAGTACAACAGAAAACAATGAGACCGAATGGGATTAGGAAAAAAGCAGAGGTCCATTTCAATTATGACTTAGTTACAAAAACTTCTAAATAAGATTTATCTAACCTAATTTAACACTGTTCTAAAATAATCTGTCATTGTAAAGTAGTATTTATCACACAAATTTAAAAGTGGTTCAAGTACGAAATCAATGTAATTCACCACATTCACAGAACAGCTCAAACATCATACAATCATCTCAATGTATGCAAGAATTACTCCATACCTTTTGATTCCTATTAATCACTTTAAAAACCTTAGCAAATTATAAGGAACATAATAGTTAAGTAAGCATATATATGAGAAACTTTAGATGTTATTTCCTTATGATCAGCAATCCAGAATGATGCTTGTCAAAAAGATCACATACTGAAGGTATTGCAGTGTTCTACAACAGACATCACTGAACATTTTAAAAGAGCCAGATAGTAAATGTTTTACTCTTTAGGGGCCAGAAGACAAAATTGAGGATATTATGTAAGACTGTATGTAACCATTTTATATGTGACCATTACAATGCAAAAAGCATCCTTAGCTCCAGGGCCTGAAAGGAAAGATAAAAAATAAGATCAATTGGCTATGTATGTGCCATGGTCGTGGTTTTCCAACTTCACCTCAAAAAATAAATAAATAAATAAATAATAAATAAATAAAAATAAAAAATAAATAAAAGGTTAATTGAGGATATAAATGGCTATGACTCAATATATATAAAATTTTTTTCTTTTTCTTTGTGTTTTTTTGGTCCCGTACAGACTTGAACATTGTTGATTGGGCAGTACTTATTTTACATAATTTATTATAGTGTAATTTGTAATAATTATGTTCCATTCTATTTTCTTAATGAGTGCTGTGGACCAACTCACCTCATTACTTGAGATTAGAATAGAATATTTACACAGACAGCCTTGCAACAAACCATTTGTAATTGAGGGTTAATTTGGTAATACACCAAGCTCAGTATGCTATGGTGATTTTCACATGCCACAATTCCAGAATGGTAATCTTCTGATTTTTCTCACACAAAGTATTTAGTGTTTCTCATTTTTTTGTAAGTGATTATAATCTTTGGGTACTTAGCAAATAGTGAAGCACTGCCTAAATATACAGTAAAAATTTAAATCCCCCCCAAGTATATAATATAGTTGTGTTTCTGTTCAAGAATAAAGCATTATATGAATCACTGAATATAAAATGTCTTATTTTCCTTTGCATTGAGTGAAGCAAATAGCCTCAGTTGAGCTCATTTGATGAAAACCCTTAAGATATTTCATTATCTTTTATTCTACTCAGGCTAACCACCCCATATTTTTTCATATGTCTACGGTTTACATCTTGAAGAATACATTAGAATATCAAAATATTTATTTAAGGACTCTGACCTAAACAGCTTTCCTTTAATATGAAAAAAATAAATAAATAAAAATGCCCATATGATCTAGTAGAGAAGACTCTGGCAAAGGAATTGAATTTTCTTTCTGATTGAAGGGAATGGAGAGAATGCTGCCTTTGCATTCTTGTCTAGGATGACAACTTGCTAATCTTCTATAACATTCCACTGGCGGTCTTCCTTCTAATTCTATCAAATGGCAGACATGACAACAGCAAACAATTACAGAAACATAATTTCTATCATATGGAGTTATTTTTATTGGTTTATTAAATTAGATTCATCCAATGATGCAATCAGTTCCAATTTTTTACTTAAAGCTTCTTAATGTGAACCTGTCTTGTGCCTGTACATGTGTATGTGAGTCTGTCAGAGTTGAGTGTTTTTTTCTTATAGAACAACTTCATTAAAAATGACAACAGCAACATTTTAGCTGACTGGAGAGATTTTTATTCTTAGTATGTAGACCAGTAATTTGACTTGTGAAATTGGTTTCAATAGGCTTGCAGCATAGTGGCTTTGACAAGATGTCACGCTATGAAATGTAGGTGACAAGATGGATCTCAGTGAATAGTGCAAAGTAAGATGATGAAAATTAATTTCAAAATAACAACTTGATTCTGCTGATAGAGGGAAAAGAACATTGATTGTAACAAGACCATCAAGTATAGTCTTGAGGCTTTATGATTGCAGAAATAACCAGTTGAAGAGAATTTTACATTTCAGTTTTTATAGGATAGTTTAAGTAATGAGGAGGAAAGCTTCAGAAAAATATAGGCAAATGTTTATTCATATTAAGACAAGAGTGTTTGAATTCTTTTATGAACCTCTAAATGTCTTGTGAGGTAAAAAACAAAACACAAAAAACAAACAAACAGAAAAACAGGATGGAACTCCCTGAGGCTATCAGCATAGCTTTTTTCAGCTGTGCTAAAAGAATATTCAACTTTGTAACTATGCATTAAATTGTACATGTATGAAGTGGCAACTTTTTTTTACATGTGCTACGTCTCATAACATTTTAATACATTTATTTTTAGATTGCTTTTACGTGCCAGTTCAAAAATAAAACTTCCTGCAAGTATTTTTCTTATCGAACTCTAAAATTTCAAAAACTAAGAAAATTGAATAATTTCATTTCTGTTCTGGTTCTGTTTATCTGTCCAAAAGAAGCAGAAAACAAATAAGGGGTATAGTAATTAACTGCTTTCCATGGACAGTTGACATCTAATTGAAGACCTGAGTATTATTAAGTAGGATTTCTTTGGTTGTTAGAGATAGACTTAACATAAAATGTATTTATTGCCTTGAGATTATTTCTTAGAAGAAATAGGGAATATTGACCAAAGCTTTTTCAAATGCCATGCTCAAAAAACTTCTGTTTATAGAATTCTTTTCTGGAAGTGTCTCAACAAATATCAACTAATATCTATATTTTGCAAAGGTAGCCCATCTTATAGCATAAAAGGTAATTGTTTAAAAAGTATTTATGGGGTACAAGTCACCAGGACAGGTACCCTATTGGAGACAAATAAAAAAGGTAACATTAATTTAGCCATTTGAGTTAGTAAAAGGTAAAGATAATTGATGTTAAAATCAGGCAGCCATGGTTCACAACTTTGACTTGAGAATTCAATTTTTGGGACCATCGACAAATTATTTGCTTTCTCTAATGATTGAAATGATCATGATATGCTATAAGAGTCATTTATTCTTCAAAGTGTTAACCAAGAGGGCTTAATGTTTCCCTAGGCCTGACTAAACTTTAGACTATTGTTTTTTTTTCCCAGAATCTAGTCCCCTGACATCCTTTCCTTAGTGTTTACTTAAAAAAATTATACTTGTAAATTCTTTCTCTGCCCCTTTGAGATGTATATCTTTTCTTCATCCATTCATCAGCTGACAGACACTTAGTTTATTTTTATATCTTAGCTATTGTGAATAATGCTGCCATAAACATGGGAATGTAGGTATCTCTTCAAGATCCAGTTTTACTTACTTTTGATATATATCCTGAAGTGGGATGGCTGGATCATATGGCAATTCTATTTTAAAATTTTTGAGGAATCTTCATACTGTTTCCCACCAACAGTGCATGAGGGTTCCCTTTTCTTTATGTCATTGCTAACACCTAGCTCTGGTCTTCTTGAGGATAGTCATTCTGACAGATGTGAGGTGACATTTCACTGTATTTTTGATTTGCATATCTATGATGATTAGTGATGTTGAGCACCTTTTCATGTACCTGTTGGCCATGTGTATGTCTTCCCTGGAAAAATGTCTATTCAGTTCCTTTGCTCATTTTTAATTAGATTTTTGGTGTTGCTATTGAGTCATATGAATTCTTTATATGTTTTGGATATTAACTTCTATATAATATAAGATTTGCAAATATTTTCTCCCATTCTGTAAGATACTTTTTTATATTACCAATTGTTTCTTTTGCTCTGCAGAAGCTTTTGAGTTTGATGGAGTTCCCACTTGTTAATTTTTTTTTAGTTGCTTGTGCTTTTGGTGTCTTGGTCATTGCCAAGCCTAATGTCAAGAAGCTTCTTCCCTATATTTTTTTTCTAGAAGGGGTATGGTAGTGGGTTTTATGTTTAAATCTTTAATCCATAATCCATTTTACTTAATTTTTTGAGTAACATATGTCAAGGGTCCAATTTTATTATTCTCCATGTGTTTATCTAATTTTTCCTATACCATATCTTAGAGATCGTCCCTTCTCCTTTGAGTATTCTTGGCTTCCTTGTCAAAGATTAGTTGACCTAATACATGGGGTTTACTTCTGGGCTCTCTATTTTGTCCCATTGGTCTTTATACCTACCATATTGTTTTAATATAGATTTGTAACATACTTTATAACAGGAAATGTGATGATGCCTCTAGCTTTTGTGTGTGTGTGTGTGTTGCTTGTGTTCTTTCGAAATTCCACAAAAACTTTAGAATTTTTTTCTTCTTTACTTTTGTGAAAAAAAATGACATTGAAATTTTGAGAGGGATTAAATTCAATCTAGATGGCTTTGGGTAGTTTGGACATTTTAACAGTACTTATTTTTCTGATTTATGAACATAGGATATTTTTCTTTTTGTTTATGTCTTCTTCCATCAAGGTCTTGAAATTTTCATTGTATAAATCTTTTACTTCCTTGGTTAAAGTTATTCCAAAGTATTTATTGTTGTTAATGCTATTGCAAATGGAATTGTTTCCTTTATTTCTTCATATATTTTCAGATATTTCATTGTTAATGTACAAGAATGCAACTGATTTCTCTAGTTTGGTTTTATATCCTGGAACATTACTGAATTTGTTGAATTAGTTTAACAATTTTTTTTGTTGTTGTGGATAAAAGCCTCCTTTCAGTTTTACAACCAGGACTATTTTTCTTAAGGAACTAGAAATTGTTCCTTTGGAATGTATTATCAAAAATATAATATCCCAAACTTCCAAGCTTTGTGGGAAGGTAGGAGTCTAATCTAGGTAGGTGCTTTGCTTCCAATTGGAAAGGTACCTCCCATCATGAAGATACAAGAAAGTTTACTTCTCCTTCAAGTAAGGCCCAGTAGCAAACACAGATGGCCTAAGGTTCCCCTTATCCTACTACTTAAAACTCTCCCACTCTTTTCTTTATTGGAGTTGAGGTCACACTGCATTCTAGTGTTTTTCCCTATTGCAATAGCTTTAATAAAGTCTTCCTTGCCTGTTAAACTTTGTCAGGGTAATTTTTGTTTTGAAAATGTTTTAGGTATAAAGTCTCACTTTATGCTCAAAATAATAACCCAATCATGCAGGTGTTACATATGATTATCATTCTTATCATTTTTGTTAATAAAAACATTTTCTTTTGTAATTTGTTATTAAAAGAGCTCAGATTGTAATCCAGAAAGTCAAACTCTAGAGTTCATGCCTTTAACAACTACATTATACTGTTTTTCTAACATTATTTTCATCTGAAAATGGGTATAATGATACTTACATAACTGTTTTCAAGAAATAAACATTGTAAAGGACTGATCAAGCATAATAAATTCTGTTGACATAATTATTATTAATATACTTTAGTCAATATTATTATCATTAATATATTTTAACAATAGTAAATTATAACCAGTTTATATATAATAATTCCAAGATCTTCCTTTCTTAAAATGTCAAAGAATTACTCTAAGGTATATATATATATATATGGTGAACATTATATAAGCAGCTAATGAGCCTCAAGACTGAGAATGATTTTTCTAATGTCACATGAACTCCTGGAGAAGAAATTTCTTTTAGAGAGTCTAAATGTAGGTACATTCTGCAAGCAACAAAAGCAACAACACAGATACATCTATGATGAGATTATTTTACTAAACAAGACATGTGCTAGATAAATTGTTAAGCTACATAAACTTTGATGTGTTTGCAAATCTCTATATTAGAATAGTCTCCCTCCCTGTTAAAATTGCCCCCCACACCTACCTGCAGAAATTTTGTCTAATACAGTCTCTCCTTACCTAAAACCAGATTAGTTTTTATTTGACACTTTGCATATATTATTATTTAATTGGAAATTAACATCATAGAATGTCAGAGCTTGAAGTAGGCTCAGAGCTAATGTATTCTGGGTTTTTCATATTTTAATATGCATAACAATCACTTAGGGGCATATTAGATTGAATTCCAGATCACAATGCAATAGAACTAGTGCATATAATAGAAAGGTTTTAGATCAGATGTTTATTGAGCACAATTTGGCAAACACTGATTCTCAAACGACCTACCTTTGCAGATGAAAAATGAAGATTACATGACTTAACTAAAGAACATATAGCTAATCAATGAGCCAGGCTTGGATAATGACACTGATTCTCAATGATTCTCAAACCAGTGCATATCCCATTACACAATACTGTCTTTGTAATGTTAAAAAAAAAAATCTAACACCATTATTTTCTAATGGAAGCACTATACAGTAGACTCCCCTCCTTCCCCCACTTATCTGTAAGGGATAAATTTCAAGATCCCCGGTGGATACCTGAAGTCACAAATAGTACCAAACCCTAATATACTGTGCTTTTTCCTATACGTACACATCTTTGTTTGATTTGTAAATTAGTCACAGTAAGGGATTAACAACAACAATAACAAAATAGAGCAATTATGACAATGTACTATAATAAAAGTTATGCGAATGTGCCATTATTAACAAAAATAAGGGTTACTTAAACACAAGCACTGTGATAGCACAACACTTAGTCTGATAACCAAGATGCTACTAAGTGACTAACAGGCCAGGAGCACATACAGAATGGATACGTTGGACAAAGGGACGATTTACATCCTGGGCTGGGCAGAGCAAGATGGCACAAGATTCTATCAGAACATGCACAATTTAAAACTTATGAATTGTTTATTTTTGGAATATTTCATTTAATATTTTCAGACCATGGTTTACTCAAGTGAATCTGGAGAAAGCAAAACTTCAGATAAGGGGAGAGTATTGTAGGTCTAATTTACAGGCATTTTCTTGGAATATATAAAACAATAGAGAGCCCTCTGGATATTTTGGCACACTGTCATTAATTATTAAGTGTTAATTAGTAGCATAACACATTGAATACTGTAGTAGATTATCTTCAAATTGATTATTGAATATATTACTAAGCCTTGATTTACATTCTTGGTACACTCTAAGATATCAGCCACCTAATCTCTACTTAGGAAAATATATAACATTGTACTAATGATTACTGTTCTATTCAGTTTTACAACAATGCATTATTTGAAGTAACACAGAAAGCAGACTGCTTTAAATTTAAAAATTCAATTCTAATGTAAAAGTGATATTGTTCCCTTTATTAAAAAAATAAAAGTGATAAATCTTTAGATGCATATAATAACATTAAAAGACAGAGAATACTCCAGCAGTATGAAATAATGAAGAATGTTGCTATTTTAACACACTGAATCTTTTTTCTTAAAATTTTTAAGAAAAAAATTTCATATTCTTGCCTGGTTTTGTTTCTCTATTTATCTTGCTGCTTTTTAAAAATCAGAAAGTGACATACTGGTGGTCTTACCTTTCCAAACAAAATATGATATAATAATTTGTAAAGAAATTGTTTTTTGCAAATTGGCACTAGAAAATCATTAATTTTGCAGTTGCCATAGCTGTTCACAAAGTTGAGGACAAAAGTGTCATAAAAACAGGGACTTTACAAGTAGATAACATTTCAAAGAGTAAATCTACCTAAGAACTAAATCTTTATAGTTCCTATTATAATGCTTATGCACAAATAAAACAGGATGAAACCCCAGACATATGAAGTATCTTTTCTGGTATCACTTTACAGTCTGCAAATAAAAACTGACTTTTGAGAATTGACTGTAAGAAAGTCCAATTCTTTATTAGGAGTCAGCTTACATTGTAACTAACCAAGTATGTTGGGGAAATTTTATGAAAATATGTATGATTGAAATTTATACCTTCTACCATGTCAAATTTTGATAAATGATGATTTGACTATGTCATTTCTATTTTGTTTATAAGGGTCTATGTTTTGTATATCGCCATGAAGTGTGAATTTTCCCTTTATAGTTTTTTTGAAATAATGTCCCATTTTTCAATTTGTTCTTGGGTACTGGACAACAAATATGTGTATCTCTATCTAAACAGCTAATGGAATGTCAGGTTTAAATTAGCTATTGTGTGATTCTGTGAGTTATCTATAAAAGATGGCCTTTTTTTTTTTTTTTTGGTCAGACTTATGAGCATGAAAATATTTCCAAATAAAACCAAATTTGAATAGCACATATAAAGAGAAAAAATAACTTTCATGGCTTTGACCTGCCACTCAGATATATATAGCTTGAGACTAAAGGAAGATTAGAAAGAAACAAATAGAAAAAAAGGAGAAATACTTCTAAATGAATCATGTGTATATATAAATGAATATATGGAGAATTTCTAGACATTTCACTAATGTATGACACAAAAGAATACATGCATAATAAGATTATACTGTATATAACCCTAGTTATTTAAGAGATAGAGTAGGATATGCGGGCATTGTTATACACATATTACTATGTTAATAATGATCCCACTTTTTAGATTATGTTCTCTATTTGTAACTTAAAATAACTGATATTTTTATTTTAATATTTCACTATAGACATTGTCTTGCATACCAATTCAAATTCTAGAAGAAGAGATGTTATAATCAAGTAGCTCATTTACATGAGAGTTTCAAAGCTCTCATAGTGTCTGGTCTTCTCACTTTTCCCATTGTAAAAGTAAGTCTTGAAAAAACCTAAAGCTTATAAATTTTATTTAAAAAATCAAAGTTTATTTCCAGTTTTTCTAAATACTGCTTGTGAGACCTTGAACACATTCTTTACTCTCTGGGAACTATAGTTGCTTTATTTATAAATAATATTTCATCATTTTTGGAGAATTGAGCACAATAGACTATGTTAATTTCAGTAAAGATGTTCGGTTGTTTTACTCTATGGAATAAATGAAAAAAATCTATTCTCCACTACTCTGTGCTGTCATAGGCATTGATTGCCTTTAAATAACTTCAAAATTGTGGCAACTTATTCCATAAGATATATGTCGCACTACTTTTGAAAATCTAAAACCAAAAGTTGTGATTTAGTTTTCTATATCTAAAAGATGGTTCCCCTATTTAGTGTCATTTTGGCATGTCTAATCAACCACTTTCCTTCTACTTAAGGTTCTTAAATTATTAATTCAGAGTACAAGAAGGACTGAAATTTCAGCAGATGATTCAGCCCTAGAGTTTTCTGAGTATGAGATTTTTAGGTTCCTTGGCAGAATAAAAGGTAGAATTGTTTTCTCAACATTTAGATAAAATAATTTAAATAAGGGAAGAGTAATGTGATTGGAGTGATTCTAAGAAGCAATTATAAAATGTATTGAGCAGTAAGTATACTTGATAATTGTCAGAGTTGTAAGTAAAATCAATAAACTAATGGGAATGTAAAACATAAAACCTATAAATTGTCCAACTTACTACAAAATCAGATGCTGGTATGTGATAATTTTTCATAATTATCATATGATAATTTTTTATCAATACCTAGAGAAAAGAATAAGGAATAAGTTGATTTAATCTTTGCAGTTGCAGCTGTGTAATGCAACCAAAATGGATTTATCAATAGTAAGGTTATATTTAAAAATCAAAAAGTTGTAAAATTCTTTAACACATAAAATAGGTAGAAAGATATATAATGGATATTGAAATGGAAAAAGAGAGATTTTATCATACACTTACATTGACCCTTATCACCAATCATAAAAGTATGTTCCTGAAAATATATTGAAAATTTTGTCAGAAACTTCATAATAATTTTTATTAATAATAATGCTTCTCTTTCCACTGAGCCAAAAAATGAATTATAAAATATGTAATTATTTATGCTGTAGGTGTGCTTCTTTTCTAGATCTAGGTCCACGGCAACATGGTATGCTGTGAGAACTTTCATAATTACCTTAATCAACCATTTTCTTTTCATGATAGTATCTGTCATTCATGTTCTGTTGCCCTAGAGAAGAATGGAATCTCCTCCTCATCCTTCTATATAAAAATAGACAAATAACATAGACCACCACATAGCTTTTTTTTTTTAATTAAAGCACATTCACATGAGAATTGGGAGCTTTATCAGGTCTCAATTACATGCAATACATTAGCACATTTTACTATCATACTTACTCTACCCTCAACTTCCAATGAAAAAAAAGATGATCCAAATAAGAGAAAGTCTATGTGTTTGAAATGGCTTCAAACTGAGGCCAGCCCAAAAGTTCTTCTGAACTACAGACCAGGAAAGAGCCTTCCACAAGAACTGGAAACTACGCAGGTGAGAGTTGGTACTTTACTCCAGCAGCACAGCTACATTAATGTAATCATTATTCACCTGATACATTAACAGCTGTATCTGTACTATACAGGTTGAGGGGTCAGAGTACTAAGTGTAAAAAAATGAGCTCTATAAAAAATTCAAAAGTTTATTGTTTGAGTGAAGACAGTTGCAAAAAATCTAATGAAGTGAATGTTCAGAATGTGTTTATAAGTAACATGTCAACTCCTTCTTGGCATAGAGTCATGAATTATTTTCTTTTGAATCCTACTTTTGGAAATAATTTGTTTTGCATTTAGAAAATTATGGGTTTATTTATCACTTAACTCATTTCTTCTATGTTATTTTCTCTTTTTTTCTGTTTTCTGAAAGGCATCATTTCTCATGCTCTTATTATATTGTCTAGACTATTGCAATCTCATGAAAATATGACTTATTTTGTTTGCTTTCACAACATACTATAAAAACAGTGGGCTTAACAAAAATGATTGTGGCTTGGTTGATGTTTTGTCTGCTCTTATAGAATTGCATTGAGATAGATCCCCTGTGGTGTAATTTTATATTTTAATACACATATGTATAGTGACTGGGTTAGACTTTTCATTCCAGGCTTACAACTGCAACTTTGGTCATACTGAGTAATGATGAGGGTTTCACATTACTCTTTCTTAATAAAAAGCACAGCTATGCAATGAAGAAGAATCTGAATATTGGCCTTTTAGTAAAGTTCATGTGGTAGGTTCCTCAGCATTACTTTTTTGTTGTTTATGCATAAATAAAATTTATTTTGTTTGGTTTTTATGTTACCAAAAAAAATTAACCCTAAGCATTCTTTTGAGGGTACCTGCATGCAGATTTGTGTGCAGTCTGTATGTGTGAGTGCCTAAGAGAAGAATATAGTAATAATGATTTTTTTTTTAGTGTTCTTAAATTTCAATAAACAACAAAAACAAAAAGAATTACATTGAACATTATAAACATCATTTTTTTTCTTTCATAACCCATTATTGTTTTTTTTTTTTTAATTTTGTATTTTTGAAGTCCCAACATTGCTGGTAGGGGTGAGGTGCATAGAAAAGCAATAGGCAAATATAACTTAGAATGTTAATTTCATTATAAAATTTTAACTGGTTGTCTTTGAAATGTAATTTTCCTGAATACTTTGATTATATATACTCATCTCTTATAAAAGTAACTTAATTTTGTTTAAGTCAAATTTAAAACATTTCCTTTCTGATCTCCTTTCCCACATCCCCAAATATGAGAAAATGATAAAGACAAAAGAGAGATATTTTTGTTTATATTCTAACTGTGAGAAAAAAAGAATGAAGGTAACAGACACCAAATTTCCTCAATGGAGAAATTAAGACAAAAATTAAGAATTATGAGGAAATACCTACACACACACAGTTCAGAAGAAAAAAAAATGACACCAATACCTAGGTTTAGATACTTTCAAAGAAGACAGCTTGATAGCCTAATGTCACAGATCTGTAAGATGCTTCACAATGAAAGTTTTATTAAATACTGGGCTAATGTAAGCTGTAAGGTGAAATGTTTTAAAAATTATTTATTTAGAAAGAGCTCACAATAACCGTCCATTTAAAATAAAGAAACAGCTGTTTTCTATTATTCATAGTAATCAGAAGAACTTATTAACATAGCTGAAAAAAGCAATTTTTTTTAACCCACATTAAAACATCTTTAGTTTACAAATCCTAGTTATTGGTTAGGGCTACTATCTATTGCAATAATTTGCTAATATCAAGTAGAATTAGATTATGAAGAAATTGTAACATATTGAACTCTTTTTAGACATCTCATGATAACAATTCAAAAATGAAGCATATATATTTACTGCAATATTAAAAAGCTATAAGGAAAGAGCCTGGTATATTAATTTATTCATAATAAATTATAATTTTCTATACAATTTTATGTTAAAATTCCTTAATTATCGTGACTCATTGCCATGTATCATCTTACTCAGACTCAGTTTGAAGTTTTACTATATAAAAATGCATTCCATAGGTATAAATTTAAGAATGGCACTCCTCCTCAATAATTTCAAATTATATGTATTAAGAGTTCTGGTTAAGATGGCGGAACTTATCTCCCTTCATAATACATTAAAGTTACAACTGAATTGGAGAACAACCTGAAGACTATTTGAACAGAAGTCCTATAAGGATATAAAAAGAATCCATGAGAAGACTGGTAGGAGGGGTAGAGATGAGAAATAGACTCACCCACATGTGATGGTTGAGCATTGGGTGGGATATCTCAGGGGCAGAATTACCCCAGAAAAGCAAGGGGTCCAGCCCCACACCCTGCTCCCCAGCCCAGGGTTCCAGTGCTGAAAAAGGAGTTTCCATAATATCTGGCTGTGAAAATCAGTGGGGAATCTGACCTTCCAGGTGAGATGAAAAGCTGCTGGAAACCCAGACATTCTCTTAAAAACCTGCAAGACTCACTTGCTTGCAGACACTTACTCTGGGCTCCAGCATAGGGATGGTGACTACGGAGGCTTCAGAGACATACAGGGAAAGACTGAGTTATGTGAGGGCTGAAAGGACAGTCACCATTATCCTTGTGTTGAGGCCTCCTCCTGTACAGTCTACAGATGGGTGCCATCTTTCTATCTTGAGCCCTCCCCCCACAATGACAAAGCTGAATCTGCATTGGCCTGGTGAACGCCACTCACTTAATCCTGGTTACTCCCTCAGAAACTGCCTAATTAACCTTGAGTACCACACAAGACTCTTGCAGTGTCTGAGCCTTATGGGCAACTGGCATGTGGTGGCGGGCCTCAGGATGACCTGGACTCTGTGATGAGCTTCTTCAGGTCTGGTACCAGTCTCGCCTCTCCCACATGGTTCTAGGTCCAGCATAGGCAATGACCAATCACAAATCACTTTATATCTCCCACTGAGTAGCCCTGGGTTAGTCACAAGCAGTGGCTGAAATTGGCCTGCATCAGAGCCCTTCCCAAGAGGCCCCAAAATCAACACACCTGGTGCTCTCTTCATACCACAACAGAGCCCCACCTAACTAGTCCTACAAATGGCACGCCAAATGGATGGTCTCTGCAGGCACTGGAGCCTATCGGGGTCACTCCGGCTCCCTGAAGTCAGTCTCTGCACAACAGCTCATATGCTGTGGTCACTGAAAATCCTTACAGCTAGTCAGCCTGAGGGTCACTGATATGCCAAAAGCAATCAAGGCTCAACAACAACAGGAGGGCACACATAATCCACATAAGGGACACTCTTGGAGTCCCCGGCTCAGGTGATCAGGGAGAGTGCGCTGCTGTTCCCCACAGAACATCTACTATAGAAGGCCACTCTGCCAATATTGGGAGACTTAGCATATTTGCCTAACACAGAGAAACAAACACAGAGAGGCAGTCACAATGAGAAAACAAAGAAATATGTTCCAAATAAAAGAACATGAGAAGACTCTAGAATAAGAACTTAATAAAATGGAGGCAAGCAACTTATTTCAGATTTCAAAACACTGGTTATAAAGATGCTTAATGAACTTAGAGGAAGAATAGATGAATTCAGTGAGAACTTCAACAAAAAAATAGAAAAGAGAAAAATTTAGATAAAAATGTAAAAAAAGAACCAGCCGCAAATAAAGGATACAATAACTGAAGTGAAGAATACACTAGAAATAATCAAGAGTAGATTACAGGAAGCAGAGGATTGAATCAGTGAGTTGGAAGACAAGGTAGCAGAAAACACCAATCGGCAACAATACCCAAAAAATGAGGATAATGATAATTTAAGGGACTTCTGGGACAACATCAATATAACATCATTCACATCAGAGGGGTACCAGAGGAGAAGAAAGAGCAAATAATTGAAAACCTATTTGAAGAAATAATGAATTAGAAACTCCCAAATCCGCTGAAGGAAATAGACATGCAAGCCCAGAAAGTGCAGAGAGTCCCAAATAATATGAACCCAAAGAGGCCTACATCAAGACACATCATAATTAAAACAGCACAATTTAGAGACAAAGAGAGGATCTTAAAAGCATCAAGAAAAAAGCAGTTATTTACAAAGAAGTTCCCCATAAGACAATCAGCTGATTTCTTGACAAAAACTATGCAGGCCAGAAGGGGTTGGAACAAAATACATAGTGATGAAAAGCAAGCACCTAAAATCAAGACTACTGTTCCAACACAGTTATCATTTAAAGTTGAAGGAGAGATAAAGATCTGTCCAGATAAAAAAAAAGCTATAAAAGCTCTTCACCACCAAACCAGTATTATATGAATTTTGTAGGGACTTCTTTAAGAAGAAGGAAGAAAGAAAAAAACATAAATATGAATATATTTATAATATATTTATAATAAAATGGCAATAACTATGTATCTATCAATAATCACTTTAAATGTAAATAAATTAAATGCTCCAATTAAAAGACATAGGGTAGCTGAATGGATAACAAAAATGACCTATACATATGCAATCTAAAAGAGACCCACTTCAGATCAAAAGACACACACAGACTGAAAGTAAAGATATGGAAAAAGGCATGTCTTGAAAATGAAAATGAAAAATAAAAAGCTGGGGTAGCAATACTTATGTCAGGCAAAATAAAGTTTAAAACAAAGTCACAATAAAAGGACAAAAAAGGTCATTTCAAAATGATAAAGAGAATAATTGAATAAAAGTATATAACCCATCTATGGCCATGCCACCCTGAACAAGCCCCATCCCATCTGATTTCAGAAGCTAAGCAGGGTGGGGCCTGGTTAGTACTTGGATGGGAGACCACCTAGGAAGACCAGGTGCTGTAAGTGCAAAAATTTAATAAATAATTAATTGTAAGCTTACAAGTTCCTTACAATCTGTGAGGTCAACCAAGCATTGCCTCACCTAAAAAAAAAAAAAAAAAAAAAAAGTATATAACCCTTGTGAACATTTATGCACCCAACATAGGATCACCTAAATATGAAAAGCAAATACTGATAAAAATTAATGGAGAAATCAACAGTAATACATTCATATTATGTGACTTTAATACCCTATTGACATCAGTGGACAGATCTTTCAGACAGAAAATTAACAAGAAAACAGCATCCTTAAATGATACATCAGATCAAATGAATTTAAATGATATTTTTCAAGCATTTCACCCCAAAAAGTAGAATATACATTCATTTCAAGTGTGCATGGAACATTTTCCAGGAAAAAGTACTTTAGGCCACAAAATAAGTCTCAATAAATATAAGAATATTAAAATCATATTAAATGTCTTCCCTGACCACAGTAATATGAAACTAGAAATGAATTACAAGGAAAAAACAAACAAACAAAAAAACCCAAAATCGATGGAGGCTAAATAATATGCAACTAAATAATAAATGAATTAATTATATCAAGGAAAAAAATTCAAAAAATACCTTGAGATAAATGAAAATGAAAACGTCACAACCCCAAATCAATGGGATACAGTGAAAGCAATCCTAAGAGGAAAATTCATAGTAGTACAGGCCTACCTCAAGAAACAAAAACACCTCAAATAAACAATTTAACCTTATACCTATAGAAACTAGAAAAAAAAGAAACAGCAAAGCCCAAAGTAAGTAGAAGTAAAGCAATAATACATATCAGAGTAGAACTAAATGAAAAAGAGTCTTAAAAAAGAACACACACACAAAAATCAATGAAACCAAGAGCTATTTTTTAAAAAAGATAAACAAAATTGATAAATCTGTAACCAGACTCATTAAAAAAAAAGAAGAGGATCCAAATAAATAAAATCAGAAATAAAAGAGAAGTGACAACGGATACCACAGAAATAAAAAGATTACAAAAAATATTCTGAGCAATTATATGCCAACAAATTGACAATCTGTAAAAAAGACAATATTCCAAGACTGAATCAGGAAGAAACAGAAAATCTGAACAGACCAATTACTACTAATGAAATTGAATCAGTAATCAAAAAACTTTCAACAAACAAAATTGCTTGGACCAAATTGCTTCACAGGTGGATTTTACCAAACATTCAGAGAAGAATTAACACCTATCCTCAAACTATTCCAAAGAATTCAAGAGCAGGGAAGCCTCCCTAATTCTTTTTATGAGGCCCTCATTAATCTGATTCCCAAACCAGACAAAGATATTACAATAAAAAGAAAATTATAGGTCAATATACTTGATAAACATAAGATGTAAACATCATCAACAAAATATTAGCAAATTGACTTCAGTAATACATTAAAAAGATCATGATGATCAGGTGGGATTTAATCCTAGGATTCAAGGTTGGTTCAATATCTGCAAATCAATTAAAGTGATATGACACATTAGCAAAATGGAGGATAAAAATTATATGATCGTATTAATAGATGCAGAAGAAGCATTTGACAAAATCCAGCATCAAATTATGATAAAAACTTTCTGCAAAGTGGGAAGAGAGGAAACATGCCTCAACAGAATAAAGGTCATATACAACAAACCCACAGCTAACGTAATATTCAATGGGGAAAAGTTAAAAACATCCTCCTTAAGATCAGGAACAAAACAAGGATGTCCACTTTCACCACTTTTATTCAATATGGTATAAGAAGTCTTAGCCATAGCAGTACGACAAGAAAAAAAAAATAAAGGGTATACAAATTGTAAAGGATGAAGTAAAATTATCATTATTTGCAGATGACATACTATGTAAGGAGAACCTGAAATATTCCACCAAAAAAATTATTAGAACTGATAAAGGAATTCAGTAAAGAAGCAGGATACAAAATTAATATTCAGAAGTCAGTTATATTTCTATACACCAACAATAAACAACCAGAAAGAGAAATTAAGAAAATAATCCCATTTATAATTGCATCAAAAAATAAAATACCTAGGAATAAAATTAATCAAGGAGGTAAAAGACCTGTAATCAGAAAATTATGACATTGAAGAAAGAAAATGAAGAAGATACAAATAAATGGAAGCATTTCCTGTATTCATGGATAAGAATTAGTATTATTAAAAAATCTATTTTACCCAAAGCAATCTACAGATTCAATGCAATCCCTATTGAAATACCAATAACATATTTCACAGAACTAGAACAAATAATCCTAAAATGTATATGGAACCACAAAAACTCTGACTAGACAAAGCAATCTTGAGAAAGAAAAAGTTGGAGTTATCACACTACCTGATATCAAACTATAGTACAAGGATACAGTAATCAAAATGCCATGGTACTAGCATAAAAACTGAAATATAGATCAATGGAAAAATAGAGAGCCTAGAAATAAACCCACACCTACTAGGTCAAATAATCTAAGACAAAGGAGGCAGAAAATATACATTGGGTATATTTAATAAACAGTGTCAGGAAAACTGGACAGATAATGCAAAAATATGAAATGAGACAACCTTCTTACACCACATATAAGAATAAATTCAAAATGGCTTAAAAGACTTAAATGTAAGACCTGAAACCATAAAACTCCTAAAAGTACACTCTCTGAGACTGCTTTTAGTAATATTTTTTTTCTGATGTCTCTCAAAGCAAGGGAAATAAAAGAAAAAAATAAACAAATGAGACTACATCAAAGTAAAAAAGTTTTAACAAAGCAAAGTAAATCATCAACAAAATGAAAAGACAACCTACTGAATAGGAGAAGATATTCACCAATGATAAATCTGATGAAGGATTAATATCCAAAATTTATAAAGAACTCATACAACTTAACACCAAAAGCCCCCAAACAATTTAATTTAAAAATGGGCAAAGGACCTGAGTAGATATATCTCCAAAGAGGACATACAGATGGCCAGAAGACATGAAAAGTTGCTCAATATCACTAATCATCAGAGAAATGCAAAATAAAACCACAGTGAGATACCACCCCATTTCTGTCTGAATATCTATCACCAATAAATCAACAAACAAGTGTTGGCTAGGATGTGAAGTAAAAGGAATCCTTTTTGCACTGTTGGTGGGATTGCAAATTGATGCAGCCACTATGGAAAACAGTACGGAGGTTCCTCAAAAATTAGAAATAGAACAATCATATGACCCAGCAATTCCACTTTTGGATATTTATCCAAAGAAATCCAAAACACCATTTAGAAAGATACATGCACCTTAATAGTTATTGCAGTGTTATTTACAATAGCCAAGATATGGAAGCAACCTAAGTGTCCATCAATAGACAATTGGATAAAGAAGAGGTAGTGCATATATACAATAGAATATTAGCATAAAAAAAATGAAATATTACCATTGCACAACATGTATAGATCTAGAGGGTGTTAAGCCAAGTGAAATAAGTCAGAGAAAAACGAATGCCATATAATCTCACTTATATGCATTTTCTGAAAGTTTTTAGATGCCTAGACTTAGATAAGATAATTAATGCTTAACTTCTCTGAGACACGCCTTCCATACAAGTTATGGATAATAATACCTTATGGTTTGCAGTCAAAAAGTTTAAATGGATAATAAATGTAAAGTACCTAAGCAACAGAAAATAGCAGAGTAGTGTCCTCATAAAATCCAATTTTTCTTGTGTCTTGCAAAAGGAGCTGGATAAATTTTCACCATTTTATAGTGTATTCTTGAGAATGATCTGATTTAATATCTATTTTATATAGCATAATCAATTTTAATTTTAGTGGCCACAAATGATGTAGCAAATTTGATACACTTTTGGTAACATACATTTCCAATGAATACAATTACCTGCCCACTCATACTCAAGGAACTAGTAGCATAGGACTGAAAGTTGTGGTGGGGAGGAGTGGGCGGGTGTGCTGGGGGATATTCTTTCTGGTTATCTTTCAAACTTTGAGTTGATTTGCCTAAAATCATAAAAGTAGATTAGAAAATTACAACGGAATACTATGTCTCCAAATCTCATTCTATGACCCTTTCCTGTAACCATAGATTTCTGAAAATATGTTGCAAATGAAAAGTAGTCTAATTTGTTTTTTGAAATCAGAAATGCCCTTTGAATCTAGCAATTTGTTTAGCCTAAATTGTTGTAGTAAAGCATCGTAGTATTCTTTGTGTACTCTGAGATTCCATGGAAAATTTCTTTTTTCCATATATCTCTTATAATCTGAGTTATTTTTTCAGAATTATAAAATATCATGTATTAACTTTAAAAAAATCTCAAGTTTCATTGTGTTTGATGAACCCAATTGTAAACATGATTCCCTGTCTTACACTGGGCATTCTGCTCTTATGCCTTTCATGTCCCATGGACACTTATCAACTACTGCTGATTACATAGAACTATAATCTCAAATAGTTATAGGACTCTAGCCTTTGTATTCTTTAGGTCTAGCTGTGACAGATGTGATATGTAAAAATGATTGTTTTTTATCTTCCTTTATGGATTTAGATATAGTTTCAAGAGACAGTGAGCAATTTGTGATATATGATATAAAAATAATAATTTATACACAAAAAAATATTTAAAATTATCTGTGATCATTTATCTTATTGGACCCTGTCTTAAGTTACATGTCTAAGAAGCAGCCCAGCTAGAGATTCTTGTTCAAGTGATATTGAGGGCTATTTTGCAGAGGAGGGTTGTGAGGGATCCTGGATGGGGCAGTGGATAAAAAGTTAGTAAGAATGTAGTCTCAGCAGCACAAATTGCACCACAGATTTAGCCCTACCTTGTGACAAGGCACTGACCTTTTATATAACTCCTAGTCATTGGAGGGTGGAGGAAGGGAAGGGAGTGTGTCCACCCAGGTAAGGTAGCTGTCATTTGGACAAAGGCAGTTCTCCAGAGAAGGAGGCATATGTGATTTGTTATTAAACAGGTATGCAGGATAGAAAAAGGGAGATAGGTGAACATCAACAGTACCCGATTCCTTGTAATGTACTGACATGGTTGCAAATTTCATTTCCTTTTTTAAGTATTGCTTTAAAATGCAATTAGTATTAATTTTGCCACCTGAACAGAATTAAATTTCTCCAAAATAAAGTAATTCTTTAAAAAATACTATACGAAAACTAGAGTGAATCAAAAAATTGTTTCATTTAACATTAATCTCAGTAGAACTTTAAAGTCTTGATTAAAGTAACAGTGATTTTGCTAATTGTATGAAATTTTAGAAAATAAATATTTGAATTATGTGCACCTCTATTATATTGCTCATTAAACTATCATTGAGCCATACATAGAACAATGAGACATAGATAATAATAAATGAGTTTACTTCCTTACTTTTTAATTTCAATCTTATAGAAAACAGAGGTTAACATATTAAAAAATTTTGGTTAGTGTAGGAGTAATTTATTTTAATTTAATAAGTTTTACATATTTAAATGCATGTTGTGTGTCCTCTTGCCTTGGGCTCCTCAATAGATAGGCCTGGGCTGCATCGAAGTAATAATTTTTAAAACTTTCTGGTTTTTGATCATCTGAATATCACTTTTGTATCAGTTAAAAAAAATGTTATTTGCCATTTCTTACTTTATCATGTTTCAGTTTTAGGTAGACTAGGTGAAGTATTCTAACTTCACATTTAAAGATATGGTACTTAACTCTCATTTAGCATCCAATACTTTCCTCTTCTATTACTCTTCCAATTTTTTTTAAATTAAATATTTATTTTCAGTTATTCTGTTTGTTATTTTCATTTCTACAATAGTACATCAATGTCTGCTTCTTTGGGTATAAGACACAAGCATATCATTTTTCTTAAGACTAGAATTTTACTAGTAAAAGAGCATAAAATTCTCCCCCACCATTTAATTTCAACTGGTTGTATTGTTAATTTATAGCATCAGGTATGAAATATTTGTTAGATTTTATAAATTTAATTAATCTGTTATTGGTAAAGTGACTCTGAAAATATAAACTAAAATTTTTGCTTAAAAATAATATTATGCTAATATAATTTTTGACTTCTCGTTCAAACCTATTCTCTTCTCAGAAATTTTTACTTATTTTTATGTTTATTTTTCTGCTTGTCTCCCCTTTCCATCATCATTTTCTCTATTCTCTCTCCATAGAATGTCTGTTATCGGATATTGAATTACCTGGATTGATTCCCTATGTCTGTTAACTTTTCTCTGATTATTCCCATCTCTTCATCTTTTTTCTTTACACTTTGGAATTTTAAAAATTATTTTGATTTGATTCCTGAAAAATATATTTAAAAAATTTAGATATATTTTGTGTTTTGTTGAAAGATGCTTTAGTTTCTTAGATATTAAATATCATTTATGAGCCTCATTTTCTATGTAATACTTACAATTTCTCTATGTACACAAGAGTGGGAGACTCAGTAATCTGGACTTCTCTTCCATAAATAGTTTACAAATTATTTAAGCTCATTATTAAACTACAGCCTACTCTTGCTGTCGGTATTACTCAGTTTAGGCACTAATTATTCTCAAGGGTCTGCTGATAAAATAATAATCTACTTTTAAGTCTGTATTATTCAGTGCATATCTTAGCTGCAATGTTCTCTGATTCTGCTTATTCTTTTTACTTTTCCATATCTCCTACACTATTATAAAGAAATAAATCTGCTGTTGGCATCTAATAACCCAATTTCACTTCAGTAATCAGTTGTGTTATATATTTGTACATAATTAACATTATTCTAGTAGGATAT
>PUFA01000184.1:3000000-3213481 GCA_003508835.1 Eonycteris spelaea | reverse complement strand
ACAGCCTTGCTCTGCCAGTCTAGCCCTGACAGACTACCCCTGACAGCCTTGCCTCTGCCAGCATCGCCCTAACTTAGCCCTGACAGAGAAGCCCTCATCTAGCCCTGCCAATCTTGCCCTGTCAGCCTTACCCTAACCTTATCTTTCACAGTCTAGCCCTGCCAGCATAGCCCTGCCATCCTAGCCCTGCGAGCCTTTTCCTATGAGCCTTGCCCTGCAGCCTTGCCCTGGCAGCCTAGTCCTCCTGTTCTACGCCTGAACGCTTAGCCTTCACAGTCTAGCCCTTAGCCTACCGCTAACCTTAGTCCTGCAAGCTTAGCCCTTGTACTCTAGCCCTGCGAGCCTACCCTCAGTCTAGCCCTGCCAGCGTGCCCTCAGTTAATCCCTCTGTCTGGCGCCGTGAGCCTAGTCCTCAGTCTGACCCTGCCAGCTAGCCCTCAGTCTAGTTCTGCCATTCTTTGCCCTCTCAGTCTTACCCCTGCCAGCCCTAGCCCTACCCTGAGGCCTGACAGACTAGCCCTCAGTCTGGCCCTGCCAATCTTGCCCTGTCAGCCTTGCCCTGCCAGCCTTCCCTGCCAGCCTAGGCTTACCGCTGAGACCTGGCAGCCTAGCCCTTAACCTTAGCCCTGACAGACTACCGCTCACAGTCTAGCCCTGCCAGCCTAGCCCTCAGTCTGGCCCTGCAGCCTAGCCCTCAGTCTACTTCTGCTAATCTTGCTTTCTCAGCCTTACCCTGCCAGCTGATCCCTCACCTGGACCTGACACCCTAGCCCTACCTTACCCCTGAACGACTAGCCCTCAGCCTAGCCCTGCAAATCTTTCCCTGTCAGCCTTGCCCTGCCAGCCTTCCCTGCCAGGCTAGCCCTACCCTGAGACCTGGCACGCTACCCCTAACCTTAGCCCTGACCGCCTAGCCCTGACAGAATACCGCTCACAGTCTAGCCCTGCCAGCCTTGCCCTGACAGCCTAGTCCTCACCATTCGATGCCTCAACGCTTAGCCTTCAAAGTCTAGCCCTGCCACCCTACCGCTAACCTTAGTCCTGCCAGCCTACCCTCAGTCTAGCCCTGCCACCCTAGCCCTCAGTCTAGTTCTACCAATCTTCCCCTCTCAGTCTTACCCTGCCAGCCTAGCCTAGCCCTACCCTGAGGCCTGACAGACTAGCCCTCAGTCTGACCCTGCCAATCTTACCCTGCCAGCCTAGTCCTACCCTGAAGACCTGGCAGCCTAGCCCTAACCTTAGCCCTGACCGACTATCCCTGACAGACTACCGCTCACAGTCTATCCTGCGCCGCCTAGCCCTCCGTCTAGCCCTGCCAGCCTAGCCCTCAGTCTATTTCTGCCAATCTGGCCTCTCAGCCTTACCCTGCCAGCTGATCCCTCACCTGAGACCTGACACCCTAGCCCTAACTGACCCCTGAAAGACTAGCCCTCAGTCTACCCCTGCCAATCTAGCCTGTCAGCCTTGCCCTGCCAGCCTTCCCCTGCCAGCCTAGCCCCTACCTGAGACCTGGCAGCCTAGCCCTAACCTTAGCCCTGACCGACGAGCCCTGACAGACTACCGCTCACAGCCTAGCCTGCCAGCCTTGCCTGTTTGCTTAGTCCTCACAGCCTTGCTCTACCAGCCTAGCGCCTGACAGAGTACCCCTGACAACCTAACCCTGCCAGCCTTGCCCTACCAGCATTGCCCTGCCAGCCTTGCCCTTTGACAGAGAAGCCCTCAGTCTAGCCCTGCCAATCTTGCCCTGTCAGCCTTACCCTAACCTTATCTTTCACAGTCTAGCCCTGCCATACTAGCCCTGCGAACCTTTTCCTATGAGCCTGCCCTGGCAGCCTTGCCCTGGCAGCCTAGTCCTCACTGTTCTAAGCCTGAACGCTTAGCCTTCACAATCTAGCCCTGACAGCCTACCGCTAACCTTAGTCCTGCAAGCCTAGCCCTCGTACTCTATCCCTGCAGCCTGCTTCAGTCTAGCCCTCTGCCTGTCCTGTGAGCCTAGTCCTCAGTCTGACCCTGCCAGCCTAGCCCTCAGTCTAGCCCTGCCAATCTTGCCCTCTCAGCCTAACCCTAACCTTAGCTTCCAGCCTAACCCTGCCAGCCTTGCCCTGCCATCCTAGCCCTGCGAGCCTTTTCCTATGAACCTTGCCCTGGCAGCCTTGCCCTGGCAGTCTAGTCCTCACTGTCTAAGCCTGAACGCTTAGCCTTCACAATCTAGCCCTGACAGCCTACCGCTAACCTTAGTCCTGCCAAGCCTAGCCTTCGTACCCTAGCCCTGCCAGACTACCTCAGTCTAGCCCTGCCAGCCTGCCCTCAGTCTAGTTCTGCCAATCTTGCCCTCTCAGCCTTACCCTGCCAGCCTAGCCCTACCCTGAGGCCTGACAGACTAGCCCTCAGTCTGGCCCTGCCAATCTTACCTGTCAGCCTTGCCCTGCCAGCCTTCCCCTGCCAGCCTAGCCCTGACAGACTACCGCTCACAGTCTAGCCCTGCCAGCCTTGCCCTGTCAGCTTAGTCCTCACAGCCTTGCTCTGACAGCCTAGCCCTGACAGACTACCCCTGACAGCCTTGCCCTGCCAGCATAGCCCTAACCTTAGCCCTGACAGAGAAGCCCTCAGTCTAGCCCTGCAATCTTGCCCTGTCAGCCTTACCCTAACCTTATCTTTCACAGTCTAG
Source organism: Eonycteris spelaea (assembly GCA_003508835.1). Classification (NCBI taxonomy): domain Eukaryota; kingdom Metazoa; phylum Chordata; class Mammalia; order Chiroptera; family Pteropodidae; genus Eonycteris; species Eonycteris spelaea. The sequence continues at coordinate 3,210,813 of PUFA01000184.1, read as the reverse complement.
CCTTGCCAGCATAAGCCCTGCCATCCTAGCCCTGCAAGCCTTTTCCTATGAGCCTTACCCTGGCAGCCTTTCCCTGGCAGCCTAGTCCTCACTGTTCTACGCCTGAACGCTTAGCCTTCACAGTCTAGCCCTGACAACCTACCGCTAACCTTAGTCCTGCAAGCCTAACCCTCGTACTCTAGCCCTGCGAGCCTACCCTCAGTCTAGCCCTGCCAGCGTGCCCTCAGTCTATCCCTCTGTCTGGCGCTGTGAGCCTAGTCCTCAGTCTGAACCCTGCCAGCCTAGCCCTCACTCTAGTTCTGCCAATCTAGCCCTCTCAGTCTTACCCTGCCAGCCTAGCCTACCCTGAGGCCTGACAGACTAGCCCTCAGTCTGGCCCTGCCAATCTTACCCTGTCAGCCTTGCCCTGCCAGCCTTGCCCTGCCAGCCTAGCCCTACCCTGAGACCTGGCAGCCTAGCCCTGACAGACTACCGCTCACAGTCTAGCCCTGCCAGCCTTGCCCTGTCAGCTTAGTCCTCACAGCCTTGCTCTGCCAGTCTAGCCCTGACAGACTACCCCTGACAGCCTTGCCCTGCCAGCATCGCCCTAACCTTAGCCCTGACAGAGAAGCCCTCAGTCTAGCCCTGCCAATCTTGCCCTGTCAGCCTTACCCTAACCTTATCTTTCACAGTCTAGCCTGCCAGCATAGCCCTGCCATCCTAGCCCTGCGAGCCTTTTCCTATGAGCCTTGCCCTGGCAGCCTGCCCTGGCAGCCTAGTCCTCACTGTTCTACGCCTGAACGCTTAGCCTTCACAGTCTAGCCCTGACAGCCTACCGCTAACCTTAGTCCTGCAAGCTTAGCCCTTGTACTCTAGCCCTGCGAGCCTACCCTCAGTCTAGCCCTGCCAGCGTGCCCTCAGTTAATCCCTCTGTCTGGCGCCGTGAGCCTAGTCCTCAGTCTGACCCTGCCAGCCTAGCCCTCAGTCTAGTTCTGCCATTCTTGCCCTCTCAGTCTTACCCTGCCAGCCTAGCCCTACCCTGAGGCCTGACAGACTAGCCCTCAGTCTGGCCCTGCCAATCTTGCCCTGTCAGCCTTGCCCTGCCAGCCTTCCCCTGCCAGCCTAGGCTTACCCTGAGACCTGGCAGCCTAGCCCTAACCTTAGCCCTGACAGACTACCGCTCACAGTCTAGCCCTGCCAGCCTAGCCTCAGTCTGGCCCTGCAAGCCTAGCCCTCAGTCTACTTCTGCTAATCTTGCTTTCTCAGCCTTACCCTGCCAGCTGATCCTCACCTGGGACCTGACACCCTAGCCCTACCTTACCCTGAACGACTAGCCCTCAGCCTAGCCCTGCAATCTTTCCCTGTCAGCCTTGCCCTGCCAGCCTTCCCTGCCAGGCTAGCCCTACCCTGAGACCTGCACGCTACCCCTAACCTTAGCCCTGACCGCCTAGCCCTGACAGAATACCGCTCACAGTCTAGCCCTGCCAGCCTTGCCCTGACAGCCTAGTCCTCACCATTCGATGCCTCAACGCTTAGCCTTCAAAGTCTAGCCCTGCCACCCTACCGCTAACTCTTAGTCCTGCCAGCCTACCCTCAGTCTAGCCCTGCCACCCTAGCCCTCAGTCCTAGTTCTTACCAATCTTCCCCTCTCAGTCTTACCCTGCCAGCCTAGCCTAGCCCTACCCTGAGGCCTGACAGACTAGCCCTCAGTCTGACCCTGCCAATCTTACCCTGCCAGCCTAGTCCTACCCTGAGACCTGGCAACCTAGCCCTAACCTTAGCCTTGACCGACTAGCCCTGACAGACCCACTCACAGTCTTGCACTGCCAGCCTCGCCCTCAGTCTAGTTCTGCCAATCTTGCCCTCTCAGCCTTACCCTGCCAGCTGATCCCTCACCTGGACCTGACACCCTAGCCCTACTTATCCCTGAAAGACTAGCCCTCAGTCTACCCCTGCCAATCTTTCCCTGTCAGCCTTGCCCTGCCAGCCTAGCCCTACCCTGAGACCTCGCAGCCTAGCCCTGACAGACTACCCTCACAGTCTGGCCCTGCCAGCCTTGCCCTGTCAGCTTAGTCCTCACAGCCTTGCTCTACCTGCCTAGCCCTGACAGAGTACCCCTGACAGCCTCGCCCTGCCAGCCTTGCCCTGCAGCATAGCCCTGCCAGCATAGCTGTGACAGAGAAGCCCTCAGTCTAGCCCTGCCAATCTTGCCCTGTCAGCCTTACCCTAACCTTATCTTTCACAGTCTAACCCTGACAGCATAGCCCTGCCATCCTAGCCCTGCCAGCCTTTTCCTATGAGCCTTGCCCTGGCAGCCTTGCCCTGGCAGCCTAGTCCTCACTGTTCTAAGCCTGAACGCTTAGCCTTCACAATCTAGCCTGACAACCTATCGCTAACCTTAGTCATGCAAGACTAGCCCTCGTACTCTAGCCCTGCCAGCCTGCCCTCAGTCTAGCCCTCTGTCTGGTCCTGTGAGCCTAGCCCTCAGTCTAGCCCTGCCAATCTTGCCCTCTCAGCCTAACCCTAACCTTATCTTTCACAGTCTAGCCCTGCCAGCATAGCCCTGCCATCCTAGCCCTGCCATCCTAGCCCTGCGAGCCTTTTCCTATGAGCCTTGCCCTGGCAGCCTTGCCCTTGCAGCCTTGCCCTGGCAGCCTAGTCCTCACTGTTCTAACGCCTGAACGCTTAGCCTTCACAGTCTAGCCCTGACAGCCTACCGCTAACCTTAGTCCTGCAAGCCTAGCCCTCGTACCCTAGCCCTGCCAGCCTACCCTCAGTCTAGCCTGCCAGCCTGCCCTCAGTCTAGTTCTGCCAATCTTGCCCTCGAGCCTTACCCTGCCAGCCTAGCCCTACCCTGAGACCTGGCAGCCTAGCCCTAACCTTAGCCCTGACCGACTAGCCCTGACCGACTACCGCTCACAGTCTAGCCCTGCCAGCCTTACCCTGTCATCTTAGTCCTCACTGCCTTGCTCTGCCAGCCTAGCCCTGACAGAGTACCCCTGACAGCCTAGCGCTGCCAGCCTTGCGAAAACAGCCTTGCCCTGCCAGCATAGCCCTAACCGTAGCCCTGACAGAGAAGCCCTCAGTCTAGCCCTGCCAATCTTGCCCTGTCAGCCTTACCCTAACCTTATCTTTCACAGTCTAGCCCTGCCGGCATAGCCCTGCCATCCTAGCCCTGCGAGCCTTTTCCTACGAGCCTTACCCTGACAGCCTTGCCCTGGCAGCCTAGTCCTCACTGTTCTACGCCTGAACGCTTAGCCTTCACAGTCTAGCCCTGACATCCTACCGCTAACCTTAGTCCTGCGAGCCTGCCCTCAGTCTAGCCCTCTGTCTGGCGCTGTGAGCCTAGTCCTCAGTTGACCCTGCCAGCCTAGCACTCAGTCTAGTTCTGCCAATCTTGCCCTCTCAGCCTTAGCCTGCCAGCCTAGTCCTACCCTGAGGACTGACAGACTAGCCCTCAGTCTAGCCCTGCCAATCATACCCTGCCAGCCTAGCCCTACCCTGAGACCTGGCAGCCTAGCCTAACCTTAGCCCTGACCGACTAGCCCTGACATACTACCGCTCACAGTCTAGCCCTGCCAGCCTTGCTCTGTAAGCCTAGTCCTCACAGCCTTGCTCTGCCAGCCTAGCCCTGCCAGCCTTGCCCTAACCTTATCTTTTAACAGTCTAACCCTGCCAGCATAGCCCTGCGAGCTTTTTTCAATGAGCCTTGCCCTGGCATCCTTGCCCTGACAGCCTAGTCCTCACCCTTCGATGCCTCAACGCTTAGCCTTCACAGTCTAGCCCTGCCAGCCTACCGCTAACCTTAGTCCTGCCAGCCTAGCCCTCAGTCTAGTTCTGCCAATCTTGCCCTCTCAGCCTTACCCTGCCAGCTGATCCCTCACCTGTGACCTGACACCCTAGCCCTACCTTACTCCTGGAAGACTAGCCCTCAGTCTAGCCCTGCCAATCTTTCCCTGCCAGCCTTGCCCTGCCAGCATAGCCCTAACCTTAGCCCTGGCAGACTAGCCCTCAGTCTAGCCCTGCCAATCTTGCCCTGTCAGCCTTGCCCTAACCTTATCTTTAACAGTCTAGCTCTGCCAGCATACCGCTGCCATCCTAACCCTGCGAGGCTTTTTCTATGAGCCTTACCTTGGCATCCTTGCCCTGACAGCCTAGTCCTCACCGTTCGACGCCTGAACGCTTAGCCTTCACAGTCTAGCCCTGCCAGCCTACCGCTAACTTTAGTCCTGCCAGCCTAGCCCTCGTAGTCTAGCCCTGCCAGACTAGTCCTCTGTCTGTCCCTGGCAGCCTAGTCCTCTGTCTACCCTGACACCCTAGCCCTCAGTCTAGTTCTACCAATCTTGCCCTCTCAGCCTTACCGTGCCAGCCTATCCTACCTTAGCTCTCACAGTCTACCCTCACAGCCTAGCGCTGACAGCCTAGCCCTCACAGTCTACCCCTGACAGTCTAGCCCTAGGTTAGCCCTCACCGGCTAGCCCTCACTCTAGCCCTCACAGTCTACCCATCAGCCTAGCCCAACCCTACAAATAAACCAGAAATAACCTTTAAAATAAACCTTAACTATCTTAACCCTAACCCACTCCAACAGCTATTCCAGCCCCATAGCCTCTAGCTTACACTCCTTCCTCTCCATCCTACACTTCGCCCTCAAACCCTCACCCTATACTCTCACACTCACCCTAACTACCTTCTGCCCTATCCTCACCCTCCTGCCACTCTAACCCACCTAACCCCAATCTCTGATCTCTGAACCTTTCCCTGGTATCTATAACCCCACACTAAGCTATCCTTTGGAAGCTAAAAAGATGCTGGACACTGGACAATGGAGCTGGGACACCGACCACAGAACGTCCGTAGCCGGACGCCCGACGCCGGCTGCCGGACACCGGCCGCCACGCCCGGACCCCGACCCCGGCCCGGAAGCCGGACCCTGACCGCGGACGCCCGATGCCGGACACCGCGCGCCGCGCCCGGACCCCGACCGCGGACGCCAGATGCCAGACACCGGCCGCCACGGCCGGACCCCGACCCGGGCCCGGAAGCCAGACCCCGACCGCGGACGCCCGATGACGGACGCCGCGCCCGGACCCCGACCCCGGCCCGGAAGCCGGACCCCGACCGCGGATGCCCGATGCCGGACGCCCGACGCCGCGCCCGGACCCCGACCGCGGACGCCCGATGCCGGACACCGCACGCCGCGCCCGGACCCCGACCCCGGCCCGGACGCCAGACCCCGACCGCGGACGCCCGATGCCGGACAGCGGCTGCCGCGCCCGGACCCCGACCCCAGCCCGGAAGCCAGACCCCGACCGCGGACGCCCGATGCCGGACACCGCACGCCGCGCCCGGACCCCGACCCCGGCCCGGACGCCGGACCCGACCGCGCGGACGCCCGATGCCGGACACCGCACGCCGCGCCCGACCCGACCCCGGCCCGGACGCCGGACCCGACCGCGGACGCCCGATGCCGGACACCGGACGCCGCGCCCGGACCCCGACCCCGGCCCGGAAGCCAGACCCCGACCGCGGACGCCCGATGCCGGACACCCGACGCCGCACCCGGACCCCGACGCCGGCCCAGAAGCCGGACCCCGACCGCGGACGCCCGATGCCGGACACCCGACGCCGCGCCCGGACCCCGACGCCGGCCCAGAAGCCGGACCCCGACCGTGGACACCCGATGCCGGACACCGTACGCCGCGCCCGGACCCCGACCCGGCCCGGATGCCGGACCCCGACCGCGGACGACCGATGCTGGACAAGGACGCCGGGCCCAGACCCTGACCGCGGACAACCGATACCAGACAGCGTGATAGGGCCCCTACCCCAAAGTCCAATGCCAGACATCAGAGAAGCCGGAGTCAAACGAGCTACCGGTGGACCCTACCTCTTCACGGTAACTGATACTCTAAAAAAAAAAAAAAGTGAAATAACGACAGTAGACAATGTATGAGGCTCCTACCTCATACAATTTTTAAAACAAACTTTATTAGACTGCACGCTGTAAAAGACAATGTTAGAATAGCGCATATGTATTAACAGTACATCCGCTTATTGACATTAAAGTTTTACTTACCTTTCTTTTATGACTCAGCATAACAGGTATGTTTTCACCTGCACCACCAAATGGGAGGCTGATGCACTGTACTAACATGTAAGGTTGTCACCCTCACCCCGAAGTATGAAACGTTTTTAGATTTTTTCTTAATTTCATGGAGCTTACATGATTCGGTCAGTAACGGAATCATTCCATGACATGAAAAAATACGTACAAGAGAACTAAATTAAGAGCCCAAAATTAATACCAAATAGTTATGATCAATTAACATGACATGATGGAGGATGACTTTCTATCGAGTAAGATCTGAACTGAAATGTGGTTCACAGAGACTAGATAAGGGAACGAACAATTACTCTTTCTTGGATACAGGTACCCTGGAAGGGGAAAAAAACCTTCTGAGAATGGATACAGCTGAGTTTCGTACCGCATTGAAAATGCATTAAATGCAATAAACATGTGATTTGAACGTTTTCAATGGTAAGTGTTTTTTCATGTAGTTATTTGGAGGTAAAGAACAAAATTCAGAAAAAATTCGCAAACCACTAAAAACATCCAAAGTAAAATGAGCTAGCCAGAAAACAACACTCAGTCATTAAAAAACAATAAACATTGGGGAAGTAAGTCTCATTACCCACTTCAGAAATATAAACACGGATCAGAATTGAAAAGAAACCCACTTTCCACGTTGGGACAGGTGTTGGGAGTTTAACAGGGAATTAGGTAAAAGCCCCAATGATGTCATCATTGAATCACCACAGGAGACCCTGGGTGGCACACCTGTTTTTGGGTAAACCAATAAACCAAACGGGACTCCTGTGTATGAAATAGCAAATCTAGAAAAGCAAGGACAGCTGCGGAGTCTGAGTCCAGGGCAAAAAAAATTTTGGCCCCGCTATGGAACGCTCTCTAAACTTTTACTAGTTAGAAACGACCATGCCAATACCATGCCAGAAAACCAGAAAAGGAATTATAAAAGAGCAGTACGCAGCCGCGGTTCACTCAAGGCAGAGAAGCTACTCTCTCGCTGCGCTGCTCATACTCATTGGAGACACCTGCCGCTCTATCGGCACCCACTGTACCAGGTGTCGGGGATGAACGCCCCGGGATGCGCTACATGCGGTGGAATGTTTCCATTACTATATTCCACAGCACGCTGACTCCAAAAAGAAAAAAAAAAACTAGTCATCGAAAGAGGGTGCCATTGGCATAACAGCAAACACGAGGATAAATGGAGCATTATGGAGCCCCAAATTAAAACCACATCGTTGTCGCTGGGGGTAGCGGGCAGCCGCACGAAAAACAACACTGAGCACTAGCTGACGACCAGAGAAAAAAAAATTTTCTACAACGGCCCTTGCTCTACGAGGGCCTCAGAAGACAGATACTTCTAAGCCACCTCCTCAGGACGAATTCCCACACGAAGAAGCTTCTCCCTACCTGTTCCTCCTGCGGCTCAAACTCCCAAGAAGATGCTGAGGAAAACCAGGTGTGGATGCGGCGGTACCTTATTCCGGCAACATGACACCTCCAGGAACGATACTGCACTGACTGAAGTTGCCTCAGAACTGAGAGTCTTTATGACTGCTCTCCCGGGAGCACCGCCCACGCGCCCCTGGCTCTCGCGCGAAGACCGCCCACGCGCCCCGGGCTCTTGCGCGAGTTCAGCGCAGGTGCCCCTGGTTCTCGCGCAGGGCCCGCCCACGCGCCCTGGGCTCTTGCGCGAGCTCAGTGCAGGTGCCCCTGGTTCTCGCGCGGGGACCGCCCACGCGCCCCGGGCTCTTGCGCGAGCTCAGCGCAGGTGTCCCTGGTTCTCGCGCCAGGACCGTCCGCGCCCCGGGCGCTCGCGCGGGGACCGCCCATGCACCACGGGGGCTCGCGGGAGGACCGCCCACGCACCCTGGGCTCTAGCGCGAGGGCCGCCCACAGGCCCTTCCACCCGGCCCCCCTCTCGCGGGGGGGGGGGGGGACCGCCCTTGCGCCCCGGGCTCTCGCGCGGGGACCCCACACGCGCCCCGGGGTCTCGTCTGAGGACCCTCCACGCGTCCGGGGCTCTCGCGTGAGGACCGCCCACGCGCCCCGGGCTCTAGCATGAGCTCAGCGCACCCGCCCCGGGCTCAGGCGGGAGCACCGCCCACGCGCCCGGGGCACTCGCGCGGGGACCGCCCACGTGCCCCGGGCTCTTGCGCTAGCTCAGCGCAGGCGCCCCTGGTTCTCGCGCCGGGACCGCCCACGCGCCCGCGGAGCTCGCGGGAACGCTGCCCACGCGCCCGGGCACTCGCGGGAGCACCGCCCATGCGCCCCGGGGGCTCGCGCGGGGACAGCCCACGGGCCCTGGAGCTCGCGCGCGGGGGGCGGGGGGACTGCCCACACGCCCCGGGTGCGCGCGGGAGCACTGCTCATGCGCCCTGGTCTCTTGCGCCAGGACCGCCCACGCGCCCTGGGCTCTTGCGCGGGGACCGCCCATGCACCACGGGGGCTCGCGGGAGGACCGCCCACGCGCCCTGGGCTCTAGCGCGAGGACCGCCCACAGGCCCTTCCCCCACGCCCCCCCTCTCGCGGGGGGGGGGGGGGACCCCTTGCGCCCCGGGCTCTCGCGCGGGGCCCCACACGCGCCCCGGGCTCTCTGTGAGCACCTCCGCGCCCCGGGCTCTTGCGGGGGACCACCCACGCGCCCCTGGCTCTGGCGCGAGGACCGCCCATACGCCCCGCCCCGGGCTCTTGAGCTAGCTCAGCGCAGGTGCCCCTGGTTCTTGCACAGGGACCGCCCATGCGCCCTGGGCTCTTGTGTGAGCTCAGCGCAGGTGCCCCTGGTTCTCGCGCCGGGACCGCCCACGCGCCCGCGGCGCTCGAGGGAGCACTGCCCACGCGCCCGGGGCACTCGCGCGGGACCGCCCACGCGCCCCGGGGGCTCGCGCGGGGACAGCCCACGGGCCCTGGCGCTCGCGGGGGGACTGCCCACACGCCCCGGGTGCGCGCGGGAGCACTGTCCATGCGCCCTGGTCTCTTGCGCCAGGACCGCCCACGCGCCCCAGACTCTCACGCAAGCTCCGCCCACGTGCCCCTCCTTCTGGGACCAGTATTTCAGAAACATCGCCCATGGGAAGTGCTTCCTTTATTTGGGCCTGAGGTAATAATAATCAGAAAACTGGTCAGAAGTATTGACGTAAACCAGCCTGGACACAGTGTTCCTGAGAACTCCTCAGGCTTGAAGTGTAACCCCTATTGTTGGTGCTCACGTGACGCCCTCTGCCGCTCACACGGGGGCACAGCTGAAATAGACAAGTCGACTCTAAGATTCATCTCAGCTGGGCCACAGGATGACCCCCTCTGCCAGTTACAGGCTTGGGAGAGGGGAGAGGACATAACGACCCCCAAGACTACCCTAGTCCCTTACGCGAGGAGCTCCTCTGCCCCCCACAATCTGGCAGAAGCCGGGATGGAGCGTGCCCCTCAAAGTCTCTTCTCAACCATTTTTCCAGGACCTCCTAGATCCCTCACATACCAAGCTTATGCCACAAGAAAGAATTTGCCTCGAGGTCTCTCTTCCCACGTTTTCCAGCACCCCGTAGCCCTTCACATAATGGGCTTTGGCAAGACGGGAAGAATCGCTTCCAAATCTCTACTGTCGTGTATTCCAGGTGCCCCCTTACACTTCCCCTCGCTTCCTAGAGCAGGGATAGAGGGATCACCTCCAAGGAAGTCTCTACTCAGGCAGTTGTGGCCTGTGTTTACATTTCTCGCCTCCTATGGCATCTCCTTTTTATGAAAAGGACACAAAAGCCACAGTCACAGAAAAAAAATGACCATCCGTCAAAAAATAAATTCAACAAAGGAAGCCGGGGGTGGCTAACTCCAAGTGGCCGGCTTCGCAAATATTTTTTCATGGCCGTCTTCAAGTGTTAGTAAAAATGACTGGCGACTCTACTAAATTCATCCAAACCCTGCAGAAATAGACTAAAAAGGCTGATGGGATGAGTAGACTGCTTACCTCTGCCAACACACCTGTTTCTCTCACAGCTACAGTAGTTTTCAGGAGATAGCAGTATTCCAGGCATTAAGTCTCCTGGTGCCATGTGAAGATGGCAGCTTTCTAGTTCTCAAATCCAATCTCAGTGCGCCTTCGAGACCGAGCAACTTTTATCACCGAGGGAGGGAGTGTTGTGGTGTGTGCAAATCTGAGACCCATGGAGCCAATTGTGATGAATCATGAGCCTTTATTAGCTGGCCGGCGACTGACTCTCCCCACCAGAGAACCGGCCCCGAGCTTTCAGAGGAGGTAGCTTCTAAAGCCTAAAACCACATCAAACAAGCAAGCAGGTTTACTGAGGCAGAAGTTACCCATTAGTGTATCTGTGCACAGGACATCTCCTAGAACTACACCCTAGTTATACATGAAGCGGATTATAGAAGCAGAAGTTGGCTGTTATCGTCTGATGCAAAAATGTTGTTTCTGGGGGACTCTTAAATCTTATAGCAGATTGGGCCTGGTAGACAGTTCTGTTATCTGCATCCTGGCAATGATGTTGTTTGCTTTTTTTTTTTTCCCCTTGGGAGCTGGCGCTTAAAGATATCACTCCCTGACCTGCCCTAGTGACTAATTTACTGGAGAATTTTTCACTCTTAAAAAAGGAGGGGTTAAAAGAGGCAATACGTAAACCCCCCCAATTTCTCTATTCACTATGAAATATCTCCATCAATCAGCATATCCAGGAAAGCAGTCGTTAGACTAGGGACAATGCGGGCTAGAGTTGAGATAGATGCTGTCCCCCATTATCTGTACACTGATGGACCCAGATATCTTCAGTTGCTATATAATATGACACAAAACAAAAGGAAACCGATTTTAGTGCTACCCTATAGCACCCTCACTATCTTACACCACAAATAACAAAATCCAAATGTTTACAAATCAAAGCGATCTTCTCCTAGTTCCTCTGATCAACCCTCTATCCACACCCCACAGCATTCCTTGCACACACAAAGCCTCTCGTGAACCCTTTCTTTTCATGGCAGTCCCAACACACACCACCTGGGGGAGCCAAAGGGACACTGACTGCCTCACCGTGATGGAACCGCCAAAAGCCTCGTGAAATTTCTCTACCGTGCTTAATAAAAAGGCAGAGCAAAGTCTACCTGCAGAAATGTGTGGGTTCGTGCTGGGTCGCAAGAACGGGAATCGAGAGTCATGACGGGTCACGTGTGACCATGCTCAGTCACGTGAATGTGACTCAAAGGTAGGTAATGAAAAGCATGGAGGGATCACGATGGGTGTAGCCCGGGAACCGACCACATCCCTGGAGCCTGAGTTCACAGATTGGCAAACTGTCCCAGGACTCTCACTCCCGGAACTCTTGTCCCTTTGATCCTGAGACCTCACCTCATGCCTGACCCCGCCCTCTACCCCACTGCACCTCAACACCTCCTAAGACCAAACAGCCGGTCAAACCCATAGAAAACCCATCAGTACCTAAGAACGACAAGCTAGTTTCACAATATTTTTACCTGCCGATCTAATTTTCCAAGAGACGACAGACTCACATCACTTCTAAATTAGACCTGACACTGAAGACTGGGACTAGGAATTTCATTTTATGCTAACATGGAATTTACATAGGCATGAAAATAAGAGATCGACAGGGAAGTTGTAGTAGGGCGACACAGAAAGCAATGGTACAGAGTGGGAGGGAGGTCGAAGCTGGTTCCTGGGCTCCTACTTGGAGCCTTTCTGTGTATTGCTAAGGTGATTATGCTAAGACGTTTTAGTTATTTTTCACAACTTTTAAGGAGGCAGGATAAAGGGGCACACGGATAGACAGTGGAGACCTGTGTTTTTCAAAGTGACCCTTTTCAAAGGGGCAGGAAACTTTCCATAAAGAATAGTGTGAGTCACTAAGTCCAAGTACTCGCTTCTACTAACGTTTCATGCCCACATAGATGTATTAGAGGAAAATCACCGACAGCACGGCGACATTCTCCCAAACCATGTACAAATAGAACACAAAGGAAAACAGGATACATAAGGAAAGATATAGCTTACTTCTCCCAACTCTCCATCATTTCTGCTACAGCTGTTTCTAGGAACTAGCAGTATCCCAACCGTGAATCCACTTAACTGAACTTTCACGCACAGGCATCTTTTATCACCAGATGAGGAAGGCTGTGGAAAGGCGCGGAATCTTTAAAAAAGCCAGATTCTCCAAATCTCTTTATTCAGGCAGAACTTCTCCACCAATGAGCACATCTATGGAAGCTATTAGATTGTGGCCTCTTCCTATCTACAGATAAGGTGATAACGCTAAGGTGTTTTAGTAGTTCTTACCAATTCCTAAGGACGGGAAAAGAGGATTAGGGACACACAAAGGCGACCCAGTGTTTTTACAATGGGCACTTTCAATTTTTTCCCCCTCACTTTAGCTCAAACTGCCTCAGGCAGTAGTGGCTTGTGTTTGCATTTCTGGTAGACGGCAGGAAGGCCCTGGGAAATGCTGAAACTTTCCTTGGAATTATGATCACTTTGAAAAATCCTTCTCCATTTTAGTCCGATTTCTTATCTTTTTACATCTTTTGAAATCTGTTACCATTCTGATACAGGGATAAAGCAGGAGAACTAAATAAAGTGGTGAATATTACACCAGACTGTTTTCAGACCCTGCAAGGTACCTCTAGCTTTTGGAAAATGCCTGATCATGCCTATGACCGGACAAGGAGAAACCTACAGAACAAAGATTCCTGCAGAGAATAGGAACTGATTTTCCATACTGTTAATGTTTACTATAGGAGGAAAACGGGAAAACAAAATGTAAGATGTACCCTACACAATGAAAACACAATTTATTCCATTCTCTACTTACCCTGCACAGACCAAGAGATCAAAACCAATCATCAAAATGCTCTATTAACAATAATTTTTACAAGTGGCACCTTGTTGGGAAACTTGATTTTTCTCCTTCTGCCTTCTAAACCTAATGTTGATATTGCCATGTACTATAATACCCAAAAAGCTAAAGAAGTAATTCAAAACTTTTAAAATAGTTCATTTTGCTTCTATCCATTTATTTTTAAAATGTGGTATATCTACCAGTTTTAATGAAAAATTGCTCTCGTGAGTTATCATAAATATTTTCCAAATTAAAAGGTTTTTCAATACAAACAATCGATCATCAAACCAATAACTTTAGCAATGATGAAAATCAGTAAGGCGTTTTACACCTTAGCCAAGGAAACTAAGGCTTCAAATCTTCTCATTATTTCCTTCTTATTACAGCATGAAAGACAAAAGCACAGCAAAACATGGCCAGCTCAGCAAGGAAAGTTTCCATAAAGAAAACGAGGAGTCGCTGAGTGCAAGTACTTTGGCTTCACAAATAGTTTTCATGCACATCTAAACATATTAGAGAAAAAAAGTCTGCCACCTCTTCTGATGTATCCCAAACCCCACAGAATATACCGAAAAGGCAGACAGAATGAACAAATATATGTACTGCTTACCTCTGCCGACACACGTCCAAGACCACTCAGCCAAAGCAGTTTCCAGGAGTTAGTAGTATCCCAGCCATTAATTCTCCTGGGGACAAAGAAAAAAAAAAGACAACTTTCTAGTTTTCCCATATTCAACTACAGTCACCTTCAAGCCCAACCATCTTCTATCACTATGGGAAGAGGGGCATGGAAAAAAGTGGGACCTAAAAGAGCCCTCCAAAATCTCCAAATCTTTGTTCTGCAAGACTTCTTCACTATTTAGCATATCTGTTGAAGGAGTACTTAGCCTGAGGGAAAGGCAAGATGGAATTATGATAGAAGCAATTCCCCTTTACATATAGACTAAAGAACACAAACATCCTTAGATTTGGTATATTGTGAAGCAAAAAATAGATAAATACATCTTAAGTACTAGTCACCCTCCCTCTCTTCTACCTCAAGTAAAATAAAACATAACCGAGTTTTCCACACCAAACCATTTCTCTCCTGGGTCCTCTGAACTTTAATCCCCCACCCAACATCCCACAGCCATGCTTTCAGGCAAAGCCTCTCCTCACCATTTATGTCAGGACAGTCCCACCCCCACCACCTGGGGGCTGCAAACGTACACTGACTACCTCCCCACTAAGGTGCTTCCGCAAGCCTTGAAAAAACTCAAGTGTGCTTATTGAGAAGACAGAGAACAGTCTGCCTGCAGAAGGAATATATGGGTTCACGGTGGGTCACAAGTATGTGACTCAAGACTCATGCCTGGTCACATGCGTCCGTGCTCAGTCACATAGATGTTAGGTAGAGTGTACCTAAGATTTAGCCTAGGCTGCAGACCAGAGCCCTGATGCCTGGGTTTCCCATGATTGGCAAATCCCACCAAGACCCACACTCCCAGCTCCTACCCAGTAGTCTTGTCCCTGAGACCCCAAAACCTCACCTAATCGCTGACCACAGCCTCTTACCCTGCTGTACCTCAATACCTCCTAGAAGCAAACAGCCAGTCAATGTCAAACCTACAGAAAACTCTTCACCATCTAATCATGAGCTGGCTTCCCAAATACCTTAAACTGCCAATCTAAACTTACAGAAGACAATGAACTCACAACACTTCTAACTTTGACCTAAGACTCCATACTGGGACTACGAACTTTATTATATGTTCACCTGGAATTTCCATAAGCATGAAAATGAGAAGAGCTCCACAGGTAAATTTTATTGAGGCAACCCAGAAAGCAATGGCACATTGTGGGAGGCAGGTCAAAGCTGGTGACTGGGCTCCTACTTGGAGCCTTTCTATATATTGCTAAAGTGATTATGCAAAGAGCTTTTAGTTATTTTTCACAGCTTTTGAGGCAGGGAAAACAGGAACAGGGATAGACGAGGGAGACCTGTGGTTTTAAATTTCGCCTTTATCAAAATACCAGGAAACTTTCAAAGAAGAAAACCGTGAGTCACTAAGTCCAAGTACTCTCCTCACTAATTTTTTGTGCCCATCTAAATGAATTAGAGGGGAAAAAATGACATCACTCTTAGACATTCTCCCAAACCATGTGCATATACAGAACACAAAGGCCAACAGTACAAAGATACTTTTTTACCTCTGCCAACACTCCAACATCATCGCGCTGCTACAGCTTTTTCCAGGAGCTAGCGTATCCCAACCGTGAATTCTCCTGGTGCCATAACAAGATGGCAGCTTTCTTGTTTTCTCAAATCCACTTGACTGAATTGTCAAACACAGGCATCTTTTACCACAAAGAGAGGAAGGAGGGGCATGGAAAGGGGCAGGATCTAAAAAAGAGCGGGGATTCTCCAAATCTCTCTTTGGGAAGAACTTCTCCAATTAGCATATCTATAGAAGCTGATAGCGTGGAGCCTTTTCCAATCTACTGAAAAGCTGATAATGCAAAGGTTTTTAAATAGTTCTTCCCAATGTTTAAGAGGGACAGGAAAAGAGGATTAGGGAGACACAAAGGAGACCTGCTGTTTTTAAAAGTGACCCTTTCAAATATTTTCCTTAGTTTAGCTCAAACTGTCTCAAGCAGTAATAGCCTGTGTTGGCATTTCTAACAGACTCAGCAGAAGGACCCTGGAAGATGCTCAGACCTTCCATGTAATTACGATCAGACTTGGAAAAATCAGCCTCCATTTGGGTCAGATTTCTGATGTTTTTACATCTTTTAAAATCTGTTCCAACAACTGATACAGGGTTAAGGCAGGAGAAGTGCACAAATTGGTAGATATTAAACCAGACTGCTTTTAGAACCTGCAAGGTACTGCTAGCTTTCTAGACCTGCCTGATCACCCCTATGACCAGACAAGGAGAAACAGAGAACCAAAGAAAATTCCTACAGATGTGACTAACAAACATTTATCCATACTATTAATGTTCACTACTACTGTAGAGAAAGATAGGAAAAGAAAGATTTAAGCTATACCCTACACGATGTAAACCCAACGATTTATTCCATTCTTTCTTTACTCTGCCCAAACCGAGAGATCAACACCGATTCTCAATATCATCTTTTTCAATTTGTTAAAGTTCCACCTTGTTGGAAAACTTCTTGATTTTTCCCTGACCGTTTTTTATCCTAATGTTGATATTACCATATATTATACCTTACAAGCTAAAGACCTTAATTCCAAACATTAATAATTCATTTGGCTCCTATCCATTTGTCTTTAGAATGTAGTATTTCTACCAAGATTAATGAAACATTCCTATTGGGAGTTTCCATACATATTTTCCAAATTAAAAGGTTTTCGAATACAAACAATCAATCCTCAGCCCAATAATTTAACAATGACATAGGCCAAGAAGAAATTTTAAAGCTTAGCCAAGGAAGCCGAGGATTTCTATCCCCATAGTATTTCCATCTTATAACAGTAAGAAAGACAAAAGCACAGAAAAACATGAACACTCTGTGAGGAAAATTTCAGTATAGAAAACTGGGAGTCACCAAGTCCAAATAGCTTAGTTTTAAAAATAGTTTTCATGCACCTCTAACGTATTAGACAGGAAAAAGTCAGCCAGCTCTTCTAAATTCTCCCAAATCTTGCAGAAATCGAGCAAAACGGCTTACGGGGTAAACAAATATACTGCTTACCTCTGCCGACACACGTCCCAGATCTTTCAGCTACAGTCATTTCCAGGAGATGATATCCCAGCTATTAATTCTCCTGGAGCCATGGCAAAATGGTGACTCTCTAGTTTTCACAAGTTCAACTAAAGCACAACTTCGAGCCTAAGCATCTTTTATCAGCGAGGGAGGAGGGCCATGGAAAATGGCGGCATCTGAAAAAGAGCCCGCCAAATCTCCAAATCTCTTTGTACTGGAAGACTTCTCCACTATTGAGCAAGTTCAACCTGCTACCCAACACTCCACAGCAACGCTTGCGCACAAAGCTTCTCCTCACCATCTCCACGGAAGTCCACACCGCCCACCACCTGGGGGCTGCAAAGGTATGCTGTACCTCCCACAATGGTACTTCCAAAAGTCTTGAGAACCTTTCCAATGTGTTTCCTGAAAAAGAGCAAAGTCAGCCTGCAGAAGCACCCTGGTTTGAGAAAAGACACCACTTTAAAAATCCTTGATCTTTTAGCAGGAAATGAAATAGGACATATCTTTAAGAGTTAATTTTTTAGTAAACCTAGTTATAATTTCTTCCCCTTTCTTAGAAAAAAAAGGCCCTCTCTCTCAAATCTTGACAATTGCCCTGGGGACTCAGATCTTATGACTATTGATAAGGGTCATCAACTATGTTAAGCAGAAATGCTGTAAGGACAGGCCGGGCCCTTACAGTCTGATGGGGGAGGGGCTTTAAGCCAAAGGTCTTTCTTTTTACTCTTTAAGAATTGTACTAACTGAGCCTATTTCCAGATGGTAGCACGAAATAAATTTTAATGATGACATACATGTGGGTGTTATTTTTCAAAATACCCACGAGATAGAAAAACATTTCATAATGATATGCCCTGGGTGTTATTTTCAAAATGAACATGAAAAAGCAGCAGAAATAAATTTATGAGTAGCCCTCTCATGATATTCCCACATTTCCCACCAGATGGCAGCAGAGAATGTATAGTCATAATGACCTACACTTGATGACCTATATTCAGGTGCTATTCCCAAAATGCACACGAGATGGCAGCAGAGGATCAGGAATCACATTTCATGAGCTAAACTCTGGTGCTATTCCCAAAATGAACACGAGATGGCAGCACAGGATCAGGAATCACATTTCATGAGCTAAACTCTGGTGCTATTCCCAAAAAACACGAGATGGCAGCACAGGATCAGGAATAACATTTCATGAGCTACATTCTGGTGCTATTCCCAAAAAGCACACGAGATGGCAGCAGAGGATAAGGAATGACATTTCACGACCTAAACACTGCTGTTATTCCCAAAAAGGACATGAGATGGAAGTAGACAAGAACGTTTCCTGGCCTTAAGGGCTCTGCTCACCATTAAAATAAAAGTCCAGACACTTGGTACTTACCTCACTTTGAAATAACTCCTGTCCTTTACATATCCCTTCTCACTCCGGGACACGCCCCTGACACTTCCCCTGTACCTCCACAACTCGGTGTCCTCTACCCCTATCCCTGCTCCCTGACCCCTCCCTCAGTCCCTCCTCGCCCCGCCCCTGCCCCTCCCCTGTCCCCACCCCGCCTTGAGCGGTAGCCGGCCTCCGCTTGACTGGCCAGACCCGCAGCAGGGGCAGGAGCGGCAGCCATGGCCACGGCTGGCGTAGACGAATGCTCTCCTCTGCGACTCGTGCCCCGCTCGGGCAGCGTCACCCCCATTGTGCCGCGCACTTGCCCCAGAGGTGATGCGGCTTAGACCCCTCGCCGAGCAGAGGCTACGCGCGCTCTGAGCCCTCTAGCGTTCTGCGCACGGCTTCGGGGGACCGGGGAGAGCGCGCACGCCTTGCCCCTTCATTCCAGGCTTTGGCTGGTTCCAGGTCATGCCAAAGGTCTCAGTCAGCTCTCTCGCATTCCAGGACTGACCAGGCCCTGGGCAACCCTCCTCACCAGTCTTGGCCGCTGGGCAGGACACAGGCCCGGGCGTGGCCCACCAATCTCTCCACCACATTGGCACCTAGGCAGGTGCAGCACGGCCATGTCCAGGCCGCGGCCCTGACCCAGACCCATCCCTCCCCTGCGCTCCCCGCGAAGCAGGCCGGACCTCCCAAAAAACACGCGGACACACCAGCCACTCCACCAGGCAACACTTTGGCTTGCGACCTCACCCTCCATCCAGAGCTCCTGGCCCTTGGGGCTCTGCCCCGCCAACCCCAGAACGAGAAAGGCCTGGAGGGGAGAGAGAAAACAGCCCAGGGCTGCTGGCCACAGGAGAGCACATGGAGGTGGGCGGTGGCGCAGGGCTCATGGACGTTGGTGCAGCCCTTGGGCTTGGGTGGCTGCCCGGGACCCCCGAGACAGCGAGCAAGCAGGGCCTGGGGGATTCCACCGTAACCTGGACTGGAGGGCAGCAAAAGGAGGGGGTAGCAAAAGCCAACAGCACCCGGTATCCCCAGGAGATCTCCAATCCAAATACTAACCAGACCCGATCCTGCTTAGCTTTCAAAATCAGGCACATTCAGGGTGGTATGGCCATAGGCAGAAGAAGCTATCGCCTGCCGCCCCAAGAGCTCGAGGCTGGCCCCCCAGGCACCGGAGACACCGGCGCCTGCAGTGCACCTCCTGTGGGTGTGTGTTTCCGCTAAGTCACTGCGGGCCTTGACCGGTTCCTGGCAGTGCGGAGGTCTGGGTGGGCATTATCGCATCCCCCAACTGCCCAAGGCCCGGGCTGCCTGCCTCTCCAGTCTTGGCCGCTTGGCAGGACCCCAGCCTGGAGTGGCACGCCATGCTCTCGGCCACCTGGGCACCTAGGTACCTGCAACCCGGCTAAGTCTGGGCTCCGGCTCTGACCCAGATGCACACCTCCACTGTCCTCCCCGCTGAGCCGTGCCCGACCTGCCAAAACACACACGGAGCCCCCGGTCACACCCCGAGGCATCGCTTCGTAGGGTCGCAGCCCTCGCCCTCCGCAGGTACCAGGGACCCGCCCAATCCGCTGCCCCTTGCCTTCACATCGACTCTCTCCAACAAGAGAGACAGACAGAGAGAGGGAGAGCTGACAGACAGAGAGACAGAGAAACCCAGAGACAGGGCGAGTGACAGGGAGGGAAGGAGAAAGGAGGACACAGGTTGCCAGCAGGGGAGGCCCAGTGAGAGCCATGAAGGAGGGGATAGGGTCGCCGGGGAAGGGGAGGACCGCGGGAGCAGGCTGCGGTCAGACGCAGAGAGAGACAGTGAGGATGGAAGGGACAGAGACAGAGAGACGAGAGAGGAGATCCCGCGCGCGAGAGAGTGCGAGCTGCTGCCTGCAGGCGCAGAGAACGGGACAGGACTCGCAGACAGCGCCCCGACGCACAGGGCCGGAACCTGGCTGTGACCCCGAGACCCTGCGGCCGCCCCGAAGGGGCCGCTTCCACAGCAGAGGGTGGTCGTGCCGGGGCTGCGATCGGGCAGGGAGGCGGTTCGCGCACCATGCCGAGTGCCCCGGTACAGGTCGGGGCTCAGGGAGTCTCGTTGTTCTATGAGTCCAGCGGTCCCGCCGCAGACAGGAAAGACGCACAGGCTCCCTGGAGTATGTGTGCGTGCGTGTGTGCGTGTGCGTGTGCGTGTGTGTGTGTGTCTGTTCGCTGCGGCCTGTCGCGAGCGAGAGGGCTCTTGCCGCGCACGCGCGCGCGCTCTCGTGTGTCTCGGCCTCTCTGACGCGGCTGGTCGGTCCCGCTTCCCGTCCCGGGTGTGCGGGGCGGCCTCGCACCTGGTCCGAGGGCACCTGGCTGTCGGGTGAGAAGGGCGGGGAGAAGCGTGTCGAACACTTGCGGCCTCTGCCGGGGCGGGGCCAGGTGGGCGTGGCGGGGCGGGTGGGAGTGGCTGGCCCTCCTCCCGGGGACGCGAGCGCACTCCCCGCGTGTGTTGGAGACGGCGGTCCTCGGGGCTCGGTCCCAGGGAGCCCAGGAAGGAAAGGGTCTGCAGCGGTGAGAGGAAACAGCCCAGGACTAGCTGCAGGAGAGCAGGTGACGGCGGCGTAGGGCGCGGGCGCGAGGCGGTTGGAGACCCTTGGTCTCGGCCGCCTACCGGGGACCCCCGAGACAGCGAGCGAGCAGGGCCCGGGGGCATCCAGGGGTATCCTGGCTCGCGGGCGACAAAAAGAGGGGGCGGCAAAAGCCTACAGCACCCGGTATTCCCAGGCGGTCTCCCATCCAAGTACTGACCAGGCCCGACCCTGCTTAGCTTCCGAGATCAGACGAGATCGGGCGCGTTCAGGGTGGTATGGCCGTAGACACGAGATCGTGTAGCCTGTCGCCCTAAGAGTCCGAGCCTGGCCTCCCGGCGCGGGAGTCGCCTCCGCCTGCAGCGTACCTCTTGCGAGGGTGCGGGGTTGCGCCCGCGAGGCGGTGGCCAGCCGTGCTCCGACACCGGGGGCCTTGGCTGGTTCCGGCAGTGCGGAGGTCTGGGTGGGCGCTCTCGAATCCCGCGACTGCCCAAGCCCCGGGCCGCCTGCCTCCCCAGTCTTGGCCGCCTGGCAGGCCCCCAGTCCGAGCGTGGCCCGCCATGCTCTCGGCCACCTGCGCATAGGCACCTGCGGCCCAACTAAGTCCGGGCTCCGGCCCTAACCCAGGGCACTCCTCTCCTGCCCTCCCCACCGAGCCGTGCGCGACCTGCCCCAAACCGCGTAGCGACACCGGCCACATCACCAGGCAACGCTTTGGCCCGCGACCTCGCCCTCCACGGAGAGCTCTCGGCCCTTGGGATTCGGCCCTGCGGACCCCAGGAAGGGAAGAGCCAGGAGCGGAGAGAGAGAATAGCCCAGGGCTGGCTGCAAGAGAGCGGCTGGAGGACGGCGGTGGCGCTGGGTGCACGGACATTCGTGCAGCCCTTGGGCTCAGGCGCTTGCCCGGAATCCCCGGGACCCCCGGGACCCCCGAGACAGCGAGCGAACAGGGTCCAGGGGCGTCCAGGGGAACCCTGGCCGGAGGGCGGCAAAAGGAGGGGGTGGCAAAAGCCTACAGCACCCGGTATTCCCAGGCGGTCTCCCATCCAAGTACTAACCAGGCCCGACCCTGCTTAGCTTCCGAGATCAGACGAGATCGGGCGCGTTCAGGGTGGTATGGCCGTAGACAGGGAAGTTGTTGCCTGCGACCTCAAGAGCTCGAGCTTGGCCTCCCGGGCTCCAGAGACGCCCGCGCCTGCAGCGCAGCTACTGGGGGCGGGTGGGCGGAGGTTGCCGGGGTGTTCCACCCGCGAGTGGATGGCCAGCCAGCGCCAGCCGAGTTATGGCACGCGGGCCTTGGCCGGTTTCCGGCAGTGCCAGAGATCTGGGTGGCGGCTCCTGCGCCCCGGGATTGCCCCGGGCAGCCTGCTTCCCCAGTCTTGGCTTCTAGGCAGGACCCCGGCCCGGGCGTGGGCCGCCAATCTCTCAGCCACCTGGTCCCCTAGGTAGGTGCGGCTCTGCAAAGTCCCGTCCCAGCCATGACCCAGACACACCCCTCCCCTGAGCTCCCCGCCATGTCCGAGCCCGACATGCCCAAAACCACGCGGAGCCACCATCGACACCACCAGGCAACACTTCGCCCAAGACCTCCCCTCCGCCCAGCTCCCTCCGCCCTTGAGGCTCGGCCCCGCGGAGCCCAGGAAGGCAGGGCCCGAGCTTTCAGAGGAAATAGCCCACAGCTGGCTGCAGGAGAGCAGGTGAGGGCGGACGAGGGTGCGGAGTGCCCGGCCTTGCTGGTAGCCCTTGGACTCAGGCGGCTGCTGGGGACCCCTGAAACAGCGAGCGAGCAGGATCTGGGGGCGTCCAGGGGCACTCTGGCTGGAGGGCGGCAAAAGGAGGGGGCGGCAAAAGCCTACAGCACCCGGTATTCCCAGGCGGTCTTCCATCCAAGTACTGACCAGGCCCGACCCTGTTTAGCTTCCGAGATCAGACGGGATCGGGCGCGCTCAGGGTGGTATGGCCGTAGACTGGAGAGGATGTCGCCTCTCGCCTCAAGAACTCGAACCTGGCCTCCCAGGCGCCAGAGACGCCCGCGCCTGCACCGCACACCCGGTGGGGGTTCCGCCAGCGAGGCTGCGGCCAGCGAGCGCCAGCCGCGCTAAGGCACGCGGGCCTTGGCCGGTTCCCGGCAATGCGGAGGTCTGAGTGGGTCTCTCGCATCCCGGGCCTCCCCAGTCTTGGGCGCTCAGCATGACCCCGGCCCCGCGTGGCCCGCCATCCTCTCGGTCACCGGCGCATCTAGGCACCTACGACCCGGCTAAATCCGGTCTCAGGCCCTGACCCAGACGCAATCCTCCCCTGCCCTCCCCTCCGAGCAGTGCCCGACCTGCCCAAACACACACGGAGCCCCCAGCCACACACCAGGCGACGCATCGGACGGACGCAGCCCTCGCCCTCCACCGGGACCAGGGACCCGCCCAGTCCGCTGCCCCTTGCCTTCACATCGACTCTCTGCATCGAGAGAGACAGACAGAGAGAGGGAGAGCTGGCAGACAGAGGGACAGAGAAAGAGACAGAGAGAGTGACAGGGAGGGAAGGAGAAAGGACACGGGTCGCCAGGGCGCGAGGCCCAGTGAGAGCCACGAAGGAGGGGACGGGGACGGGGTCGCCGAAAGGGAGGATCGCGGGAGCTGGCTGCGGTCAGACACACAGAGAGGGACAGTGAGGATGAAAGGGACAGAGACGGAGAGAGAGACGAGAGAGGAGACCCCCGCGCGAGAGAGCGCGAGCCCGTGCCTGCCCACGCAGAGAGCAGGACGGGACACGCAGACGAGCGCCCCGACGCACAGAGCGGAACCCCGACTGTGACCCCGAGATCCTGCGGCCGCCCTGAAGAGGCCGCTTCCACAGCAGAGGGTGGTCGTGCCGGGGCTGGGCTCGGGTAAGGAGCGGTTTGTGCGCCGTGCCCCGTACCCCGGGACAGGCTGGGGGCTCAGGGAGTCTCGTTGTGCTCAGAGTCTTCCGGGGGTCCCGCCGCAGAAGGGAAAGACACACGCGGCTCCCTGGAGTGTGTTTGCGGGGCGGGGTGGGGGCACTAGCTGAGGCCTGTCGCTCTCGCTGCACCTGCGCGCACGTCCTCGTGCGTCTCAGGCTCTGACGCGGCTGGTCGGTCCCGCTTCCAGTCCCAGTTGTGCGGGACGGCCTCGCCCCTCTCCGAGCGCACCTGGCTGTCCGGTGAGAAGGGCGGGGAGAAGCGTGCTGGCCGGGACTCGAGGCCTCGGGCGCAGCGGGGCGGGTGCTGGTAGCCGGTCCTGCGTCCCGGGGATGTGAGTGCGCTCCAAGCGTGTGTCAGAGACCGCGGTCCTAGGGGCTCGGCCCCGCAGAGCCCCGGAAGGGAAGGGCCCGAGCGGAGAGAGAAAACGGCCTAGGGCCGACTGCAGAAGAGCTGGGGAGAGCGGGAGAGGGCGCGGGGCGCCGGGCCCTGCGGATAAAGCTTGGGCTCGGGCGGCTGCCCGGGACCCCCAAGACAGCGAGCGAGAGCAGGGCCTGGGGGCGTCCAGGGGCACTCTGGCTGGAGGGCGGCAAAAGGAAGGGGCGGGAAAAGCCTACAGCACCGGTATTCCCAGGCGGTCTCCCATCCAAGTAGTTACCAGGCCCGACCCTGCTTAGCTTCCGAGATCAGACGAGATCGGGCGCATTCAGGGTGGTATGGCCGTAGACGAGTAACGCTGTCGCCTGCCGCCCTAAGACTTCGAGCCTGGCCTCCCTGGCGCCAGAGATTTCCGCGGCTGCAGCGCAACTCCTGGGCGGGGGGTTGCAGGGGTTCTGCCCAAAACAGCGGCCAGCCAGCGCCAGCCGGGCTAAGGCACCGCGGGCCTTGCCCGGTTCCTGGCAGTGCGGAGGTCGGGGTGGCCGCTCTCGCACCCCGCGACTGCCCAAGCCCCGGGCCGCCCGCCTTCCCAGTGTTGGCCGCTCAACAGGACCCCAGCCTGGGTGTGGCCCGCCATCCTCTCAGCCACCTGCGCACCTAGGCACCTGCAGCCCGGCTAAGTCCGGGCTCCGGCCGTGACCTAGGCGCACTCCTTCCCTGCCCTTCCCGCCGAGCTGTGCCCGACCTGCCCAAACACACACGGAGCCCGCGGTCACACTCCGAGGCATCGCTTCGGACGCACGCACCCTCGCCCTGCACCGGGATCAGGCACTCGCCGGGTCCGCTGCCCCTTGCCTTCACATTGACTGTCTGCATCAAGAGAGACAGACAGAGAGAGAGAGAGAGAGAGGGAGAGATGAGAAATAGAGGACAGAGAAACCTAGAGACAGAGCGAGTGACCGTGAAGGAAGGAACAAGCAGAAATAACTGCTCATGAGATAGCAGCAAAAATAACTTTTTGTGACATGCAGTTGGTGTTATTCCAAAACTGCCCACCAAATGACGTGAATATTTATGATGAAAAACACTCAGATGTTATCCTTAAAATACCCACCATATGGCAGCAGAGAAAAAAAAACTTTTTATTACATACACTCTGGTATTTTTCCAAGATACACACACGAGATGGGCGCAGAAATTAATTTTTCATAATGACCTACACTTGGGTGTTATTCCCCAAAATACCTACCAGATAGCAGCAGAAATGAAATCTTTATGATGACATACACTTGCGTGTTATTTTCAAACTGCCTACAAGATTACAGCAGATTATAAATTTTCATGACATGCACTCTTGTATCATTTTTAAAATGCCCAGAACTGACAACAGAGAATAACTTTTAATGACATATATACATGTGTTATTCCCAAGATGCACAGGAGATGGCAACAAAGAATAATTTTTCATAATGACATACACTCGTGTCACACAAGATGGAGACAGAAAAAACTTTTTATAACATACATCCAATTGTTATTCCTGAGATGCACATAAGATAACAGCATAGAATAACTTTCTACGATGACCTACATTTGATGTTGTACCCGAAATTTACACGAGATGGCAGCAGAGAATAACTATTCATGGTGATTCACTCACAGGTGTCTTTCCAAAATGCACACAAGACAGAAGCAGAGAATAACTTTCTGACATAAACTCTGGTGTTAACCCCAAAATCCCAATAAGATTTCAGCAGAGAATAACTTTTCATGATATACATGCATTTTTACTCCTAAAATGCACAGGAGATGGCAGCGGAGAATAAACTTGAGTGTTATTCATGAGAATCCAGCAAAATGATACTAGCGAATAACTTTTTATGACATATACGCAGATGTTTTATTTTTCGGATGTTATTTTTGAGCTGCATACAAGATAACAGCAAAGAATGACTTTTCATGATGACATACACTTGGGTGATATTCTTGATATGCTCACGAGATGGCAGCAGAAATAACTTTTCGTGATGACATATACTGGGGTGTTATTCCCAGAATGCACACCAGATGGAAGAATAGAATAATTTCTTGTTACATGCATTCTGGTGTTATTCCCAAGATGCACATGAGATGGAGGCAAACAGTAAATATTCATGATTAACTACACTCGGGTGCTATTCCCAAGATGCCCAACATAGCAGCAAAGAATAACTTTTCATGATGACATAACTGGGGTGTTAGTCAAGAGATGCCCACGAGATGGCAGCAGAGAATAACTTTTCATGATGACACTCAGGTGTTATTTCTAAAATGCCAAACAGATGACAGCAGAGTATAAAATTTTATGACTTACACTCTTGTATTATTCCAAGATGCACACAAAATGGCAGCAGAAAATAAATTTTTATGATACACTTGGGTGTTATTTTCAAAAAGCCCACCAGATGGCAGCATTAATTTTATGCACTTATGTGTTGCTTTCAAAATACACATGAGATGGCAGCAGAGTATAACTTTTCATGACATGCACTTCTCTGTTATTCCCAAGATTCTCATCAAATAGCAGCAGAGAAAATTTTCAAAACGACATACCCTGGGGTGTTATTTTTTTAATGCATACTAAATATAGCAGCAGAATAAGCTTTCATGATGTACACTGTGGCGTTATTCCCCAAATGCCCACCAGATGGCAGCAAGAATAAATTTAATTACACTCGTGTTATTCTCAAGATGCACAATAGATGAAGGCAGATAATGAATATTTATGGTGACCTACGCCAGGTTTTATTCAAGAAATGTCCACCAGATGGAAGCAAAGAGTAACTTTTATTTCATACACTATGTTGTTATTCCCAAAGTGCCCACCAGATAGCAGGTAAAAATAAATTTCAAAGATGACATACACTTGGGTGTTATTTTCAAAATACCCACGAGATGGCAGCATAGAAAAACTTTTCATAATGACATGCCCTGGTGTTATTTTCAAAATGAACATGAAAAAGCAGCAGAAATAAATTTATGAGCAGCCCTGTCACGTTATTCCCACATTTCCCACCAGATGGCAGCAGAGAGAATGAATATTCATAATAAACTACAGTTGATGACCTGTATACAGGTGTTATTCCCAAAATGCACACGAGATGGCAGCAGAGGATAAGGAATAACATTTCATGAGCTGCACTCTGGTGCTATTCCCAAAATGCACACGAGATGGCAGCAGAGGATATAAGAATAACATTCCATGAGAAACCTCTGCTGCTATTCCCAAAATGCACACGAGATGGCAGCAGAGGATAAGGAATAACATTTCAATACCTAAACTCTGGTGCTAATTCAAAAAGTACACGAGATGGAAGCAGAGAAGAGCGTTTCCCGACCTTAAGGGCTCTGCTCATCATTAAAACTCCAGGCATTTGGTACTTACCTCACTTTGAAATAACTCCTGTCCTTTGCATATCCCTTCTCACTCCTGGCCACGCCCCCTAACCCCTCCCTCAGTCCCTCCCCGCCCCGCCCCTGTCCCCCTCTCCTGTCCCCGCCCCACCTTGAGTGGCAGCCGGCCTCCGCTAGACCGGCCAGAGGCAGCAGGGGCAGGAGCGGCAGCCATGGCCGCGGCTGGCGTGGATGAGCGCTCTCCTCTGCGACTCGCGCCCCGCTCAGGCAGCCTCACCCCCACAGTGCCGCCGCACTGGCTCCAGAGGTGATAAGGCGCAGACACCTCGCGGATCAGAGGCTACCCGCGCTATGAGCCCTCCAGCGCTGCGCGCACGGATTCGGAGGGCCGGGGGAAAGCGCGCCCACCTCTCCTCTCCATCCCGGGCCTTGGCCGGTTCTCGGCCGTTCAAAGGAAGGTCTCGGTCGGCTCTCTCGCATCCCGGGACTGCCCAGGCGCCGGGCCACCCTCCTCCCTAGTCTTGGCTGCTTGACAGGACCCGGGCCCGGACGTGGCCCGTTAATCTCTCAGCCACCTGAGAACTTAGGCAGGTATGGCACTGCCAGTCCAGGCCGTGGCCCTGACCTAGACCCACCACTCCCCTGCGCTCCCTGGCGAAGCCTAGCAGGACCTGCCAAAAACCACGCAGAGACACCGGCCACACCACCTGGCAACGCTTTGGCCCGCGACCTCGACCTCCACCCAGAGCTCTCGGCCCTTGGGGCTCGGCCCCAAAAAGGGAAAGACCTGAGCGGAGAGAGAAAACAGGCCAGGGCTTTTGGCTGCAGGAGAGCACGTGGAGGCAGGCAGTGACGTGGGGTTGGGGGGCGCGCCGACATTCGTGCAGCCCTTGGGCTCAGGCGGGAGCAGGGGACCTCTGAGACAGCGAGCAAGCAGGGCCGAGGGCGTCCACAGGCACCCTGGCTGGAGGGCGGAAAAAACGAGGGGGCAGCAAAAGCGTACAGCACCCGGTATTCGCAGGTAGTCTCCCATCCAAGTACTAACCAGAACCGATCCTCTTAGCTTCCAAGATCAGGCACATTCAGAGCGGTATGGCCATAAGCGGGAGAGCTTGTCATCTACCGCCCCAAGAGCTCCAGCCTGGCCTCCCTGGTGCCGGGGTCGCCCGCACCTGCAGCGCACCTCCTGTGGGGTGTCGGTTTTTGCTAAGGCACCACGGACCTTTTCGGTTCTCGGCAGTGCAGAGGTCTGGGTGGGCGTTCTCGCATCCCCCAACTCCCCACATCCGGGGCGACCCACCTCCCCAGTCTTGGCAGCTTGGCAGGACCACTGTCCGGGCATCACCCCTATGCTCAAAGCCACCTGCCCACCTAGGTACCTGCGGCCCGGCTAAGTCTGGGCTCCGGCCCTGACCCAGGCGCACTCCTCCGCTGCTGTCCCCGCGAAGCCGTACCCGACCTGCCCAAACATACAAGGAGCCCCCAGCCACACCACCAGGCAACGCTTTGGACCGACGCAGCCCTCGCCCTCCACCGGGACCAGGGACCCGCCCAGCCCGCTGCCCCTTGCCTTCACATCGACTTTCTGCATCAAGAGAGACAGACGGAGAGAGGGAGAGCTGACAGACAGAGGAACAGAGAAACCCAGAGACAAAGCGAGTGACAGGGAGGGAAGGAGAAAGGAGGACACAGGTCGCCAGAGCGCGAGGCCCAGTGAGAGCCACGAAGGAGGGGACGGGGTCGCCGGGGAAGGGGAAGGCCGCGGGAGCTGGCTGCTGTCAGACACAGAGAGAGAGACGGTGAGAGAGACGAGAGAGAGGAGACCCCGCGCGGGAGAGAGCGCGAGCCCGTGCCTGTTCGCGCAGAGAGCAGGACGGGACACGCGGACCAGCGCCCCGACGCACGGAGCGGGACCCGACTGTGACCCCGAGACCCTGCTATCGCCCTGAAGAGGCCGCTTCCACCGCAGAGGGTGGTCGTGCCGGGGCTGGGCTCGGGCAAGGAGGCGGTTCGTGCCCGGTGCCCAGTTCCCCGGTACAGGTCGGGGCTCAGGGAGTCTCGTTGTTCTATGAGTCCTGCCGGGGGTCCCGCCGCAGACAGGAAAGACGCACGGGCTCCCTGGAGTGTGTGTGTGTGGGGGGGGCTGTTCACCGCGGCCTGCCGCGAGCGAGGGGCTCTCACCGCGCACACGCATGCTCTCGTGTGTCTCGGCCTCTCTGACGCGGCTAGTCAGTCCCACTTCCCGTCCGGGGTGTGTGGGGTGGCCTCGCCCCTCTCGGAGCGCACCTGGCTGTCAGGTGAGAAGGGCGGGGAGAAGCGTGCTGGCGGAGACTTGAGGCCTCGGCGCAGCGGGGCGGGTGCTGGTGGCCGGTCCTGGGTTCCGGGGATGCGAGCGCACTCCCAGCGTGTGTCAGAGACCGCAGTCCTAAGGGCTCGGCCTCGCGGAACCCCGGAAAGGAAGAGCCTGGAGCAGAGAGAGAAAACAGCCCAGGACTGGCTGCAGGAGAGCAGGGCGGGCGGGAGAGGGCGCAGAGCGCTGGGCCCTACGGATAAAGTTTGAGCTCCAGCGGTGGCCAGGGACCCCCCAAGACAGCGAGCGAGCGAGCAGGGCCCGGGGGTGTCCAGGGGCACCCTGGTTTGAGGGCGGCAAAAGGAGGGGGCGGCAAAAGCCTACTGTACCCGATATTCTCAGGTGGTCTCCCATCCAAGTACTAACCAGGTTCGACCCTGTCTAGCTTCCGAGATCAGACGAGTTTAAGATGGTATGGCTTTAGAAGGGAGAGATTGTTGTCTGGCGCCCCAAGAGCTCGAGCCTGGTCTTTCAGGCGCCGGAGACGCTTGCGCCTGCATCGCACCTACTGCGGGGGGGGGGGGGCGGGTTGCGGGGGTTCCGCTGATGAAGCGGCGGTCAGCAGGCGCCAGCTGCGCTAAGGCACCGCGGGGTCTTGGCCGGTTCTCGGCAGCGTGGAAGGTCTGGGTGAGCGCTCTCGCATCCCGGGACTGGCCAGCAAAGAAATAACTTCTCATGATGACATATACTCATCAGTTGTTCCTAGGATACACACTGGATGGCAACAAGTAATAACTTTTCATGGTACCATACATTCATGTGTTACTCAAGTGATGCCCAGGATGACAGCACAGAATAACTTTTTCTGAGGATACACTCTTGGATGCTATTCTCAAAATGTCCACCCAATGGCAACAGAAAATGCCTTTTTCTTAATTGTACTCTAATGTTATTCCCAAGATGCACACTACATGGTGGCAGAAAACGAATTTTCATGACGCTCAACACTCCAATGTTATTACTAAAAAGCCCACCAAATGACGGCAGAAAATAAAATTTTTCTAATGACATACACCAGGGTGTTATTTTCAAAATGCCCATGAGATGGCAGCAGTGAATACTTTTTAAGAAATGCAGTCCTGTGTTATTCCCAATATTCACACAAAATAGAAGATAAAAAATCCTAAACAACATGCCCTTCAGTGTTATTTTTTATATGCACACGAGAGAGCAGCAGACATGCACTGTGGTGTTACTCCCAAAATGCAGACCAGATCACAGCAGAGAATGAATGTTCATGGTGACCTACACTTGGGTGTTCTTCCTAAAATGCCCACCAAATTGCAACAGAGAGTAATTTTTTTGTATTACTTCTGCTCTGAAGTTATTCCAAGATGCACAGTTAATGAGAGCAGAAAATATATTATCATGATGGCTTACACTGGACTGTTATTCCAAATGACCACAGGATTGCAGCATAAAATTAATTTTTATGATGACATACACCAGTTTGTAATTTTCAAAGTGGCATGAGGTGGCAGCAGAAGATAGTATTTCATGACATACACTTCCCCGCTTTTCCCCAAGATGCACACAAAATGGTCACGGGCAGTAACTTTTCACGACATGCCCTTAGGTATCGTTTTCAAAATGCACACGAGATAGCAGCTGAAGTTATTCTTTATGACATGTGCTGTGGTCTTCTTCAAAAAATGGCTACCAGATGGCAGCAAAGAACGAATATTCACGATGACAAAAGCTCGGGAGTTATTCTTAAAATGGCCACGAGGTGGAAGCAGATAATAACTGTTATTACTTACACTCTGGTGTTATTTGCAAGATGAGCACTGGATAAGGTCAAAAAATAAATATTCATGATGGCGTACACTCGAGTGTTATTCCCCAAATGCCCAGCAAATGGCAGCAGAAAATAAAGTTTTATGATATACATTTCATACACCTGAGTGTTATTTTCAAAATGACCACAATACCGCAGTAGAGAATAACTTTTCGTGAAAAGCACTGTAGTGTTATTCCCAAAATACCCACGTGATAGCACTCGGGTGTTGTTCCTAAAATTCCCACTAGATGGCAGCAGAGAATACCATTTTATTACATACACACTGGTGATATACCAAAGCACACAAGATGAGAGCCGAAAATAAATTTTCATGATGGTCTACACTCGAGTGTTGTTCCCAAAACGCCCATCACATTGCATCTGAAAATAAATTCTCATGATAACATAAACTTGGGTGTTATTATCAAAATGTACGTGATCTAGCAGCAGAAATAACTTTTCATAGCATGCATTTGGAGTTATTACTAAAATACCCAACAGATGGCAGCAGTGAATGAATATTCATGATGACACTCAGGTGTTATTCTTAGAATGCCCACCAGATGTCAGCAGAATATCTTTTTATTACATACTTTCTGGTGTAACAAAGCACACAAGATGAGGGCAGAAATTTTTTATTTTGATCTACACTCTGGTATCATTCCCAAAATTCCCACCAGATAGCAGCAGAAAATAAATTTTTATGATGACATACACCTGGGTGAAATTCTCAAAATGCCCGTGCGATAATTGTATAGAATAACTGTATGACATCAATGCCTGTGTTTTCCCCAAGATTAACACTAAATGGCAGCTGACAAAAACTGTTCATAAAAGATATGCCATTGTGTATTTTCAAAATGCACACTTGATAGTAGCAGATATAACATTTTATGACTTGCACTGTTGCATTATTCTTATAATTCCCACTAGATGGCAACATAAACTAAATTTTTATGATGATATCCACTGGGTGTTATTTTCAAAATGTCCACGAGATGCCAGCAGAGCATAACTTTTCAGGACATGCACCCTTGTATTACTCCCAAGATGCACATGAAATGGCTGCGGAGAAAAACTTTTCATAACAACAGGCTCTTG
Organism: Eonycteris spelaea; assembly: GCA_003508835.1. Lineage (NCBI taxonomy): Eukaryota > Metazoa > Chordata > Mammalia > Chiroptera > Pteropodidae > Eonycteris > Eonycteris spelaea. Next base: position 3,178,293 of record PUFA01000184.1, on the reverse strand, counting down.
GGTGTCATTTTCAAAATTCACACAAGATAGCAGTAGAAATAACTTTTTATGGCATACACTGTGATATTATTCCCAAAATGCCAACCAGATGGGGGCAGAGAATGAATATTCATGATAACCTATACTTGGGTGTTAGTCCCAAAATGCCCACCAGGTGGCAGAAAAAAAAAGATTTTTATGATGACATACACCTGGGTGTGATTTTCAAAACACCCAGAGATAGCAGCAGAGAATAACTTTATGACATGCACTTTTGTGTTTTTAACAAGATGCACACAAAATAGCAGCTGAGAAAAACTTCATAGCAACAGATCTTTTTCCTTTTTACACATAGAGCTCCTGGTGCAACAGGCCTTTGAGTTTATTTTCAACATGCTCATAAGATAGCTGCAGAGAAGTTTTTGTGACATGCCTTTGAAGTTATTCCCCAAATGCCCACCAGAGGGCAGCAGTGAATGAATATTCATGATGACAAACTCAGGTGTTACTTTAAAAATGCACATCGATGGCAGTAGAGAAAAAAAAACCTTTTTATTATGTACACTGGTGTTTTTCTAAGATGAACATGAGATGAGTGCAGAAAATAAAGTTTCCTGATGATCTACACTTGTGTATTAGTCCCAAACTGCCTACCAGTTGACCACAGAAGATAAATTTTTATGGGGACATACACTTGGATGTTATTTTCAAAATACCACAAGATGGCAGCAGAGAATAACTTTTCATATCAACATGTCATGGGAGCTATTTTCAATATGAACACACAAAAAAGGCAGAAATTACTTTTCATGACCTGCACTGTGGCGTTATTCTCAAATCGCCCACTAGATGGCAGCATATAATGAATACTCATGATTACCTGCTCTTGATGACATACATTTGGGTGTTTCCAAAATACACACCAGAGGGCAGCAGAGGATAACAAATAACTTTCATGACCTACGCTCGGGTGTTATTCCCACAATGCACACCAGATGGCAACAGAGAATAGATTTTCATCATGACATTCACTTGGGTGTTATTCCTAAAATTCACACAACATGGCAGCAGAGAAGAGTATCTCCCTGCCTTAAGGGCTCTGCCCACTCATTAAAATAAGAATCCAGATTCTTGGTACTAAGCTCACTTTGAAATAAATCCTGTTTTAGGATCTTCACATGCCTCATCTAATGTATTGCTTCCATTTGCCAAATGAGGTGGAAAATCTATTATCTCCATTTTACAGGTTTTTAAACTGAAGACTGATTCTACCACAGTTCTCAGTCTAGGTTCCTACACGAACACAGGAACCTGGACAAATAGAGTAATCCAAATAATTCCTGCAGCATCGGGTTGAATTTTGGTCATTCTCCTTGAAGAAAATCTGCACATAATCCAATGGTCCAGCTTGCCAAGTACTCACCCAAGCTGGGTTTTGTGTTTTGTTTTGTTTTGTTTTGTTTTGTTTTGTTTGTTTTGTTCTGTGGGACTTGGACAGGTAGCTGGGGATAGAGACAGGTTTGGAGGAAGAACGTGGCCTGCCCCATCACAGGAATACTACCAGCATCAGAGTCTTTTAACAACTTGCCGACTTGCATTCCTTGGCCAGATAGTAACTTAGGCTTTGTAGCCATGTGGCCGCTCTGAAGTACTCAGCTCTGTCTCTGTAGTGCAAACACAGCCACGGTATATAAATGAATAACATGGCTGCGCATCAATATCACTATTTACAACAACAGGCAGCCAGTCCACATGCTGTAGCATGCTTATCCTTGTTTTAATAAAGAAGTAGAAATTCTAGCTTGAAAAATATGCATGCTACTTCAGAGAGCAGCTTTTACTCTGCCTCTCACATTTCACCAGAAGTTTCACACCCACCCACTCTCCCTCCCACTTACAAAGTTCCTTAATGTGTTTTTTCTTGAAGATGTACATACCAAGTCAAAGTCAGACCTCTACTCACTCACATACTCTCTCTCTCTCTTAAGCAAAAAATTTCAAGATGTGAAAAACATGTTCTAGCTTGGGGGGGAGGAGGTTAAAATGGCCAGAGACATATATAGTATATCATTTTAGAAGAAAATCATTCATGAGAATTTTATTTGAGGAGAGAAACTTACATTGTAATGCATTAAGAACAGTCCTGAAAAAAAAAAAAAGAGGGAACAGTCCTGAGATTATTTAAAATGTTTATTTTCTTTAATTTTGACTTGAGAAGTTTTTAAATATACATTAGCTATACTAAAATCAAGACAATGGGCCAAAAATGGAGTCACTTATGCTAAACCCCACATCACTAAAATAAAAATTACTTCAATTACAGTTCTGGCTCTCCCAAAAATGGAATCTTAAAGCAGTCAGTCAGGACTTTCATGATCAGCACTACTGAGGTGATCTGCCTGGTAGAGCCCGTGCCATCCCCTAAAGGTGAGTAACCTGCAATAACCCAACCACTGCTTTGCTTAGTACAACTTTCTCATTTCTACTCTCTTTTACCTATAAAAATTTTTACCCTTTATAGCTCCTCTGATCAACTTTCTCTCTGCTAGATGGGATACTACTCAATTCACAAATCACTGAATAAAGCCAGTAAGGTCTTTAAACCTTACTCAGTTGAATTTCTTTTTTTTTTAAAGGCTATAAGAGGTGATTCTGTGACTTTTTTCAAAATAGACTGCTAATATTTTTAGAATTTAAAACAGATTTCAGTGCTTTTATTTCAGCAATGTCAGTGACTGCAGCAGCCACTCACAGGGTGTATGCTCTATGGCTAGCTGCATGGGAATACTTTGATGCTGTGTTTCCTCATCAGTGAGAACTCTTCAGCCTCCATACTCCAGAACTGTGAAATAAATGTTTATTGTTTTAGCTACTACCCAGTCTATAGCTTTCTGTTATGAAAGACCAAGTGACCAAGACACCAAAAAAAAAAATATCCACAAAGAGACTTGTACGTGAATGTTCATAGAACATGTACATACAAAATAGCTTATAACTGAAAACAACCCAGCATAAATGAATAGGAATGGATTAAACAAACTGTGGTATATTTATACAAGGAAATACTCCTCAGCAATTAACAGAAACAAGCTATGCTACACACAAAAACATTATGCTGAATGAAATATGTCAACCGCAAATGAGTATATACTTTGTTATTCTATTTATATAATATTGTAAAAGAGACACAACTAATCTATGATGATAGAATAAAATGAGTGGTTTTGGTGTAGGGGGTTTGCAGATTGACTGGGTAAGGCACAAGGGAACTTTCTGGAGTAATAAAATTGTTTTTATATCTTGATAGAAATATACAGGTGTACGTTTTTATTTAAAATATTTAAGTGAATTCATAAGATGAACACATTGTACTATATGTAAATTATACTTTAATAAAAAGGAAAGAAAGACAATAAACAGGTGTGAATTTCAAATTGACACATGAGGATGCAAAACTACATGAATAAAAACCAATAGAAATAATAGAAAATAGACGCAACACAAAACAGCTTCATGTATCAGAGTTATCGGACATAGACAAAAAAATATATACGTGCTTTCCATGTTCAAGGAGCTAGAAGACAAGATAGAGAATTTTTACAGAGAACTGTAAACTACATAAAGTGACATAGCTGGTTTGAAAAATTACCAAATACAGATTATAAAGCTGAAAAAAAATAAACATAGCTAAAAAAAAAACCCCAAAAAACAAAAAACAAAAACTAAGAGCAGATTAGATGCAGCTGAAGAGAGAATTCGTGAACTGTAAGATAGTAAATCCCCCCTCCTTCATTTGCTTTTGGGAGTTCAGCCATCCTCATCTCACATCGCTGAGGCCACACACCAGCCCCACCAGCAAGAGCATGCTGGAGCGACTTCTGGTTTGGATCAGTGATGACCCAAGAGCTGTGTGTGTTCCAGGGGCCACTTGTGTTCCCAGGGGAGTCTCACCCAGCAGTTCGTGCCTTGGGTTCCCACACAGCCTCCTGTAGCCAACTTGTACCCCGCCCCCATGCTCCCTCTCCCTTTCACAGGCATGCGGGGGCTGGAGGGGGTGCTGAGAGGTGCTGTCAGGGCACAGGAAGCTCCCAGCACATAGACACTGGCCACAGGTGTGCTCCCATCCAAGCCTGCCATTCCATTAAGTCCCTGGTATGACCTGTTAGCCCAAAACACCACACCGCAGCTGAAGGCGAGGCTGGAAGTCCTTTTCTGATGAGCACCCTGGGCCAAAACTGGAGAAGAGATTGGCCTGAAGGGCTGCAGACAAAGACTGGCACTCTCGCCTTCTGGGGTTCTGGCCACCACTGCAAGGCCACCCCCTCGGGGACAGAGGCCCTCGCCAGACAACGTCCCCACACTGCAGGTGGTGCCAGAGAGAAGCTGCCTTTCCTGCCCGTCCTCCAGCCTTGTACATCTGCTCTTCCTCAGCCCAGGACATAGTCTCCTTCCGCCATGTTACCCTCCTCTGAGGCCCCAGCTGCCAGGATGGAGCGTGTGGTGGCAGCTGCCCTGTGGGGGAGTGCCGGGGCCCAGACAGGTGCAAGGCTGACTCCTGGCCCTGCCACCTACTCACTGAATGACTTCGAAGAAATGGAAATTCAGTGTCCTCACCTGTCAGATGGGGTAACTGCTCCCTGTTAGGGGGCCTTGAGGGTGCAGTGAGATGGTGATGTATGCTGCTGCCCAACACGTGATTGGTACTCACTCTCCTCTTCTCCTCTTAGGCCTTTCCTTACCCGCTAGAGGCCAGACATATCAAGAATTAAGTGAATTGTCTCCTTTTGGCAGAATGAGCTATCCTATTGGTGTTCAAAGAGCCAAAGTCCCCCTAAATGCTAACTCTGGCATTTGTGCCAGCTTTGTCCTCAAGATGGCACTGACCACCGCCCCTCTCTGGTCTTCACACCCCTGCTCTTCTCCACACTCAAAGTCTGTGCCTCAGCCCTGCCCAGCGCCTCCTCTCACCAGTCTTCTCACTGCTCTCCCTACTTCCAGTCCAACCTCTACACTGTGACCAGTTTGGCCTTTATAAATTAGGGACCTAATCCTGTCACTTTCTGTGCATAGAGCTACCAACAGGCAGCACAGACACAGCCTTCCAATCTGGGCAGGAAACACACACTGCCCTGAGCTTGCTCGAATGACCTTTTGGGGGTTCCCTGGAACAAGGGTTAAAGGGCTAACGTCAGGCACAGCGGGGAGCCTCAGGGAATGTCCACAGCCTCAGCCTGTATCCTGTAAAGAATTTTCAACAACATCCCCTAGAAACCCAATCTGTAAAGACAAGAGGCTGATGAATTGTGGGGCAATTCTTGAGCCCCCCCCCTTTCCTGATGGCTACGTGTTACTCAGACATGAGAGCATTCACCTCTGCTGGGGTGGGGTGGCGAAACCCAGACATGGCAGCCCAGGGGCTGAGCACCCAGCGGGGTCCTGACAACCTGCTGTGGCTCAGCTGCCCAGTGACATTGCTTCCTGAATAAAACACAGCCACAGCTGTGTTCCCCACCCCAACTTCCCGTGAGAGAGACATGTGCCAAATCCCAAGGCTAGTCCAAGGTTGGCAAAGGGCACTGGAGTTCAAGGAGCTTCTCACCAAGGGCAGGGAGACTCCTGAGAGAGGACCCCATAGGAAGAAATATTTTAAAAAGGGACTCATTATTGCACCATGGGGCTTCTATTGGTTGAGAATGCTGTGACAGTCACCGGAAGAGGTTCATCTCACTTTTTCACAGATGACTTTCTGTATATATCCGAGACTCCCTGAACAAATCAGAAAGCCCAGGTTGGCCGAGGTGGTCACGTGCAAGCCCCAGAGGACTCCCTGCTCCAGGGGGCCAGAGGTATGACATTACTGCACGGAACACAGACCATGGCTGGACTCAATTCCCAACAGGAAGGCCCGCCCTACCCAGCTAGCATCGCCCCGCCCCGCGCGCGGATCACAGGTGGAGCGGTCCCAGCGGTCAGCGTACACGATGACGAACTGCAACTCCCAGAATGCCTCGGGCCGCGCTGCTTCCGCTTCCGTAACCGAGGATGGCCCTTTTCCCAGAAGTCCCCGGGAAAATCTCGGCCTCTAGATACCCCTCCCGCAGCGCTGGACGGAGGGGGCGGGGTTTGGGTGTCTAAGCCAATCAGAGCCGCAGCCGGAGTCTCCATGGTAACCACCTCCTCAGGCTCCTTCAGCGCTGTAGGGTCGCGGCCTCAGCCTGAGGGCGTCGTGAGGACTGGCTTGCGTCCGCTGGGGCCTCCGCGTGCGACTCTCAGGTCTCCGCGTGCGACACCCCCAGGCCCGGGGAGGGAAAGATGGTGTGAAAAGTTTGCAGGCACTAGAGGACTCTGGTCCTCTGTGGAAACTGTTTCTAGCTAACTAATAGTAAAAAGCCACTTCGGAGACAGTTGGGACAGTGGAACGCCGCTCTGTCAGACAACAGAAAGGACTTATTGAGTGACGCCGTGCGCGGCATTTCGCAGCAGGTGCCTCGAGGGCCATCCGGAGGTCGGCTGTGTTCGTTTTTAATCTGCCAAGAGCTCAGGCAGTCTGGATCGTGGAGCGGAGCAGACTCACGAAGGACTGCAGCCCTTGCCAACAAAGTCCCCTACTCGGCCGCGGCAGCGGTGGCGGTGGGAAGACCCATCCTGCTGTTCCATTTTCTCATGTTCTCTCTCTGGCCAAGCCTGCAAACACTTAGATAGGACTCCACTGAAAATGCAAATGTTTATTTGCTGATTACGGATGTAAAAAAAAAAAAGCATAATTATTTTGGAAAATGCAGAAAAGTACATATAGAAAAGCAATACCAGAAGGAAATACTCCAAACTGTTAACAGTGGCTATTTGGGGCTGCAGGGATTAAAGACGCTTTTATTTTATCCTGCACACTTTCCCACATTTTCCAAATTTTCTGCCATGAATTAGATTTATTGCTTAAAAACTTTTTATTGTCACAAAAAGTTTTTAATACTTATTTTTTCAATTTATAGGAAGATGACATTGAGAAGGGGGCTTAGGGGGGACGGGGAACTTGGCCCTGTGGGCAAGGACTTCTGCCTAGGAAGAGGGAGAAGCTGTGGATGTTTCTAAAGAGGGAGCGCCATGACTACAGGTCTGTCTTTATAAAGGATATGGGAACAAGTGGACAGCAATTGTGCAAGAAATAAACAAAACATAGAGAAAATTGCATGACCTTGGGTTAGGCAAAGAATTCCTAAACTTGACTTCAAAAGCACGATCCATAAAGAAAAAGAAGTGACAAATTTGACTACATCAAAATTAAAAACTTATGCTTGGCAAAAAACAATGTTAAGAGAATGAAAAGAGACATAAACTAGGTGAAAGTATTTTCAAATTGTACCTGTGACCAAAAAAAATTGTATCCATAATCCCTAAAGAACTCTCAAAAATCCGATAGTAAAACAAATGATCCAAATACGACTGAGAAAGGGCTTGAGACAAGCCTTCACAGGAGAATATGTGTAGACGGCAAATAAGCACATGGAAAGGGGTTTCACATCGCAGCCCCCCAGGGAAATGAAATGAGAACCGTGGCAACGGACCATTGCATACTCACTAAAATGGCCAAAATCAAAATGCTGACAATACTGGGTGCTGACCAGGAGAGGAAGCCACAGCACCTCTCGTTCACTACTGGGAAGAAGGTACAATGCTGCGGCCGCCCTCGCCAGCAGTAGGCGCTTTCTTTGAAAGTCGGATGTACGTCTACCCCATCACTTCTGGGCATTTACCCGAGAGAAGTGGGAACTTACATTCACACAAAAACCTGTGCGTGACTGTACACAACAACTCTATTCCACGGTTGCCGTCAAACTGGTCAGCAATCCTGCCCCCAATAAAGAAGAATGGGCGGGCTGGGCCCCACGACCTGCACGCAACTCAGAGTCCCAGCAGGAGGAAAAGCAGCCAAAGGTGGCACACTGTGAGTTGTTAGTAAAAGACAAAACTTCAGGGAAGGTGGAGCAGGTGTGAGTGGGGGAGGCTGTGGTTATGCTGTTACATAAATCCATAAATGTGTTACATGTACAGAACTGTATGCCAAAGAACTGTGAATTTAAAGAATTAAATTAATTTTAAAATCAATAATGAGCAACTTTACAAGTAAAACCCAACTCCATCCCCACAGAGCCATCCTGCTGCTGAACTTCTAGTAGGTGAGCCCAGAAGCAGGACAAGAGACAGGACAGGACAGGATCTGAGTACCCAGAAGTCGCAATGAAAAGTAGGTGAAAAGCAGGAGAAAAGTTACGGTGGCAAATGGCAGCACCGGTGGTGAAACCCTGGGTGTTTCCACTCCAGAGGCTTTCCAGGTGCAGGAACCCCCTGCCCCGGCTGGTGAGGAGGGCGAAGTCATGAGTCAAAGGGGGCTCAACAAAGTGTCAGCTTGCAGCTGAGTGTCCTAGACACTGGAAATCTGGTTCAAATTCTTATTATTTCTTTCGGGTGAGCTGTTCCACTTTCCCTCTGCTATCTTCAGTTAGCTTGTGCAGAGAATCATACCAGAGTCCTGAAGAACCAAAGGAATGAGATCCAGGAGTGTCCCAAGCAGAGGATGGTGGCCACTATCATGTGGTTCTGGGGAGGCTTGTGGGGCTGAGCAGGTGCCGGTGGGTTCAGGCAGGGGGAAAACAAACGACCAGTTTGGTGAAAAAGCACATGCACACTTACAAGCTGCGCCAAGTCTCTGTGAAGTCCCCCAGACTGTTTGTTTTCTACTCTCTGCAGCGTGTTCACTGTCAGGGTGTCCTGCCAAGAGTCACCCCTTGGACTGGGGCTCAGGCCCCCAGTCCCTTCCCCACACCCTGGCGGGTCATGGCACGAACTGGCCCTCGGCGGGAGCGGGTGTCCCTTGGCTCACACACCCGCAGGCGGCGCTTTGCATGACCTGGAGCATGCATACCCTTGGAGGAGGCCCGCAAAGTGGGGCGCAGGGGAGGGCCCTGAGGCTCAGTGTCCAGCCTACCCCAGAGCAAGTCTGGGACCAGCCCAGCGCCTGGGGCCAACTTTTGCCTCTGCCCTTCCTGCCTCCCTATGAATTGGGGCCAGGACGCAGGCCTGACAGCCTGCACCACACGTTGTCGCAACCCGTCTGGGTCTGGGGACTCGCCCTCCGGGCGCCCGTGCACTCCGGGGCCCCACAGCCAGCAGGTGGCGTTGCAGACCCGCTCGGGAGGAGCGGCCGCGTCCCGGTGGGACCCGCCCTCCGGCCTTTGCTGGAGCCAGAGCGAGGGACTGCTCAGAGCGAGAGGCCGGGAGGCGCCATCGGACGGTGTCCCCAGGCAGAGGCCGGAGCTCGGGGACCCTGAGCCGCTCCCCCGTGTTTTAAGCATTCTGCTCAGCCCCCACACGGTGCTCCAGTGGGCAGGAGGACCCAGGCCCAAGGCGCGTGGACCCGCCATCAGCCCCCCTGGACTCTGCGGGGCTTCAGCCACTTCCTTCCTGTCCCACGGTCTCGGGGGCGCCTGGGGCCCTGGATCCCAGCCTGTCCACCAGGCTGAGGGTGTGTGCCGTGCAAGGGTGCCTGAGTGTGTGTGCATGTGCAAGGGTGCATGAGTGTCTGTGCATGTGAGTGTCTGGGTGCACTGTGGGCACGTTCTCTGTGTGTGAGGACACGTGTGTGTTGGGTGTATTATCTGTGTGCCTCTGTGTGTGCTGTGGGCGTGTTCTCCCTGCATGTGAGGACGTGTGTTGTGAGTGTGTCTGGGTGTATCTTGGGGTGTGTGTGCCGGGCTTGCATGCAGAGCATGAGTGTCTGTGCTTCATCTCTTACTCAGTCTGATACTCAGACCAGTTGACAAACTCAGCGGTCCCCAACCTTTGCGGCCCCAGGGGCCGGTGCTCCACTGAGAACCTAACGCCTGACAATCTACGGCGGAGCTGAGGCGGTGATGCTGGCGCTGGGGAGCAGCTGCAGGTGCAAAGGAAGCTTCCCTCCTCACTTGCCGCTCACCTCCTGCCGTGTGGCCCGGCACCAGTCCATGGCCTGGGCTGGGGTCCCCGGGCCTAGCGCATGTGTCCACAAGGTGATTCTAGGCCATCTCCCCTGCCATGGAGCGTGCTGGTGGCTGCAAACAGATGTCCCAGCTCTTCGGGTGACTCCACCCTCTAAGCCCCGACGCCATCCCCGCTGGTCCCAAAGCTGCCCCAGACATGGTGGCCGTACTTGAAAGGGGACGCTCGGGGGAACTCACCAAGTGCCCTTTGCTTTCAGAAGCAGTGGTAAGTCACGGCTGCTCACATTCAGCAGAAAGTCCAGTGCCTGGGTTTGGAGGTCCTGTGGCCACGCTTCCCAGAGCCGGAGGGTGACAGAGCTGGAAGGCTCCGGGGTACCGTGCCAGCTCGTGGCCACCCCGCACCCGCCACGTCCCACCTCTGCCCACACTACAGGCATGGCCAACTAACACGTGGGTTCCGTTTCCTGGCTGCCTCGCCCACCTTCCTTGGGACACCCCACCACTGCAACCCTCCTGCGGGGTGCCCCAGCAGCTCCCAGCAGGGGCAGGTGTGTGTCCCACAGAGGAAGCCTTGGAGAGAGCTGTCTGCACACTGCACGCTGGCACAGAGAAGGCTGGAGCTCTGTAGGGTTACAGGACAAAGGTCCCGAGTCTTCACTTATGGACTTTGGGGCAGCCAGGGCCGGGCAGTCGTGGACAGGTGACAAGGGAAAGTGGCTGTGGACAGGCTGTGTGGACACTCAGAACCCTGGGCTGTGGTTGTCACCCAAACCCCAGCGTGGAAGCCAGGACCACGGCCAGGTCCCTCTCTCAGGGCTGCACAGCTTGGAGTCCAGTCTCAGGGGTCAGTCTGTGCTGCTCAGAGCCCCCCGACAGGCCGCACCAAGGCCAGGGACCTGGACGGCAACACCGGACGTGTAGGACCCAGGTCAGGAGCAGAGCCAGTCCTCACCAGCACACTGGCCTCGGCGCACTGGGCGCTGGGCACAGAAGGCCTGGGAGGCGTGTCGTGGTTGTTCTCTGTGCTCGGATGCTGAACATCGCCATTTAAACTTTGTGAAAAGAAAGCTAGCTGTCCAATTATTTACCATGTGGTGCCATCCATGGCAGGCGGGCAGCACGGACGAGCAGGGGCTGGACCTGTGGGAGTAGGAGGGCAGGGCTGAGCTGGGGGCACCGAGGCAGGGTTAGACGGGCACGAACTGCAGCCCCGGGAAGCTCCACACGCTCTCACCACGTGCTCACAGACTGGAAGAGAGAGAGGCGTTTGTTACACCCAACCTCACGTGCCCATCACCAGCTCGGTGTGAGTGGGGCAACTCCTTGCTGAGACCAGGCCAGACCTTCCCTGTCCCTTTGGCCATTAGGACCTGTAGGGTCTGCAAACTTTTCAGAACCTGTGAAAACAACCAGGGGGAATGACTTCTATTGGCTCCAAATATGAAAAGAAAACTGCTTTTGAGTCTCTGTGCTCCTCTCTAGGGAGACCCCACAGGTGTCTGTCTGGGGGATACTCTGGAAAGGCCTTGTCCCCACACATGTCCCCCTACAAGGCCCCTCTGCTCCCCGACCCCAGGATGCCCAGCTGGAGGTGGAAACAGAACCCCCCCCCCGTTGCAGATGGGGCCAGAGCCAGCCCCCCACACCTTCCCACTGAGCTGAGCAGATGTGAGGGCATCTGGGAGGGGCGGGCCCCTCACCTGTGCAGCCAGCACCTCAGGCCCCGGGCTCAGGGTTCAGTGCGCGAGCCCCCAGGGTGATGCCCGCACCCAGGCCAGGGGCAGAAGGCAGGCCGACTCCCTCAGAGACTGCTGACCTGGTGTTCCTGACCCCGAGGGACCTCGTTGCTCTGAGCTTCCCGTCAGCACTGACTGAGAGGTGACGATGACATCACGAGGTGATGATTTGCTGCCGGGTGTTGGTGGTCCCCCTCCTGACGCTAGCCCCCTCCCCTGCCCTGTCAGGGAGAAGTCTGTGACCGGTCAGTGTTCAGGCCCCTGGGCTCCTGTTGTGAGCATGCTCACTGGACAGCAGCCCCCAGCGTGACTTGAGGCCACTAGTCCGCTGCCTGTCCCTGCCCCAGGCATCCCGCGCCTTGCCTGCTGCCACTTCCTGGGAACCAGGGGCCGCAGCGGCCTCATGCCAGCACCTCTGACGGCAGAGTGGCAGCTGCCGTCACCGCAGCTGGGGTTCGGAGGGCGCTGGTCACCGTCAGCCAAGCTGATGCCCTGAGTCCCCGGTGACCGTGGGAGCGTGTGACGTTTGTGTCTGGCACTCGTGCGATCACTGGTTTTGCTCCTTGCAAGCCGACCATGCGGCCCAGGCGGAAAACCCCCAGCCATGTTCTGTCCCCAGGAACAAGTGTCCCTAGGCCGGGCAGACCAGCAGCACGCTTGCCCGTGCCTCTTGGGCCAGTTCCTGTGGTCGGTGGGAAGGAAAGAGACACCAGCCATCAGTGATGTGGGCAGAGGCGGCCCCTGGGTCTGAGCTGTGCTCCGCCTGGCAGGTGCGAGGGACCCAAGGGGCCCGGCTGAGCCAAGTGCCCGGGCAGGGGCCTGAGACTGGACCGGTGCTTGAGGGGGGCGAGCCTGGTCCCTGTGTTTCCTGACAGAGCGGCATCATCACGTCCGCTCTGAGGACTATTTTTAACTGGTTTATGTATTTCTTGTATGAGGAAGATATCAACTTCTGTTTTAGTCTGTTTTACAGGAAAGTGTTGCAACCGTGCTCAGCTTAGAGCAGCAGGGTGCCCGTCTTGCCCCCGAGGCCCCGCGAGAACTCACCAGGCTCAGCCGTGGAGGGGGGCCTCGGGGGGCAGGTCCTTCTGCGGGGTGTGCCCGCGGCGTCAGGGCGAACACGCTGCTTCCTCGTGCTCCAGGCCTTGCAAGGCCGCCTGCAGGGGTGTGGGCCGGGGGACACGGGCTCCCACTGAGGGCCGGCCTGTGCCACGACCTGACAGGGCCCCGGGCAAGGGACCAGTGGCCTGAGCCCCAGTCCAGTTCCAGGCAGGACACCTGACAGTGAGCAGAAAAGACACGGTCTGGGAGCCTTGAGCTGATCCGGCCCCTGGGGGTCTCGCTGCTGCAGCCGGCCCCGCCCCCAGCACCCGCCGCGTCAGGCGGCTCCTGCACTTCGGACGCGTCCCTCCACTGTGGGGACACGCAGGGTGGCTGGGGACAGAGGGGCCACGGGTCGCCTGCCGCACCTATCCTTTGGAGGGTCTCGCAACACCAGGGTGGCCAGCACACCCCTCCTCAGGCCGGCCCCGTGGTCCTGCCCTCTGACAGAGGCCCTTCCCTCGGCGGCACCAGCCGACCTGGTGACGCTCTGGGTGGCGGTGGCGGGGAAGAGTCTCGACTCGGTCCCCATGCTCACACACCCTCAGCTCCACGTCCCGCCAGGCCTTCGGCTCCTGCCCCCTCCTCACCCTCTCCCCTTGCACACTCGGACCCCCATCAACCACCTGGGCCACCGAGCCTTGTCCACCAGCGACTGCCAAGCTGCCGAGCGGCCCCCAGGAGGAGGGGCTGCGGGACGGAAGGCAGCGTGGTGTCGGGCCGGGGGGCTTGGTGAGGGTGGGTTTGGGGAGGGATAGCCCTGAGGCTGCCCCAGCTAGTGCAAGGGGGCTGCACAGCCAGGGGCCAGGCCCGGTCAGGCCAGACCTTGCAGGGGTCTCTCGGAGCCAGTCCCCGGGGGAGGGTGTCCACGGCGAGCCTCCAGCCACCAGAGCTCGGTCCCCAGGGCCCTGTGGGGAAGGCCCCATTCAACTCATGCAGGTGCTACCTGCCCAGGGCAGGGCAGGCGGCCACCACGGCCCACCTTTCACAGGTGAGACAGCTGAGAAACGAGACATGGGTCCAGGGCCACACGTGCAACCCCGTCTCGTCCCCGGCTCTGGGCTCCCCCTTGGCTGCTTTCAGGGCCTCTCCGGGCTTGCCTTGCCCAGCTGGGCATGACCACAGGAGCCCAGACGCCAGGTGGTGTTGCCTCTGTCCTGAGGCCCCTAGGGTGATGATGCCTGCAAACGCAGGTGTGGGTCTCACTCTGCCGAGCCACCTGGAGGCTGTGGGGCTTCTCCCTGCCCAGCCCTGCCCCCACGTTCTGTTCTGGAAGAGGTGGGAGCTGCCTAGAGGCCCCATGGGACACCTGGCTCACCCCTGGTTCCTTCACACAAAAGTGCCCATTCAGTCCTCACAAAGACCCTTTCGGAGAAGAGGAAGCTGAGGCCGAGGAGGCTCAGCGAGCGGCCAGCACCCCGGCCGCGCAGGGCAGGGCAGGGGTCCAGCCCGGGGAGCCCAGCCCCGCGGCCCGTGCTGAGCCCGACACTGTAATTTGTGTCCTGCAGACTCGTGATGGCTACGTTTCATGTGGAAAAACGTTCCACTCTGTCTCACCCATGCCCCAAAATAAACTCAGATTGGAGGCGGCGTGTAGCCATAAAAGTGCGGAAGGAAAGAGAAGGGACGATGCACGTGGCCTCAGGAGCACAAGCCGCAGGCCCAGAGCCTTGGAGTGACCCGACAGCGCTGCCTCCTGAACTGTGCGCCTGCTGTGTGATGGACAAGCCCTGTATGCTCACGACAGCCTGGGACAACACCTGCCAGGCGCACACAAGGACCGCCACGCGTCCCACGGCAGGACCCCATGGATCAGGGAGAACAAAACCGACGGCCCAGCAGACGCGGGCAAAGAGGGACAGCAAGCAGCTTCCTGAGACGGCGAGACGTTCACCTTCCGTCCTTCGCAGAGGTCAGAGGGGGGAAGGGACACAGGGACAGCGACCAGTGTCCCCCAGCAGCATCCCAGCTGCTTCGCTCCAAGGTCCCCCGCCCCACCTGGGCCTCCAGCCTGGACCCCATTCTGTCCCCTCCCCCCAGCGGGTCACTGTGTCCCCACCCCAGATGTGCTAGCCCTGTGGGAAGCTGTCCCCCCCCGCGGCCCTGGGGTTCAGGGAGCAGGGTTCAGAGGGTGAGGTGTAGAGTAGGCACTGCCCAGCCCCTGGGCCCACCTAGAGGGCACGACCCTCCCACCAGGTGATGCAGGTCCAGCCCCTCTGCCGAGCAGCCGGGGGTGCCTGGCCTCCCATCCACCCCCAGTCAGGGCACTGAGGCCACCCCACTCAGGGGCTGCAATGAGCCCGAGTCTCAGCTGCCGAAGCAGGATGGGCCTGGCCTCAAATGCGACTCTGGAATGTTCAGAACAAAGCAATATTTAGGTTAATGTAGCCAAACCGAGGTCCCGGGGACCGCTCCCCCCGCCGCTAGGTGTGTCTGCAAAGAAAGACCACAAACTGGAGTCCATCCCAAAGACACAGGCCCCAGCCTCCCCCGGGGCAGCGACTGACCGCAGGGCCTGGGGGCCTGGGGGTACATGGGCACAGCGGGGGCTCCGGGGGGCACGGAGGGGAGGTCCCAGGGTCCGGTCTCTGAGCCTGTGAAGCTCCACTGAGCTCATCTTCCTTCCTCTGGGGCGCCTGTGAGCCCCCCAGGCCCACTGGCGCTGGGATAGGCATGGTGCCAGAGAAGCACCCCTTTCTCACCACGCATCCCCCAGTGCGTGAGGGCAAGCAGCACGGCCTTGCCCCACTCCGATCCTCCCCACTCCTGGAGCCCTGCTCCATCCTGAACTGAAGCCCCAGCTTCTGCCACGGCGGACGCCGACCCGCCAGGAGACTGCAGCGTGGTCTGGGACACACACAGGCAGAGCCCAGGGGCCGCGGGTCCTCCCCGTCTGTGGCAGGAGCCGGGGGCTGAGGTCAATCCCCAGGGCACAGAGCAAGGCCCAGCTGCCCACAGGGAGCCGGCTGGGGTCAGCAACGCAGCTGAGCCTCTGCAGCGTCCACACTCAGGAACGCCGAGCGACGGGGCCTCTGCGGACACCCTTCCACCGCTGACTCAGTCAGCGCCAGGTTCCCCGGCCCCCAGAGTGGGGCAGTGAGGGGAGACTTTGTCTTTGCTTCCGACAGAAGTCATTTCTGCACTGGAGTGAGGAAGCCCCTTCCCAGGAGCCGGGCCAGGCTCAGCAGCTCACGACAACCTCACGCCGTAGCCACAGCCACATGTCGATGTCTTAATCGACCTGAAGGAGCCACGTCCCCCACGTGCCACGACGTCGTCCTCCGTGGCCCAAGACGCACGAGAGGTTGGCTGTGCAGGCCAGGCCAGGACCAGAGCCGGCCCTCATCCCAAGCGGCACGAACAGCCCCCAGGGGTTCAGCCCGGCTCCGTGGGTTGGGCTGCACCAGCCTCCACCGGCTCCCACGTCCGGCACGTCCCTTGGGATGTGAGACACGGGAGACTGGGCCCGTGGCTGACAGAAGGAGCACCAGGCCTTGAGAAGCGCGGTCCATCAGCACCCGTCACAGGGCCGGCCCTTGGCAGGCAGACCTGTCGTGCCCGGAGTCCGAGGAGGGTGCCTCTCATCGCCGAGGGACGCCGAGGGACTCAGGGGGCGGCCAGCACTGGGCCCCCCCGTCTTGTTCGCGCCAAAACACCAGCGGCTTCGTGAGCCGAGGGGCAGGAGGTGACGCGGAAACGCTCATCCTGTGTTGGCCCTGCCTCAACTTTTTGGCCTGTCCTGGGGCAGATGGCAGCGTTCCCTCACAGCCCTCCCCTCTGGCCCCGTGTCATGGCTTGGCCGTGACCAGGGGACGTCGGCTGAAGGGGCGGGGGTGGCTCTGAGCAC
Source organism: Eonycteris spelaea (assembly GCA_003508835.1). NCBI lineage: Eukaryota > Metazoa > Chordata > Mammalia > Chiroptera > Pteropodidae > Eonycteris > Eonycteris spelaea. Next base: position 3,161,656 of record PUFA01000184.1, on the reverse strand, counting down.
AGGTGGCAGAGGGCGCACTGCCGCGGGCCCCGGGTGCTCTGTGGGAGGACAGCAGGTGGCAGGCAGACCTGAGCAGGTCCTGCCGCTGGCCACAGACTCTCAGCCAGTCGCTGGGGTCGCCGCAGAAACAGCCGACCGGCAGAATTTGCTGCCACCAAAACGTGGCTGAGACACCGCGGGGAGAACGGCTGCTCCAGAAAGCTGGACAACGGCGACTTGTGCCGGTCGTGATGTGAAGCGTGTCCGCAATCACCCGGAAGCGGGGAACACGCCTGACGCGGCTCTGGCCTGGGCGAGGAGCTTCCCCCGCACAACCGCTGCGGCGGCTGGCCGCCGCCCGGACAGGACCGGGCGCACGTGGCGGGACAGGGGGGGTGCCCGGACGGTGGGCACCTCGGGGCTCCTCGGCCACCACAAAGGTGAGGGGCACAGGGACATCGGTCATCCGGGGCGTTTGCCACTGCGAAGTGCCGGCTGGTCACCCTCCGAGGTGACTGCCAGCGGAGCGGTCCGGCGGGGTGGGGGGGCAGCCCTGCAGTCGGGTTCCTGCCCTCAAAGCAGCGCTGTGTTTTCGGTAACGAGACGGCCCGCGGCAGCCACCGCGTCTGCCGTCCTGTTATGAAGGAAACACGCCGAGGAAAGGAGTGACGCAGAGACAATAGACAGAGGTGAGCCAAGAGGAAGCACGGTGGGCGGCGGGCCCGGTGCCCGCAGACGCCGCACCTGCCCTGAGCCTGCCCGCCTCCTGCCACTCGGGCCAGCGAGGCTGTCTGTCCCTGACCCGCGCTGGCCAGGCCCCTCGCCCCTGCTCCGGGAAGGGGCCTTCCCGGGACCCCTGCCAGCGCCCCGGTGTCCCACACCCTGCGTGGCCTGCCCCTCGACCAAGGAGCTCACTGTGGGAGGTGTGGGGAGGTGGGGAGCGCCTGCCTGTGCCCCCAGGAAGCGGCCTGGAAGCTCTGAGGGCCCTCAAAGGGGGCGGAGGCGGGGGAGGAAGCGATGCCCAGCGGGAGGAAGTGAGAGGCGGTGCCCACGGAGCCCACTCTGCGGGAGTGAGCGGAGCTGCCGGTGGCAGCGTCAGGGCCCGCCCAGAGCCTCCCACATCCTGGGGGCCTGCGCTGGAAAACGGGGGTGGGGGCGGGGATCTTGGAACCCAGTGAGGTCCCAGGCTGGACCTGAAGGCGAAGTGCAAGCCGGCGCGGCTGAACCGGCGGGGGCCGTGTCACTTGCTTCCGGGGGACCCCAGCTCCGTCCCCTCGAGTGGCGAGCAGCACAGCGGCAGCCGCGGGAAGAATCGCGAGTGTTTTCCCGCTGTGTGGCGGTGGAGCCGGCGGTTCTGTGCCTGGAAAGCAGAGTTTTAAATCACTTTTGATGTCAGCAATGCTGCTTTGTTAACAGTCATGCTTTGCATAGCACATCTGTGTCTCTGCTTCCTATAGCTAATGCAAAAGATACACGTCAAGCCAGTTTTGTCCAAATTATAACTAATTCAAGTTGAAGCAGATAAGATTCAGATTAATAAGGATTTTTCTTTTCTGAAGTTCTCCAAATGGAAGGTGAATGCCCATCACCCCCACTCCTCCTGTACCCCCATGGGCTCACGGCCTCCCTCAGGGACCAGACCTTTGCCCAACGCAGAGGCTGGTCCCGCCCTGAGCAGCCACACTCCTTCCTGTCTGTGGACGGGGCTGGATTCGCAACACACCACCCTGTCACGCTCTCCTGCTGCAGGCTGCCCCAGGAGGACATGACATGGTCCCCATGCAGCTTGGGTGACCAGCCTCTGCCTGATGGACTGTGCTCCCCAAACTAACAGGTCCCCCATTCAGAACACCGGCCTTGTGATTTCCTCCTGCGGTCTGGACGACTTGGGCGAGGGCGTCCTGCCAGGTCTCGAGGCATCTGTTTGTCTTCAGGGGACCCAGAGGGGTGAGGGCGGCCTCTGGTTCCGGGGCCAAAACCGCAGTTAGGAGGTCGGCTCGTCGAGGACAGGGTGCCAGGTCCCCGGGGGGCTGGGCACCTGTGAGGCTGCACATGGGCCTGGGGAAGCTGCGACTCGGTGCTGGGAGTCTCGGCAAAGCCGCGAAGTGACATGGAGGGGGGGTGAGGATGCGTGCTGGTAGAGGTCCCATGTCAGAGACAAGACCAGGGCCCCCCACGAGCCTTAGGGTTAGCACACAGACGTCCCCAGCTGGAGGGCTCCAGAAACCTCCAACTCAAGGTGGCACGAAACAGAACCCTCTGTGTCTCCTTGACCCTGCCTCTGCCACGTCCCCAGCCTGGGAACCTCAGAGCCTGGAGGCTGTTCCAGGCCCCTCCTCACCCCATGGGCCCCTCCCAGACACCTCCTGAGCCAGCGAGCCAGAGGCATTCCCGCACTTGCCCAAGCCAGCCCAACAACGCCTCCTCCCAACAGAGCCAGGCAGTGAGCGCCTCACCCCCTCCACTGCCTGGTCCCCCTGCCCACCCCCCTGCCCCTCCCACCGCCCACTGCTTTGGGGTGAGGGCAGACCCAGGGCCCTCCTCCCGATGGCTCTGGGCCATTTCCTCTCCACTCCAGCCGGCCCCTCCCTACATCACCACCCAAGCTCCAGACTGGGGAGCACCCAAGGACAGCCGCGCCCGTGGGCACAGGCAGGTCGTCCCCTCCGCCCTCCGCCTGAGCCGCCCGTGGTGGCTGCAGGCCCAGGCCCCTGGCTTCCCCTTTCACGTCCTCCCCTGCCCAGAGGCCCCTGTGCTGTAGATTGTGGTTCACCTGTCACCTGTTTGCACCCTACTTCCTACTGTCCCAGGAGCCTGGTGTGACGCCCCCGCGGCCACAACGCCCTCTGCCCCGCTGACTGCAGCTCTCACTGACCCTCCGTCGAGGGCGCACGGGCCTCGTAGGGCCACCCGCGTTGCTGCTGCCTTGAGGGACAGCGGTTCCAGCCCTGCACCCACCAGGGGCAGACACGGCGCTCGCTCTCTGTGGGTGCAAACTGCGGGCTCGGCCGGCGTCTGCCAGACCAGTGCCACCTGCCCCAGCGCGGTCACACCCCTCCGAGGCTTCCCGCCCCAGTGGATCCCTGTGATCCCCTGACGACCCCAGGGTCTGGGGACCACTTCGTTTGCTGTGGGCCCTTCTGCAAACTGCCTGCTCACACCACCTGCCTGTTTCCCGCTGGGATTCCTGCCTTTTCTCAGAAAGGAATTTCTTTGTGTTCCAGGTAAAGGTTGTAAAGCCCTCGGCCGACCAGTCTTGGTCAGTTAATTTGGGGCAACACTTCCTCAGTCACCCTCTTGGGAGTCCAGCGAGTGGATGTGTGGCCGCCGTGCCCAGGCCCGCCTTGCAAACGAGGAGACCGAGGCTCGGGGACCCGGGGCGCTGCTCGGGAGGCCCTGGCCAGGTGCTGAGGGAAACGGGGCTCCAACCAGGCTGCCTGCTGGCCCTGGCTCTGGTCCGTCTCTGCAGAACTCGGCCACACAGCTGTCTCTGACGGGCAGGGCCATGCCAGCCCCTTGGTGTGAGGTGTTCACAGATGCCAGCGTTTGCTGAGTCCAATTCTTGGTGTTATGAAAGGAACTTTTATTTTCATTAAAAAGCCCAAAAAGTTAAATTCAGTGAAATCACTTTAAAATGCTCCACCTCTGTCATGTGACTGGTCAAGCGTTTCATTTTCCACTCTGACTGCACTCTCGGTGACCTACCCACAGGCTGAGGCACCACATCTGGTCCCCCACCTTGTCTGAGGAGTGTGCCGAGGTGCCCCCGACACCCCGGGCAGAAGGCCGGCGTGTGTGGCTGACCTCCACACAGTCAGTCCAGGCTTCAGAGCCGGATGTGCCACGTGGCGCCGCCTGGACCGAGAGCCAGCTTTGTTGTGCAGTGCTGTGTCCCCTCTGTCCCCCTGCCCGCAGCCCGCTCAGGTGGATTCCGACCCTGCGCTCGGGAAGGAGGCACCACTGGGCCGCGGCCTGCAGCGTGTGCACAGGGCAGTGGGCAGTGGGCAGCGGGCACGGCCCTCGCAGGAGAGAGGGACTTTCTGCACAAGCTCGAGCCCCACGGGCCCCCCAGCCGGATGGAGCCGAGGCCGCGAGTGAGGACAGCGGCCCGTCTGGGCCTCGCAGCCAACGCCAGCCTTCGCGTCCTGTTTTCTCCGGAGTTGGCTCTTGGAAAACGGGGTCACCTCCCGGAGAGCCAGTGTTTCCCGCCACGCTGACAAGATGAAATAGTGCGGCGCGCCCAGCCTGAGTCACCCGCCGCCGGGCCGAGGACGGGTGGGGGCCCGAGGTGGGAGCTGCGGGCGGCTCCAGGCACCCACAGAGCTTACGTGGGGCGCTTGCCAGGCTGTTGTTAAAAGTGTTTAACAATGAAAAGCACAACGCCTTCCGAGGAGGAGAGATGTGCCAAGGTCACAGAGGAGACTGGACCTGCTTCTCCTCCTCCCTGGGGGCGGGGACCCCGAGGGGCCGGCCGCCAGAGGACCACGAGCCCTTGCTCTCTGGCAGCCGGGGCTGTCGGTGTGGCACGGTGTCCCTTTGCTGTTTGACCCCGAGCCACCAGGCCTGGCAGTCTGAGTGCCTGGGGCTGATGTCTTCCTAAGTCACCTGTCGGGTGATTCCTGCCAGTCGGGCTGGTTCTACAGCGTCTCTGAGAGCAGAGGCAGGACGGCCAGACCAGACCCTGCTGGATGCAGAGGGCTGAGCAGGCCCGCGCAGCTGCTGGACACACGCTGGAGCACCGGCCCGGGACCAGCCCCCTGAGGGGCGTTGCCGCGGTCCGGCTGCTCAGCACGTCCTGGAGCAGAGGAAGGCCGGACCCCCTCCCCCCCCCCCCCCCCGTCCCCACCGCCTGCCGACAGCCCCCAGGCTCCAGGAGGCCTTGGGCAGGTCCCATCTCTCGGAAAAGGCTTCTAGGGCTGAACTCAGAGCTGCCGCATACCGCAGAGGGTCCCTGCTGGCCGTGTACAGCCCCGGCTCGGGGAAACGGCCCAGCTCCCCTCCCATTTCTGCCTCGGGCCAAGCCCAGAGGCCTCTGGCCAAGCCCTCGGCACCCCCGCCAGCCCGTGGCAGTCCGCGTGCTTCCGGGAAACCAGGTCCGCGTGCTTCTGACTCATCCCCGCTACCTCGGCCAGACGGAGAAGCACAAGGCCTTCAGTCCCCGGAGACGCCCCCAGGCCCTGCCACCCTCGTCCAGCCCTCCCCTCAGCAACAGAAAGCTCCTGTCAGCCAAGGGACACGCGCTTCTGGGAGGGCTCGGCCGGGGCCGCAGGGACGAAGGTCCTGCATTTGGTGGCCACAAGACCTGGGTGTACGGCACCCGCTGTGGGCAGCTTGGGGCGGGGGCCTACGAGCTGGGCCCCAGAGGAGAACCGCCCCCCGAGGGGCCGTGCCAGGCCCTCCCTGTGCCTCTCAGGGGTCAGAAGTGGGTGTGGACTGTCCCAGCACCACAGCAGAGAGGGAAGGTCCAGCTCTGGCCCTGACCCGGCACCACGGCTCGGCCGGCACACAGGGTCCGGGCGACCACCTGGGACTGTGTGGCTGGGTCAGGCACAGCTGAATCCCCACGGCTCAGGGTTAGGAGTAGGGGCTGGGGCTGGGCCTGGGGAGGATGGGTGCCCGGCTCAGCCAGCGCCTGAGCCAGGGTCTCCTCCCCTACGACAGGGGCCGCCTGAGAGGTCTGGCCCTGGGCGGGTCCAGGGCCAGCAAGCTGCCAGCCCCTCAGGCTTCGTCGTGCCTGGTGGTGGCTGGACACACGGGGCTCAGCCAGGGGCTCCGTCACGGCCTCTGCGGACAGTTCTCCCTCCCTCACGGTCCGCCCTGCCTTGATCCAATGCACAGCCCCTCGCTGCTCACTGAGTTTGGAGCTACGCAAATTGTCACCACAAATAAATCCCATGTGTTCGCAAAGCGAAGAAGGGGATGATAAGCCAGGTCACCCCTGCGCCCAGCCCTGTCGAGCAGAGCTGTGACCCTGCCAGCCCCGGCTCGGGCCGCTGTCCCCTGCAGAGTGGCGCCCTCAGTGCCAGGGGCCCGGCCCACACAGAGGCTGCTGCAGCTCCTGCCGCAGCGTCCGCGGGTCCAGCCCCAGAGCCGGACTCGGTGCCTGACGGAGGAGCTGGCGTCCATGACCCCCCAGCGGGGGCCGCCAGATGCCTGCTTCCTGGGCTTAGATGGGGAGGGCCTAAGGGGGCAGTTCCGTTCCTGCCGCAAGGTGCCCCATGTATGTCCTGGAGGCCAGGGGGTCCTGTGCCACCCGCACAGGCCTTCGCTCCCAAGGGCGGGCCACCGAGGGTGGACAGCGATGTCTCTAGGGGTCCCTGGAGGCCCCCAGAGACCAGGCTGGGCCCCCGCCTTGGCATCCAGAGAGATTCAGAAATGTCAAGCCCAGTGAGTTTGCGCACTAGTTAAGAGCAAAAGGGAGTGTCCAGCCGCCGTCCTATGCGAAGCCGGACAGGACCCTCCACGTCCACTTGGATCTGTCCACGGACCTCAGATCACGCTTGATGACGAGCCCGGGCAGCAGTGCTGGGGGCCCACGGCACTAAGTCCACCCACGAGCCCCTCACCGCGGTTTTGCTGCTGCCTGCCCACCAGTCCCGACGGCCGCAGAAGCAGCCCGTGGGACACGGGAGCCCCTAGAGGGCGACACGCATCCTGAGCCGGGGGTCTTGCGCCTTCGTGTCACTCTCCAGGCCGTGGGGACTTCACTGATGCGCCCCCTGCCCTGCAAGACCATCCTCGGCTGCTCTCCCTGGGTGTGGAACCAGCCAGGCTCCAAGGGGACCTCCACTCAGAAACGTCCCTTTCATCAACCAGGGTTTCACCATTAGAGTCTTTCCTTTGGCGTGGATGGCCGCTAACATTTCCTATGAAGAGCGGGTGTCTGGATGCGGAGGGCAGCAGTGTGTCATCAGCACCAGCCCTGCCCCGGGTTTTGTGTGGCTGGCGTTGAGCCGCAGGGGGCAGGAGCCGGTGGTCAGTGCAGCAAGGGAAGGACGGTGAGAGGCGCCCACCAGGACGGACAGGGTCTGCGTGGCAGGGCCGAGAGGCCCCCGTGCACCCCAGCCCCAGCCTGCACTCGAGGCGCCTGCGTGGCCTAAGGCAGCCGACTCCCCAGGGGCCCTGGCAGGGCTGCACAGGCTCGGGCCACAGCTGCGTCTCTCAGCGCCGGCTCCTGGCTCCCGGCACGTCTGCGGAGCCACCAGGGAGGGTTTCCCACAGCGGACTGGGGCAGGCCGTTTGCAGAGTGTTCAGGGTCTCAGCCATGGCAAACCCACACACTGTTAGGTGCCCTGCCCGGCCCCGAGCTGCCCTCTCGTCCAGCCCCCGACGGGGGGAGGGCACGGGTGCCTGCCCTGCCCGTGCCTACCTGGGCGGGGTGTGAGTGGCCGCCCCGTGGGCCGCTCGTGGGTGCAGGGTCAGGCCCTCCTCAGGTTTGGTGCAGGGACAGCCAGGCTGCTGGTGTTTACAGCTCCTGGGGACGCTCAGTGCTCCTCGCAGGCCGAGGCCGCTGGTGTCCGGCCCTGGGGAGAAGCTGCAGGGCAGGGGGCCGAGCCCACGCCACCGGGCAGAGCTCGAGGCAGGGTCCCCTCACATACCGCCTCCTGCAAGGGCCGAGTGAGGCCTGCACACGTCAACAGACGGACAGGGGACGAGCCCGGCCCCCAGCCCTGAGCAGCCCCCCGCCTGGACCCACCGCCAGCCTGGATCAGCTCCACTGCTCAGGGGCCGGGTTCTACACCCACAGAGGACAGGAGCAGGGTCCTCCAGCCTCCTCATTGTGGCTCCAACAACCCTGGGCCTGAGCGGGTCCGCCCGCTGTGAACCCCAACTCTGCCTCAGCCCCCACAGACAGCCTGGCACAGGGACATGTGTGATGCAGGAGACCCCAGCCCCTCCCAGCCCCCTTCAGTCCCCAAACCCCCAGCCCCCTGTTCCTGGACCCAGAGGGAGGAGCGCCATCCTCAGAGGGAGCAAGACCCCTTCCCAGCCCGGGGTGTCCCCTGCCATAGCGCCCACTGCACCCGCCCTTCTTTGTGCTTCCTCGCGTGTCCTGGGCCTCCAGTGGGCAGCGTGCTGGGCAGCAGGGTGGGCACGCGCACTGCAGCCCCCGCTTCCGCTCCGCAGGCCTGACTGGGCACTGTGGGGTCTCCCCGGAGCCAGGGGGCGGGGCCGCCATGAGGGGCTGGGGAGAGTGGGGGGGCCGCGAAGGGCTGGGGCAAGTGGGGCCGCCGTGAGGGGCTGGGGCGTGTGGGGGGGCGCCGTGAGGGGCTGGGGGGGGGGCGCCGTGAGGGGCTGGACCAGTGTGGGCCCACGAGGAGAGCGGCCGTTCGAGCCCATCGAGGCTGAAGCCCGGCCGGAGGCTTGGAGGCCGCCAGGGCACGGCGCCCAGAGAGTCCTGATCTTGGGCATCAGTCCTGGTCTGGGGCAGATGCTTCCGCATTCAAACTGTAATTTTCTTCTGTGAAATGAGCTGAGGTCATCGGTTAAGAGATAAAAGACAACAGAAAGAGGAAGGGGAGGGAGAGACAGCAGAGCTGGACGAGGGCAGGCGGCCCCCGGAGGGGGCAGCTTGGGGGGCCGGGCCCCTCGCCCCTCCCCTCCCTGCAGCCCTGAGGCTTGTCTTCCGTAGGTTTCCCTGCCCTTAGCCGTCTAATGAAACTTTTTTTCTGGTTGTAAAGGTTTTGGGAGTCTATACCCATTTTTAATGGCTACAGACAGAACTTCATGCCTGGGGACAACCTGCGATCCAGCGTGCGGGCAGCACCCCCACGGGGGCTCCTGGGGAGGGTCCTTTGCCCCGGCAGCGTCTGGGGCCCCAGGCGTCCCCAGGCTTGCGGCCTCGTCCACCAGTCCAGTCCCCGCCTCCGCCATAACGTGCCTCCTCCTCTGTGCCTGTGTCCGCCCTCTGTCCCTAAGGACATGGTCACTGGATTTAGGGCTCACACAGGTACCCCAGGATGGTCTTGTCTTAGTCACATCTGCAAAGACAGTTTTTGCACATAAGGTCACAGTCACACGCCTGGGTTAGGACAAGGACATGTCCTAACCGTTCGACTTGAGACAATGCCTATTGCAGACACCAAAAGTATGAAGGAGAAAACGTGGACGTCCTCAACCCCGGGTATCCCGGGGGATGCTGGCAGAGCCCCTGCGTTTGCCCTTGGCCTTTCCTGCACACGACGCCGGGGAGGAAGCCCGGGAGGCGACTTCGCACAGGCCCTGAGGGTGGTCCACGCGCCCGACACCTGTCCGCGTGGGGCCACTGCCCGTCAGCGCACAGCCCCCTCCCATCCCCGGCAGTTACCGCCACAGCCCCCAACAGCTTTTCCCATCGTGCTTGTCCCCCAAGACAGCGTCTCCCAGCCTTCAGGCCTCTTGGCCACCTGGGTTTTATGGCTGCATGACGAGTCTGTCCCTCGTGTTCTTGACAGTTTGCCTGAGTGCCAGCGAGGAGCCAGGCCCCGCTGGGCTGGGGGTCAGGGGCCAATGGGAGCAGAGGCGCCACCTGCCCTGAGCTGAGGTCTGGGCGCCGGGTCTGCCTTTCCTGGCTGTGGCCCGTGCCGTGGAAACAGGCCAGGGCTGACCGCGGTGCGGTTCCCTTCCCTCCGGTGGCTCACTGAGAACAGAATGGATGGTCCCGAGGCTGCACTTTCTCGAGGCTCCAGCGGGGTTCTCCCTGACCTGATCCCCGGGCACGGCAGCCGCGCGTGGCTCTTGTGGATTACAGTGACACCTGTCTTCACGTAGTTATTAGCAGTTTGGAATTTCACGGCTCTGAACTGGCCATTCATGGCTTTCGCCCCGTGTCTGCTGGGGAGATACTCTGCCCCAGGGGGCAGTAACTGTGGTCCCCAGAGAGACCATCTCTGGGCCATGCCCACCTCAGGCTGAGCCTCAGGCCTGGGGGACGCCGGCCACCCGCTGAGCCCATGGCCAGTTCCCTTCCCCTGCCAGGGCCCCTGATGGGCCCCCCAGCTTAGTGCTGCGGTGACACCCCCGGCTCTTTCCCGGGACGTCCCGCAGAGGACAGCCTCTGCAGGAGCCGCCGGCGACCACGAGCACAGCGCGGACCATGCTGACCGGCAGCTGCCACGGCGCTGTGTGTGCTGGTTTGTGCAGCGGGACGTCCGGTGCTGGGGTCCTGCCCGCTGGTGAGCAGCACAGCCCCGCGTGGAAACCACTGTTGACGGATGGCAAACAGCTGGGGGACCAGGCCTCACCGCGCCAAGAGCTGGCAGCTGGACGTCCACATGCTTCATAAACAGACGATGACTCAGGGTGTGAGAGGAGAAGTGGGAGGCCCCGAGCTGGGGCCGGGCACGGGGCTCGCAGCCCCGCGGTCCCCTGTCCTTGACCCTGAGCACGGCGACCTCGGGGTGGACGCGTGGAGGCCCCGCTGTTGGTACCAGTGAGGGCTCAGAGGGCGGCAGGGCCAGGACAGGGAGCTGCAGCCAGGGTGGGGCCGGGGCCCCCCCTTGCCCCCCGTTCCACTGCCATGCTGGGCAGGGTGTCCAGGACACGCAGCCTGAGGGCGTGGGGGACGACAGCCAGTGAGGCCGGGCGGGGCTTCGTCCAGAGGCTGGAGAGGAGCAGGAGGGGGCGCCGTGGCGCAGGGCCCAGGGGCAGGAGGAGGATGAGGGCGCAGGCCCTGCAGGAGTCGGGAGGAAGTGCGAGGCGAGAAGTCCGCGCTCCCACACCGTCCCACTGCCCGTTCTGCACCCCGCTGAGCCCTACACCAGGTCCGCAGCCCCCCCTGCAGCCAGGTGCCTCATCTGTGACGTTTTCCAGCCCCCAGAAACTTCCCGCCACCCAGCAGGCTCTCCGCAAACGCTGAGGCAGGACGGCTTGCCCAGGACTGGGACAGTGCGAGCAAAACGGGGAGCCCAGAGGCCCCCAGAAGCCCGAGGCTGCCGGGCCCAGCGCACGCTGCAGCCGGGTGGGGGCCGCGCGCAGTGCCGGGGTGCTGGCCAGGCTCGGGGGGAAGGTGCAGCGCAGGCCCGGGGCAGCTGGGGAAGTGGGGGGCCCTCGGGGCTGGCATGCGCAGGGTCGGCGAGATGAGAGGAGGGATCGGGTTCTGCCAGCCCCACTGCCGTCCCCCCTGCACCCTGGACACGGCTTAGAGGACAGAGGCTCACGGGCAGGGGCCTTCCCTGGGCCCCTCCTGGCCCTGGCCGTGCCCGGGCAGTGGCCCCACAGCCACGAACCTGTCCAGGTCAGCCGTCCACGGAAGGGGCGGGACGGGCAGGGTGGGCACAGGTGCCATGGGGAGGGCCACTTGTCCCCCGCCCAGAGCCCACCGAGCCGCAGCTGTGGGCAGGCGACGGCCGGGGCCCGAGCTGAGCACAGGAGGGCAGCTCGTCCCATGTCACCCCAGCGGACGCACGGAGGCACCAGGGGCCAGCTGCTCTCACCAGACTTTTCAAATGACCAATTTAATTAAAAAAAACCACAGTGCCCAACCGGACACAGCTGGACTCGAGGGCATGAGGGGGGAAAGGAAGAAGTGAGCCCCATCTCGACGAGAAGTGCTGAGTTGGGGAACAGAGAACGTGGGGGCGGCCCTCACGCTGTGCTTCCAGTTGCCTCTCGTGGCCACACTTCTGGGAAAGTGACGGTGACCGTGAGCACGTGACAGTGAGCTGTGTCCTGTGGACACAGCCCGCTGTTCACGGCATTGAAGTCTCCAATCCCCGGTCACAGTGACAGAGTCTCTGGCGGCGTCTTCAGTGTGGAGGCGCTGGGGCAGGAGGGCCGGGCTGCTGCCCCACACCCTGAGGACGTGGAGCGCGTGGGGCCCCGGGGGCAGCCCCCGGCGTGGGGCCCACACGCCCCAGCTGACGGCTCTGTGACGGTTTCCCAGCGACTTCCTCTCCCCGCCCAGCTTCCGTGGCCGGCAGTGACGTGGTCCACTTTGGGACTTCCCTTTTGCAGACACTGGGTGTCTCCGTGTCTGGCCACCAGCTCTGGCCCCAGTGGCCCACCCGTCCCTCCGCTGGGTCCCGCTGCCCTCCCGGGCCCACGCCTGCCTATCTGGAGCCCCAGAAGCGCCCGCTGCCTCCCAGGATGAGCCAGACCCGACTCTGATCCTCCTCGTCTGGGTTCAGGTCGCAGGGGCTGGCCCCGCCCTGTGCAGGAAGCCCAGCGTCGGCTCGCCCCCACCTGCCCCCACTCTGCAGGGAGTCCTCTCAGGTTCCGACCCTCCGGAGTCAGCACCCAGGAGTTGGGCAGACGTGCGACCCGTGAGGGAACCCAGTGGCAGAGCGAGGCTCCCGACCAAGCCCACGGCCAGCCCAGGCCCTCCGCTGCCTCGTGGCCACAGCGCACAGCCCCCTGCCCTCCTGGAGAGGCTCCCACCTCCGTGGGCCCTGGGGATGCGTGCAACACCGGATGGAGTGTGTCTGCACCACATCTCCAGGCCAGGGGAGCAAAGCAGGACCCACTGACCCCAGCAGGTCCTGAGCCTCCTGTGCCCACTTTTGCTCCCAAGTCAAAGGAGGGACACTGGCCATCTTGGGATGTCCACAGTGCAAGCCGGGACAGGGTGTCAGCCCTGCCAACACCCCCCGACTCCGTAGGATCCCGGCTCCCAGCCGCACGTGGGACGGTGGGATGCCATTATCTCGCAGGTCAGGGGACGTCTGTCCACCGGGGAGCAGGAAGTCCCCACGTGTCCCCACCAAAGGCTGGTGGCGACGTCCGCAGTGGAATGGCCTTTGAACCCCATGCTGCTCTCTGCTCCCAAGTTCCCAACAACTTCAGGGGTCGCGTGTGGACACGGCGTCACAAGGCAGCAGGGCGGCGACCTGGCCATGGCCCGCAGCGTGCTCCTGACGCCGAGCGGCCGCCATGTGCTCCGTCTCGTGGAAACACACAGCGGCTCCACTCTGACACATGCCGCGTTCGAGTCTTAAGCCAACAACAGCATTCCAGTTGCAGAAAAACTGCCTCTGGCTATTTTTCTCACGTGTTTTCCCTTCCGAGGCCTGCAGCACGGGGAGGCCGCCTGCCCGGGACCCTCGGCCCTGCCGCCGTGGTGCGAGGGCCAGTGTCTGCCCCAGAGGAAGCCATGCGGAGCCGGACTTGGCCCCAGAGGCAGAAGGGGACGGGGTGGGCGGGGCGGGGCAGAGGCAGGTTTTGTGGGGCGACGTCCCGGGAAGGCAGCAGGGATGATCTGAGTCATAAGACACGGGTGCTCCGGTGGGCACACGCGCCAGGGCGTGCGAGGCCACGCTGCGGGCGGACCCCTTTCCCGGCCCCATCTCCTCCCCCTGCCACGTCCCAGCTCGCTCGTCTGTTGCCCGTGGAAAACCTGTGTCAGACAGGAGCTCAGTGTGCAGGGGACCGGGACAGCACGGAGGCTGCAGCACGTCCTGTCTGCAGACGTGACGCTGTCCCGGACACGGCGACCCAGGCCGCCGGGGGAACCCGGGCACCCCCGGAGCCCCCCGCCCCCCGCCCTCAGACACGGAGGCCTTCCTGGGGCAGGGCTGGGGCTCGGCCTTGTCAGCCGGTGTCACGGTCTCAGCAGCCACCTCCGTCTCTGCATGGGACTTGTCCCAAGTCACAGAATCGGAGTTGGGCAAGAGGGGGGGCCGCAGGCAGCCAGCGGACGCAGGACCCTCGCGTCAGAGACGTCCCTGGGCTGTGCAGGGCGGGCGCCGCGGGCCTCACCCCCCAGACCAGCCTCCCCCGGGCGGGAAGGCGCAGCGCCTGGGAGCAGGGCGTCCCGGGCCGAGCGTGGCGACCTCTGCCCTCCAGTTTCCCCCATCGCCCTGACGGGGCAGAACGGGAAGTGAGAGTGAGGGACGGGGACAGGGTGGGGCTTCCTGCCTCTGGCCTGGGCCACCCTGGGTGGACCCTCCCCTGCCCAGGACAAAAGTCCACTCTGTCGTCACGGCCAAAACCTCAGCACCGCAGGTGGAAGCTTCCGGATCTTCGGCTTGCCACTTTCTCTTTCGGAGGAAATCGTTACTGCTCGTCACACGGCGCAGCTGCCATTTTGCATGTGATCGACGCATAACTCCCTACGGAGGTGAGAACAGGGCCGAGGCTTGGACCGAGCGGGGGGCACTGGGCTTGCACTCCACCTGCGGCCTGGTGCTCACAGGCGCCCCGTGCCCACAGGGACCGCGTTCCTGGAGAGCGCCGGCTCCACACGGCTCCACATGTGCGTGAACACGCTCGGCCCGGCTGCACTCCACGCGTGTCTGACGCGTGCCAGTCTCTCACCAGGGCTTCGGGGCTGGGTCGCTGAGGGTGGCTTCTGTGAGCTCTCGGGCCTCTCTCCCTGACCCTGCGTGACCCAGGTCCCCGGGCCCCGGGGTGCACATTCCACAGGCCCCGCCGGGCGTCTGGGCAGACTGCAGGCCCCGGGGGCGGTTTGCCGGGGCTGCACCCTGAGGTGAGGGTGCCTGGGCCACCACGGGACATGCACCCTTCCACGGCGGGGGTTTCCTGGGGCCTGTCTGGACCTTCGGCAGAGCTGGGGTGGCCGTGGGGTGCCGTGCTCTGCGTCCACCCCACGCCCCTCCTCAGCCTGAACCAGTGCCCTCACGAAGCAAAGACACTCAGCCCCTGACGCGTCCGCGGGGTGTGCCACCCGCGGCACGGAGGGGCAGGAAGGCCAGGGACTCCGCGGTGCGGGGCCAGGATGGGGCGGTGGCCGAACGGCCAGCATCGCCGCTCACGGCTCTCCCAGGCCGCCTGGGCGAGGACAGCTGTGCGGGAAGCGGCCCGTACCGAGGGGACACGGCGCTGTCATCGCTGACTGGGGAACCGAAGCCGGACGCGCACGTGCCTCGCCCTGAGCCGACGGGCATGTCGGCCAGTCGTGAGCTGTGCCTGGCCCACCGGCCTGAGTCACTGGCTCAGCCCCGGGCGCCCGAGGGGCAGTGCCTGGCCCTGCTGTCCGGGGTTCAGAGCGCGGCGGGAAGACAGGGACCCGCAAACGCTTCGCCGTGCTCCACGGCGCACCTTGGGGAGCAGTGGGTTCCGAGCAAGGGCCAGGGGCAGGAAGGTCCTGGGCAGACGGTGCCTGCATGGGTGACATGCGCGCTCGGAGGAGCAAGGGGGAACAGTCCCGGCTGGCGGGTCACGGAACTGAGGAGTGGTGAGCACACAGGAGCCAATGGGGATCAAGGGGCTAAAGGTCAAAGAGCGACCCAGCAGACCGGCAGGAAGTGGGCCCCCCTGGGTGACTATGGGGGGCCACGTGCGGCCTCTGCGAGCCCCAGATAGCGCTGAGGTCCCAGCAGAGACACGACGCTGGGACTGCCGTGCCCTCGCCCTCGCTGCTCCTCACGGCCACAGCAGGAGGAAGGGACACTGAGGGGCGAGCGGCGGCCGCGGCCGGAACCCTCCGGCCACAGGACCCTGGGGGCGGTGCTGACGGCGTGTCCCAGCGCCCTGACCTGCACACAGGGGACGGCTAGGACCTACTTCCTGGGACACGTGCAGCCCACCTGGGAACAGAACCGACACCCCCCCCCGCGCCTGGGGCAGAGCCGGCGCCTCAGGCCGCGGGGAGGAGACCGACTTTCCCAGGGGCGCACTCTCCCGGACCCGGCGGGACTCCGACAGGGTCGCAGGCGTGACTGCGGGTGGCCAAGCCTAACGGTGCCGAGGACAACCCAGGAAAAGCCTTTCGCAACCTACGAGATCCAGAAGCCGTAGAGGAAGATGAAAATTTTTACTTAAAAAAGTTTTCCATGGCCGAAAAGTGGAAAGACAGCACACAGCGAAAAGGCAGACGATGCGCGGGCGGTCGGTGTCCCAGACGAAGGGCTGATCTTCACGCACGCGAAGAGCGAGCCGTTCATCAGAAGCAGCAATAACGAACGGCCTCGGAGTCGTCCCCATCCAGGGAAATGAATATCAAAACTGCCCGAGAAGCCATTTTTCTTTCATCCGATCAGCAGGAGCCAAGAGTCCGCCACGGCCCTGGCGGGCAGGGCAGGGGCAGCGGGAGGCGGTGTGTGACACGGCACAGGCTCCGTGCGGTGGCTTGGACCTCGCGCTTCCACTTGTGAGAACTCCTCAGACGAGTGTGAGCAGCGGCGTTTGGAGCGACACGCAGGTCCAACGCATTCGCACCCTAAAGGCACCAAGGAGGAAGCTGGTCGGGTTAACTGTGGCGAGCTGCATGCGGAACAGTGCGCATGTGATAAAGAACACTCTCCTGCCAGCACGAGAAGATCTCCAGGCGGCAACGTTAAACGAGGCGAGCAGCGCCTGCCGGGGGCTGTGCACGCTGATTCCTCCCGAAGAGAACGGGGCGGCCCACCCCGGCGGCCGCTCAGCCCGGACCGCTGTCGGCGTGCGCGGGCGCAGGGGGCGGAGGAGGGCTGTGGCCTCCTCGCCACAGAGGCCGAAGCACCGGCTGTGCCGGCACAGTGCCCCAGGCGCGAGGAGCCAGCATCTGGAGCAGCTGAGCGGAAGGGCTGGGACGGCAGGACAGGCGGCCCGTCCCTGCGCTGCCCGAGCCCGAAACCCAGCGCCAGGAAGTCCTGGGCAAACGCGGCCCCACGCCCCCACCAGGCCACGGTGTAGGCCACGGTGGCCACCTCCCCACCCCAGGCGGGCCTGCCGCTCACCCCAGCTCCTCCGGCCGGCCGCAGGGAGAGAGAAGGCTCGCGGCCTCGCTCAGGGGCGAAGTCGGTCTCGGTCACGGGTGATCCCTGATCACGCGGAGGCTGGCGGTTGGCGTGCACTCCGCACACGTGTGTGATCATCTCACGTCTGGTCTCGTGACGCTGGCAGCAACGCCTTGGCCAGCGCAGGTCAGGGGGACAGGCTGCAGAGTGGTGTGAGCCCCGCGGGCGTGGGCGTGGGGCCACCAACCAGGGACGCCACCGGGGCGGGGTCTCCCGGAAGAGGGGGGCGGGCCTGCGTGACTCCCCGGGAGGGCTGCGGCCTCCTCCAGCACAGAGGCCAGGCCCCAGCTGCCCCGGGAGGGTGAGCAGGCAGGACACACCACGGAGCAGCTTTGGGGAGAAGGCCGCTCAGAGGGCAGCGAAGGGAATGGGCAAGGACAGGGAGAAAGCGGGCAACCTCGAGCCATTGCAAGTGGCCTCTTGAAGGACAAAGAGCTCCACCTGCACCCCATCTTTCCTTAGACCCAAGGGCGAGTGTGCAAGGGGCCTCGAGGACAGTGGGCCCAGGCCGGGCGAGCCTCCCGCACCTCGTCCACTGCTCCTCTTCAGTGAGGACAGTGCCGACGCGTGCAGCTACTTATTTATTTTTATTTTTTTGGCAAAAAACACTTAAATCTGTTCTGAGAGTTGGCAGGGGGGGCTTAACGGCCCCCGAGACTCAGAGCCGGAGAGCAGTGCTGGCTGCGGCCTGCTCCCCCGAGGCGTGGCTGCTGGCATGCAGCTGCAGAGCAGACCGCGGTCGTGACCGCACCGTGTGAGTGTTGGAAAACCAGAACAGGTCGTGGCCAGAGAAACTCGCCCAGGCGCCCACCACCATGCGAGGGGCAGTGGCACTCGGAGGCGCGGGCCACCTCCCACGAGGCCAGACCCTCTGCTGTCTGCGCAGACACCCCAAGCGGCAAACCTCACTGTGCGTGAAGCGGGTGAGCGGGGAACCCTGCGAGCCAGCCGGTGACAGGTGGGCGTGACCTCCAACCTGCACACGGGGCCACCTGCCTGAGCTCCTGGAGGTGACATGCATTCTCAGTGACCGTGCGCGGCAAGGGCTAGAGAGAAGGGACACGCGTGGAGGCCGACGGCCTTGGGCTTCTCCGGGGCCCAGGGTCAGAGGCCGGTGCAGGTCCAGCCGAGCCAAGCGGCCCCGACCACCTCACCACCTCGCCCTCCGTTTATCTGTGAAATGGGACGAGGGGCTATGTGGGAGCGGCAGCCATCCTTGGCCACACGGGCCAGGCCTGACCACTGGGCACCCAGCAGGGCTGGCGGAGCACGGCACAGGCGGGGCCGGGGCCTGTGCATGAGTCAGCGGGGGCGTCACCGTGCAGGGGCCCTCTGCCCGCCCGGCTCCGGGGCTGGCCACACGGGGTGGGCACGTCTCCCACCCAGCCCCCAGCCTCCTGCGAGAGCCGCGGCTCCTGGCCCCTGAGCGACAGGCCCTGTGCAGGCCACCGGCGCCCCCACTCGTCCCGCTCAGACCCCACATCAGCCCCTCTGCCCTGGGACCAGGCGGGGCTCCACCTGCGGCAGCCGCGTCCCCGGGCACAGCGCAGAGCTGGCTCTCCCGCGTGGCCGCGCGCATCCGCCCCACAGATGCTTCCTGCTGACGCCGCACGCTGCTGCTGCTGTGAGCCACGCCTTCGCAGCTCCGGGCACACGGCCCGGATGTGCCGACACAGCCCGTGTTGCAACTCTCTCCCTCAGCAAGTTTCCAGCTGATGCCTCCAGAGGCGCCGAGGCCGAGCTAGACTCTCAGTTCTCCAAGGACCTGGGCTGCCTGGGACCCAGGGCACAGCAGGAAAGGCAGCCCGATTGACGTGTCAGGGCCCAGGGGACCCACCGCCTGTGAGCGTCTCACCGCAGCCATGAGGAAGTGAAATCCTCTCATGCAACGTCCCTGGGCCTGGGCAGGAGCCCAAAGGTGCTGGGGGCCCCTCTCAGCAGCTCCTGCACTGCCACCAACTCCAGCACCACCCCCGCCAGGTGGGGCCTCAGCGATGAGCCAGGGAGTTCCGGGCTGTCTCCAAGGGAGGGCACGTGTGTGCTCCCTACTCCCAGCGGTGCTCGATAAAAGCGGGTGACCGAACACAGACACCGGGATTGAAGTCTTGGCTTGACACTGGGCCGATTCGCTCGCCCACGTCTCCCTCGCCGCCGGCCCTGCGTCTCCGTCTGGGTGCCCGCGGACGGGCTCCGCGGGTCTAACATCGTCCTCAGCTGGTGCGGCAACCTTCACAGTGCGCCGGCGGCTGCAGGGCTTTTAGCCCTTCTGGCCCGTGGGCCGGGCCCCCCGACCTGGACCAAGCAGCCCCAACACCTCCTCGAGTTGCACGTGACGCACACAAGTGCTTCTGAGCTTCCAGAATTTTTCTACAACAAAACAAACAAAATAATTCCAAGGCGGCGAGGCCCGTAACACGGTCCGTATGTGACGTTCACAGCCCCTCGCTGCCGGCCCCCGCCCCCTCGTCCTGCCCACGCTGCCATCCTTTGAGCCCTTCTGCAGGGCTTGGGTGACGTTGCAGAGGGCACATGAGGCCCCCGGGATCCTGGGATGCAGGCCTCTTGGGGACAGTCCCTGTTCCTGTTCTCTGTGTCCCTCCGTTTCTGCACCAACTTCTCTCCCGGGCTTCCAGCTTGGGAAAGTGGCTTGGGAAAGTGGCTTTGGTCAGACGATAGCCCTTACACTGTTACTTCTCATACACTGAGCCCTTGGGTGCTACTCCCAAACCCCTCCCCAAATACATCAAAAAGGACGCCCTTGGCCAGAACGTCTGACAGGAAGACGCCACACATCCTCAAGCCGTGCTCCCGGTTTCGCTGGTGGGAAGGCCAAGCAGGCTCAGAAAGCAGAACCTCGGCCTCCACCCTAAATCCAGCGTAACCTGAGGCCTGGGCTGCACAGCCGAGCGAGATCCCCCAATGGGCAGGGCGGCTGACCCGCCTCCCACACGCCGCCCGCCCGTCTCCCCACACCTGGCAGGGCGAGCACCGCGGGTCACACTGCTCGCCTGTGCTCACAGCTGCTGCGCTTCCCATGTCCCTGTCCTGTTTCTGGCGGTTCCTACCTGGGTGCTGCCCCTGCGAGGTTCCCCTTCCCCGCCCGGAACGCCTGCCTCCCTCTCTTCCTGTCAGACGGAGAGCCGCACACCACGGAGTCCCCATGTGAGGAGTTCAGGGGTGCAGAGTTCAGGGGTGCAGAGTTCAGGGGTGCAGCGCGCCTTCATCGCCACGTCTAATTCAGAAATCACAGGGGAAGGGGCCAGCGCCCGGGGCCGCCTCCCGCCGCACCACCCCTGAGCCCGCGGCCTCCCTTACTGCACCTGTTGTGTGAATGGAAGTGCACGTTTTCCCTGAGCACGGGTCGGGGCTCCCGTGAGCTGTGAGCCGTCGGTGCTTCATCCCTTTGTGTGGCTGAACAGTTCCTATCGTGGGGAGGGACCACGTTCAGGGGACACCCAACCTGGCGGTTCCCGCTTTGGGGTCTTGTGACTGGCGCGGGCAGCCTGTGTCTCCCTGCCTCTGAGTTTCGACCGAGCGGGGCTGTTGCCCGGCCTCGCCCTGGCTCCCTGCTTGGCGCGTGGGGAGCTGCCAGGCTGCCTCCACCGCGGTGGCACTGTCCCTCGTCCCCGCCCGCGGTGGTGGCCCCCGTTTCCCACCGCGTCCCTTGTCGGCACGTGCTGTCGGGCTTTGGGTGCAGCCGCCGACCGGCCAGGCCCAGGCTCCGTTACGTTCTGCTTTCCAGCGGCCGGTCTGCCCTGCACAAACGCCTGGCCAGGCATCTGCCCCTTGGGGCCCGGGCACCCCTTCCTCTCCAACGCCCCAGAACCCCACACACCCAGTCTTACACGACGGCCTCGGGCGCATCCTTACAACCACAGCCTGTGGCCTCACCTCACATGACAGCGGCTTCTCGGATTATTAAATAAAGAAGCGCGTCACGGCCGTGATTTGCATCAAGGCCGCGGTGAGGGTCGCCTGCCCGCACAGTGTGGACAGAGGGCGCTGTCTCACCCGCACCCGCGGGTGTGAGCACACCACCTCAGCTGCAGGCGTGTGAAGGCGGGAACAGTTCGCGGGCACCGCCCACCTGCCCCAGCTCCGCGGCCTCGGTCTCCTGACAGCCGGCAGCCGAGGACACGTCCTGGGTGTGGACGGGACGCCCTGCTGCTCACCCTCGTTCCCGCCTCGGAGCCTGGCCGTCCTCATGCTCCGTGCCAGGCTGCTCCATGACCTGCTGCTGCAGAACAAAGATTAGAGACTTAAACAGCAATGCGCATGGACGAGCCCCAGTTCCCGTGGCTCGGGAGTCCAGGGCCACCTCGCTGCCCTGGGTTGGGGTCTCGTAAGGCGTAGTCGAGCTCTGCCTGCACACACTGGCAGCATGGCAGGCCGAGCGTCCAGGTCCGTGTCACGTCACCACTAATCTCAGGGCAGCTGGTTCTCTCCATCGAACGTGCACACTCAGAGGACCCCGATCCCCCTGCGTGCCTGGCCCGCAACGGGAGGCCGTCACGTGGATGGGGACGCCGGGCCTGGCTTTGTGGCTCAAATGGGGCCACATGGTGAACCACCCCCATAAGGGAACCCGAGGCCCTTGCCTGACCTCGCGAAGCAGAACCGTTGCTGCTGGGCCCAGGCCGTAGGGGGCCGGCACACCCCGCATCGCCCCAGGTTCGGAAGGGACCCCAGCTCTCTCTTACCCACAGCCACACCCTCCCCTTTCCAGACCTGACCACACCGCCCGGCCCTCCCACCAACCCCACTCCACGGTCTCGAGGCCCAGTCACAGCCCGTCCCCAGACCTCTGTGTGGTTTTCTCGGATGGCCGGTCACTCGCGGCACTGCCGGCTCTCACGGGCCTTCCGGCCGGTCGGCCCCAGGCGGGAGGGCCTGCGTGACACACGGCGCTGGCAGGGGCTGAGTGACATGGATGGACACACCCTTCTTATTCCCACACACAGCTATTTACGGAAACGACACAGCGTTAACTTTCAGAAATAAAACAGATCATCTTAAACCCAGTAAGTTTCACAAGGCGACACCAGCCAGTGCCACACCTCCGTCACTGTCCTGGCCCCCTGCCCCCGGCCCCCGCTCAGGGAGGGTCTAAGCTGTACCCAGTGTCCAGTGAACAACGGGGGGTGTGCAGGGCTTGGGGGCTCTGGCTGCAGGGAACTCTGCAAGCAGCTTTTTTTCTTTTTTAGGTAAAAATCCACATATACAATTAACTATTTAACCATTTAAAGCGTGTGATTTAGTGACATGGGGTCCTTTCACAATGTGGTGCCACTGTCATCTCTGTCCAGTTTCAAAATCTCGGCATCACCCCGAAGAAAGGCCCATGGCCTCCAGCAGGCACGGCTCCCCCCCCCCGGCCACCGTCTGCGCTCTGCCCCGACACCTCCCGTCAGCGGGTCACACACGCGTGGCCTCGCGTGACGTCCGTTTTCAAGGCCTGTCTCGCCTGTCCTTCCTGGGGCCGAGCAGCCGGTCCCGCCCTGGACGTGGGCACCGCGCACCCCGGCAGGGGGGCTCGGGGGTCTGTGTGACCGGGCAGCGGGGCGGGGGCAGCGTCAGTGTGTGGGCCCTGGCTGTCCAGCATGGCCAGGCGCCCTTGGAGGAAGGCCGGCCACTTGTCTCGAGGAAGTCGCGCTGGCATTCGGCAGTGACCGAGCTCGTGGAGGCCCCGGCACCGGGCAGGGGGATGCACGGGACTCGGTCCTCGCCCAGGGCTGCCCTGGGTCTGCTGGTGGATAAAGGTGAAACTCTACGTGGAGTTTGTCTACGCAGGAAAAGATCAGAGTGAAATCTCCCCACCGTAAGCACAGGGTCACACACCCTTGAGAGAGAACGGGGCCTTCTGGACGGGCTGCTGGCTTCTGAGTGGGTCATGTGTCACTCATGGGCTGTTTTCCTCCATGGGATGGGTGGGGGGGAGGCGCGGAGAGGCGTTTCCTGCTGGGGTGAACACACACGGGGTCACACACCCTTCACCAGGGCCTGCGGGGTGGGCGCTGGCCCAAACCGGCCCCTCTCCAGAAAGGGGCTCCCCCTCAAGGAGAATAAATGTCCCTCTGTGAGCCCCAAGCAGCCTCCACCCCCACCCACCGAACACCCAGCGGGCAGCCTCTGGGGGAGAACATTCTGCCCGGGGTGGGGGGTGCTGACTCACCCTGACCCGCATGAATAAGCTTTTTATGCCCCACCCCCCACACACACTGGGCTCAGCCAGGACAGCAAACACAATCAGCAGCAGACCAGCTCTGTCCCTGGCGATATTATCATCAGGCTTCTTGGGTTTCAAAGTGAGCAGCGACTGCAGCAGGGGCCGCGTGCTGCAGGGTGGTGGGGTGGGGTCTGCGGACGCTGGGCCTGGGGTGGTGGGGGCGGGAGGGGGAAGGGAGACCCCAGCGCGGAGCAGCTGGGCCGAAGGGGGTGTCATGGGCCCGGAGGGTCTGCATGGGTGACAGCGGCCAGTGACTGTCACCAGGGGGACAGGAACCTGCGCCCTCGGCCGGTTATGACCAGAGACCTCACCCACGCCCCTGTGTCCCTGCCACAAGCCTCCCGCCTCAGTCCTCAGCCCTGAGGCACAGGCTCATGTCCACACTGGACGGAGGCCACAGGCGCCGAGTGGAGGGGACCTTGGCAGGAGAGACTGGGACAACCGGGCTGCGCGGGCGCCAGCATCCCGTGTGTGGCAGGGGTGCAGGTGGCTGTCCTCACCCCACTCCCTCCCAGACCCTCTGCCTCTGCTTGCTGAGGGCCCCGAGGAGCTACCATGGCAACAAGCTTCACTGTGACCGTCAGGAGACCCGTGTGACCAGTGCTGCTGGTCAGTGGAACCTGTCCTTCTCCCCACACCCTGGGCCGAGCCTCCGGGGTCCATGGAAAGGAGAGGGTCAGGAAGGTGCTCGCCACAGCGCTGCCTGCAGCTCCGGGGAGAGGGGCCGTGAGCCGTGAGCCATCGTTCCTGGTCCTGGGACTGTCCACAAGATGCTAAATTTTAAAAATCATGCCAGGAAACAGTCTATATAATGCAATCCTAATTTTGAGAAACCCCAAACAAACCCATGTGTATGTAAGTAAAGAAATGGCCTGCAGCAGGGCTCCCTGCCCCCCGGGCCCAGATGGTACCGGTCCATGGCCCGTTAGGAACCGGGCCGCACAGTGGGAGGTGAGTGGGGGTGAGCAAAGCCTCCTCGGTGTCTGCAGCTGCTCCCCACTCCACCGCCTCAGCCCCGCCTCCCACCACCAAGCGTTAGGTTCTCCTGGGAGCACCTGTCCCTGGTGCCAACAAGGTTGGGGACCGCTGGTCACAGAAGTCTGGGCAGATCCTCCTGGGGTGGTGACATGGAGCACTTTCAAGGTCATTTTTGAAGTAGAATCGTCACTTTGTGATTGTAAAAAACAAGCCCCTCAAAATCTGTTCTCGAAAGCAGAACTCACAGCAGGTACAGCCACATGTCCTGGAGACTCAGCGTCGTCATCGTGAAGATTCACACCCACCTGCACGCGCCCATACACTTCTGCACACGTCTGTACACACCCACACATGCCTGCACACGCTTTCCATGCTCTCACACATCTACACACCCTCACACATCTTACACTCCTGTGCACACCTTAGACACCTGCACACACCTGCCACGCCTGTGCACACCCGCACACCTGTACACACCTTACACACCTTACACACCCGTAACTCCAGGGCCAGGCTTCAGCGTCCCGTGGGGTGGGAGAGGTCCCTCTCAAGGGCCCATACTTGTTCCTCCCAGCACCTTTGAGTCTCGGGGCTGGGCCCAGCAGAGGCTCTGCACCATGCTGCACACACCCCCAGGCTCAGGCCCACGGCCTCTCCCTGAACCCCCAGCACACTCCCAGCTCTGTGGCACCCGCGGCTCCCCCACTGGGCCAGACTTGGGGGTCTTGCCTGGCTGCTGCCTCTTCAACGTCTGGCCACACGCTTTTCAATAAGGACACTAGCCTCGTGGCACACACTCCAGCCCCGCAGAGAGCTTGCTGCCCGCGGGGCACTAGTGGACAGGCCACGCTGTGGGGGTCCAAGGCCCCCTGCTGGCCTTGACCCTCCTCTAAGAGGCTGGTCCTCAGGGACTCAGGGTGGAGCCCTGCGCCCTCTCATCCCCAAGTTCCTAGCACAGCGTCTGCCGCTTCCTGTCTCGCCGTGGGAGGGGAAGGGACTCGGCACCCTCGCCCTGTCGGGGGCCTCGGGCCCACGTGCCTGAGGACAGAGGTGGGTGCCCTTCCGAGGAGTGGGGTTTGCTGCCCCATCACCGCGTTCAGGAGCCAATTTGCTCGCTGGTTCTCTGTTGGAGGAAAGAAAGGGCTCGGTTCCGAGGACAGGGTCTGCTAGGCCGGAAGCTGCACCCCAGTCCTGCGTCCGCGGTCCTCATCAGGGAGAGGGGGGCGAGTAAAGCTGGGCGCCTTGTCTTAAGCAAAAGAGTGCGCAGCATCTGCAGCCTGTTCACAGCGGCACGACTGGCAGTCCCAGAGATGGGACCCGCCCGAGGGTCTGGGACGGACGGAGGCTGAACAGAGCCGACCCACCCGGACTAGGGAGCACGACTCGGCCTCCAGGGCAGGGCGTCTGACCCCTGCATCAGCGTGAACGGACCTCAGGGACGGATATGACGCTCAGGGAAAGAGGCTGGTCACCCAAGGGGCATGTTGTGTGACCTCACTCACCTGAGGTCCCTGCGATGACGATGCCACCGATATGGGACGGTGCGCACCACGGGCTGGGGGCGGGGCCGTTGGTCAGCGGGGTCAGTGTCAGTCTGCACGATGGAAAGTTCTGGAGATGACAGCGGCGAGGGCTGCACACCCTGCGTGCCCTTAGCGCCACGGAGCTGTGCACTGAACCGTGAGTAGGATGGAAAAGCACATGTGTGTATTTCACCCCAACAGATGTTTAACGTATGTGTGACCCCGTGTGCACACACACACACACGCACATGGACACACACACGGCTTCAGCCACTCTGGAGAAATTCGCTGGCGGTTGGCGGGCCCGCTGCAGGAGGTGATGTGACGCCCGCCCGTGGCTTCCCGTTCTCCAGCAGGGGCTGCAGCTCCGGCTCTGAAGAGCAGAGGTTAAAGCACGCACAGCCCTCCCAGCTGGGCGGCTGCCACACAATGGGGTCATTCAGCCGCTCTGCCCGGCCAGGCTCCCTCGCCAGCCCGCCCCTGCCTCCCGCCTCTCCCCTCCCCCGCTGCCCTGGGGGGCCATGTCACGCCCTCCCCCCTCCCCGCTTCCTCTGGCCCTCGGCCACACATGCCTACTTCCCCGGAGGACAGTCTTGATTTGGGGGATGGTGGGAGCTAGCCTAAAGGGGGAGACACTTTCCCCGGCCGAGGCCCTCTGCTGCCGCCTCAGGTCTCAGCAAAAAACAGGGCACTGGTGGCGTCCACGGGGCTTGTTACACACACTCCCCAAACGCGCAGTCATCTTTCCGCGAGGCGCATTCTTGGTGCATCGCCACGCCTCCGTGCCAGGACCCCGGATGTCTTCCTGCATTCCTGGGCCGTGACAGCACCTCGCTGGGGCCTGCTGTGCTCGGCCAGGTGTGTGTGGAGCTGGCCTGCAGGCAGAGCCAGAGGCTGGGGGGCAGACGTCCCCCTGAATCCACCAGCAAGAGCTCGTGTTAGGACCCAGCCCCCTGGGCGTTATCCCTAGAGCCCTGGGTGACTGCCCGGCCCCCTGCCCTGCAGAAGGGAGGGCCCACTAGGTCTGAGGTCAGTCCTTCCTGCCAGCCAGGCTCAGCGAGTGGCTTCCCAGGGGCTCGTGAGGTGCAGCAGAGGGTAAAAGCCCTGCCCCTCCAGGCTCCTCCAGGCCCCGCCAGGCCCCGCCAGGCTCGGAGGCTAGGTCAGGGACCCTGGGGGACCAGCTGGGCAGGGAGCACTTACCCGACAAGTACATGGGGACAGAGACCACCCCAGGAGCCTCCAGGAACAGCCCATCCCTGCGGCCACCTTCCTCTGGGCTGCCCGGGAATCTGGGGGCGGGGGGGGGCTCACTTGACGCTCACTGACGGGGACGGGGGCTGCTCGTTGTTTCTCCTTTCGCTTTTCTGAGCTTTTCCACGCTACTTCCATGTGTTTTCACGTGATGTTTGATTATAAAGCCCTGCTTTTGCAATCCTCAGCACCTCCCTGTCCCTTCTTCGCAAAGCCTTCTCCACTCTGGTGGGCCTGGCCCAGGACACGCCCCACCCGGCCTGGCCCAGGACCCCCCCACCCGGCCTGGGCCAGGAACTCCCAACACCCCCTCCCAATTTCAGTCCTCGTGCCTGACAGGTCCCTGGCCCCTTCTCACCCTCCATCTGGGGACTCACACAGCTGAGCCCACCTGGAACATTCCTCATCCTCCACTTGGCTCCCTGGGGGGCGGGGGGCGGTGCCAACCAGGGCTGGGGAGAAGCCCCGCCCCATGCCCCCCCACCTCCCCCTTGGCGCTTGGGCATCCTGTTCCCCAGAGCTGGGCCCCAGTCTGCTACCCACACAGCCCTGGAAGGAGCCCCCAGGCCGGGCTGGAAGACAGGGAAGGGCACCTCTGCGTCCCCACAGAGCCACACAGTGTCCCCGGAGCCCCCACCAGCCTGGTGCCTGATCGGACTGTGGGGTGCCACCCAGGAGTCCCTGCTCCTTGGCCCTGAGCGGGCAGGAGCACGGCAGTGGCCCCTTTGCCACGCCCTGGGGTCGCCCTGGCTCCTCAGTGCACTGACGTCTGGCGATGCTACTTTTGGGCTCTGGGCTGCCCAGAGCTGCCAGCCACCTAAGGAGGAGGGTGTGGGAGTGAGGGGCTTGCTGTTCACCTACCCGTGGACCCCGGGCCTGGACTGGGGTGATTAGCACAGGGACACGAACCATGGGGTGTCCGGCCCACCTCCTGAGGCCCCATCACCTCTCCGTGAACAGGTCTCAGCCATACGCATTGTCCCCAGCCCACCATGAGCCTCCCTCCCTGACCCTGTCTGTCCTGACGAGAGGCGGGAGCTCGGGCCACTCGTGCCGGTGGTGGCATCAGGCTCGCAAACGGCCACGAGCCACTCCAGCCCTCCCAGGGGCCATTCCCACAAGCCCCAGCTCTGCGTCCGCCTCGCAGGGGCCTGGCTTCACCTACCTCTCGGGGACCCCCGGAGCCGTCCCAGCTCTGGCCTTGGGACAATAACCAAACTCCCACTGTCACCCATCGCCCCATGACTCCACCTTTGGGACCACCGGGGTCGGACAGCTTCACCAAGACCCCCGGCAGCCCTCGATTGTCCCCAAGGATCCAGGAAGTTGCAATCACCTGATTTGGCCGTTCCATTTTCCCTGCGAGGCCATTCAAATCCCTTCCTTCCAGGTCTTAAAAGGCCCCCGGGACGGCAGCCCTGACAGCCACCAAGAGCTCGCCCTTGCCCACCCCCAGCAGAGCCCCGCAGGGAGGCCCGGAGGGGGGCCCCAGGCCCCAGAAATCAGCCGCACCGGGAGAGCCAGCAGGGATGGCAGCGACTGCCTGGGGCCCGATGGCCAGTGCTGGTGCCTGCTCCTGCCCACTGAGAGTGGGGACGTCAAGGCACAGCTGGCCTTTCCGGGTCGTGCACATGCCACAGGCAGGACCCGCCTTCTGCGGAGCCATAGCTCTCCAGGGCGTGGACGCTGCATGGCTGCACGGAGGGTCCACAGGCTCACTCACCCACACCCACAGTCACACGTGCACACTCACACTCACCCACACGCACACGCACACTCACCCACACACACTCACACTCACTCACCCACACGCACACTCACCCACACACTCTCACACTCACTCACCCACACGCACACTCACCCACACACACTCACACTCACTCACCCACACGCACACTCACGCTCACTCACTCTCACACTCACGCTCACTCACCCACACGCACACGCACACTCACCCACCCACACGCACACTCACCCACACACTCACACTCACTCACCCACACGCACACTCACGCTCACTCACTCACACACACTCATGCTCACTCACCCAAACTCACACTCACCCACACGCACACGCACACTCACCCACACACACTCATGCTCACTCACCCACATGCACACTCACACTCACCCATACCCAGTCACATGTGCACACTCACTCACTCACCCACAGCACACTCACACACACTCACCCCACACACTCATGCTCACTCACCCACATACTCGTGCACGCATGCACACATACCTACTCATGCACACTCTCATGTGCAGTCATGTTCACGTGCATATATTCACACATGCACTCACACTCACGCACACACACGCACACCGCCCCTGTTCCACACCCCAGTCAGGCTCCCTCCTGCAGGTCCCCTCGGGTCTCTGCCCTGGGCCCACTCTCTCCCCATGATTCCCCAGCATTCCTCAGCCTTGCACATACATGCACACCCACAGACAAACATACAGAACACACATACGACCACTCACACAGACCCCCCGTGCAGCGATTTCAGTCTATGGGGCCTGTTCATTCCCAAAGCGTTGGCATAGCGTGGCACAGCCAGGGCCCGGGCCCACATTGCACCGACTTAGACCTGGAGCCTCCCCCTACCCTGCCTGGCTGGAGGCCCAGGGTCAGGTCAGGATAAGTGCATGTATGCATGCACATGTACACGTGCAAGCATTGTGTGTGCATGTGCGAGCATGTACGTATGTGTCTGTGTGCATAATGTGGGCATATATCCATGTGTGAGCATGTGGGCATGTGTGAGTGTGTCTGCATGCACACATACATGTGAGAGCGCTGTGTGTGCATGTTTATGTATGTGTGTGCATGATGTGGGCATGTATACAAGTGTGGGCATATGTGCGTGCATGTGTACATGTGTCCATATGTGTGCATGTGTTGTGTGCATGCATATCTATATATGTGTGTACATATTCATACATCTGTGTGTGCCTTTGTGGCTGTGTGCATATGTACACTGTGCATGTGTGTATGCATTCTGTATACATGTCCTTATTTGCATATGTTTGTGTGTGCCTGCACATCCGTGAGCACATGTCATGCATTCATACATGTTTCCATACATGGGCATGTGTCCGAGCACTCACCTGTGTGCATGTGTGTGCACATGTGTGTCTGTCCTTGCCCCCACCTCGTTTCACGCACTCCCCAGTGTCTGTGATGTGAGTGATGGGCTGGGCACTGACCATACCAGCTGCATGTGCTTCTGACGATTGAATCAGACTTTCCCAGCCTGTTTGGAGATGAAGGTCCCACTTCACAGCATGAGGAGACCCAGCCCCTCATAAAAATTAGAAAGTTGCTCACTTATTTACAACCAGGAAGCTGGGCATCTCAAAGCCTGGCTTCATGAGCAGGAATGGCCAGTGGGGAAAAAGCGAACCTTAGCTCAGCCCACTGGCCTCTGACCCCCTTCTAGACAGAGAGGGCACACAGGTGGCTGGCCTTGCACGGACGCTGCAGTGGTCCGGTATAAGATTTCCGGTGCTGACACATCGTGTGGTTTAAACTCGCCACAGGGCTGGGAGCATGGGGGCAGGGCCAGCAGGGAGACCCACACCTACCCCATGGCCGTGGCCACAGGTCCCGGGACGCAGGGGAGCTGGCTTGGGGGACAGCCACCGAAGCGGGCTAAGCCTGCTCCCCAGAGGCTGACAGGGGACACAGATGCTCCAGACTCACAGGTGTGGTGGCCGTAGATGCCACACACGGAGGCCCACCCCCATCTCCACACGCTGCCCTCCTCCATCAAGGTGCCATCTGGCCAGGGGGGTGCTGACCCCGACAGGGGGTCCACATCGTTTACCCTTTGAGGTGGTGCATGTCACAGGTTGCAGCACGAGCCCTCCCCGCCCTGGACCCTGAGGCACAGGGGAGGGACGGATGTCTCAGGGCAGGGAGGTGCCTGCCTGCCCTCCTCTTTGTCTTCCAATGGGGCCCAGAGGCTGAGGGGCCACTGGGCCTCATCTTGGGGAAGTCTGAGCAGCACAAGGAGTAGAGGCCACCATCTGGGCCAGATGGAGATGGGCGGGAAGTCCCAGGTGCTGACCCTTCCTGTTAGAGTCTCGGGCCAGCCTGGTCCCGGTCCAGTGCGGGCCCCTGACCCAGGCAGAGACCCCCCTTTGTGTATGGCCTGCGGACAGGAGAGGGTGACGGAGAAGGCTCAGGCCACTTTAGCTTGTGCAGGTCCCAGAGCAGCCACCTGAGGGGAAGGGGCCTGAGCACCAGGCAGAGATGGAGCTGCCCCAGGCTGTTGCTGAGGGCCACTCAGGACAGGTGAGCCAGGGGTGGGCGGTGCCCCGGCAGCACTGGGAACACTCCTGGAAATAGGAGGCACAGGAGCCGAAAGGCAGCAGGTTGCAGTGCGGCCTTGTCAGCCGAGGTGGAGTAAACACCTGAAGGAGGGGCACACGGGGTGCGAGCCAAGGAGGAGCCACACCTGCTTCGCGGTCCTCACCTGCGGCGATGGGGTCGGGCTCCCAGCTGAGTTTCCGACGCAAGTCCCCAGCCTGTTGTCGGAGGGTGCACGCAGGCACAAGCATAGCACCGGTGCCACCCAGGGGCCCCAACCAGCCCCCTTGATCCCGGTGAGGAGGGACATGGGAGTGCTCGTCTCCTGCAGCTGCTGAAGTTCCCACAAACTCACTGTGCTCAGAGCAGCTTGTTTGTTGTACACAGTTCTGAGGTCACCCCCGACCCGAGTCACTGGCCAGAACGAAGGTGTCCCGGACCCATTCCTCCCAAGCACCGGGGAGACCCGTCCCAGGCTTCCCAGCTTCCCTCAGGCTGTGGCCCGTCATCATCTTCATGGCCACGGCTCGGGCTGAGCCCTTCCCACACTGCCCCCTCTCCTGCCTCCCTCTCTACTCAAGGACCTGGGGGTGGACAGTAGGCCACCAGGTGATCAGAATAATCTCCGCATCCGATTGGTGGCTTTCATCCCCACCTTTGCCACACGAGGTGATGACATTCACCTGTTCCAGGGGTCAGGATGGGAACATCTCTGGGGCCCATCATCCTGCCATCCACAGGGGGTTCAGGCAGGCCATGACCAGGTGGCAGACAAGATATGGACCACATCATGGAAATGTGGCCCACCTGGGCGGGAGTCACAGAAAGGCTTAGTCACGTGGCCAAATGACAGAGAACCACAGCTGACTCTGGCTGAGAGTCCCTTGGTGACCTGTCCCTTCCCTGGCCCACCCACCCTGTCCCCCAGATACTAGCTGGAACCCCCTCATCCAGGCCTGGTTCAGACTACACCCCACCCCCACTCTACAGCACCACCTCACACCAGCATGGTCCAGGGCTGGAGCTGGGGGACACCCCCAAGGAGAGGGGGACTCCAGGCTCCTAATTCTTGCCTGGCAAAGAAACCGAGGGCCCCAGGGGTGACAGGGCGTGTTGGGCCAGCCAGCCTGGCCTGGGGTGTCCGCTAGGAGCACTTGCCACCAGAGCCCAAGATGAGGATACCCATATGCGGTCTGAGGTTCCCCTGGGTCCCAGCTGAACACGCGAGTGGGTGTGGGCACTGGCCAGATCCAAGACGAGCACATGGCCCCCACACCTGCGGTCTCCCCCACCTCGGCTCCTCCGGGCCTGGGGCTGATGCAAGAAACAAGGCCCACATCAGGGCATGATGGGAGGCTGCAGCTGGGGCACAGGTGGTCAGGATAGGGAGAGCGGGCACCCCGAGCATGCGGGGCCTACGCGGCTGGGGCATCCAGGTCAGCGGGAGGAGAGGGCCAGTGCCAGGGCCCCTGGCCGCATGCCCATCGGGGAGCGCAGAAGAAGGGAAGCCCAGGCTGCCCAGCCCAGGACAGTGGACAGCGAGTGGGGGCTGCCCGCGGGCGTCGCAGGCTGCGGAGCTCGGCGCGCTTCTCCTGACCACGGTTCGCTGTCAGGTCCAAGCCTGGACTCTCTGCCCTGGCGTGGTCGAGCAAACTGGCAAGAGCAGGGTCTCCGAGGCCTGAGGCCAGGAGACGAGGGTACCCCGAGTTTGCCAGGCGGGGCTGTTTCTGGGGCTGGCCCGGGCCTTGGTTGACCTGCGCAATGTCCGGGCCCAGGGCGAGCTGGGAAAATGCACAGGAGCCGAGGTCTCACTCCCCACAGCCCAGCAGTGCAGGGAAGCTCGTGTGGGGAGGGAGGGAGCATGGGGGGGTGTGGGCTGGCAGGGTAAGGGGCCGGGGCAGCGGGCCAGAACCTGGGGGTTCCGACGTGCCTCCCTTTAACCTCTGGATGGACCACGGTTCCACCCCACGGTGACACAAGCCAGCTTGGCGGAGCTGCTAGTCAGCGGGAAGTACTCTTGGAGACCCTCCAGGGGCCTCGCCTGGTCCATCCGGGCTCCACAGCGTGCAGCCTCCCCAAGGACAGGCCAGGAAACAGGCTGCTGTGCACCCTTCACCAGGGCTGGACTCTCTACGCCAAACCCACCCTCTCCCCCAGCCCCGCCCTGCCAGGCAAGCTCTGCTCTCCCAGGCAGACTCCACTGTGAAGCCCGCCACCCAGGCCAGGGTGGCCCAGACACTTAGCCTCACGCAAGTGACCCTGCTGTCCAGCTCTGACATCAGCGTGTGGTCGCCAGGTCTCATCAGAGCCCCTCACCCCTGCACTGAGCTGGGGAGGAAGCCAGCCGAAACCGAAACCCGACATTCTGGTTCTGCAGCCTGCTCGGGGACAGTCAGCAGGGTGGAGCCAGCAGAGGCCCAGAGCAGAGCCCAGGTGCAGGCCTGCCCTCCCCAGGAGAGCCACAATTATGCACCAGGACCTGCTCCGTCACCCAGCCAGCTGCTTCAGGTCATTGTCCTGGTGCTTGTCGTGACCTGCAGGAGCCCTCAGACCTGAGCCAGCACACACCTGAGCCCCGGCACTTCCGTCGACACACATCTGAGCCAGTGCATACCTGTGTTGGCTCACACCCGAGCCAGTACATGCCTGAGCCAGAGCACACCTGAGCCAGCATATACCTGAGCCAGTGTACACCTGTTGGCTCACACCTGTGCCAGAGCACACCTGTGTCGGTTCACGCCTGAGTTGGCCACAGCACCTGCCTGTGGCCACACGGTGCACCCAAGTCTATTCAGCTACTGTGATGCTCACTGGCCAGTGTGGGCCTCTCCCAGGTTGCCCTTGGGAGAAATCACCTGATTCATAGGTGACACAAGCTCAGGTCTGATTATTTGACACCCCAGTGTCCTAAGTTTGTATCTGCCCCAAACCTGTGGATGTGAGCGTACCTGGAAATAAGGGCTTCACAGATGGAACAAAGTCGAGGGCCTTAGGGTGGCCCTTATCCAGTGACCAGTGTCCTCATAAGAGAGGAATTTGGACACAGGACACACGGAAGGGACAGGGTCTTGTGACAATGACACTGGAACCTGGACAGATGCACGGACAGGCCAGGGACACCGAGGACTGCTAGCAGCCACCAGAAGCTGGAAGAGGCAGGAAGCGCCCTCTCTGAGGCCTGGGCAGGAGCACGGCCAGCAACATCTGGACTCCAGCTCCACGGTGCGAGGGGACAGGTGACCTGTTGGAGGCCCTGGTTTGGAGCATATTATGGTAGCCACAGAACATTAACCCATCCTTGCAGACATGGGGTCACTGACCAGCCCTGGGTGTCCAGAGATTTGCCGTGGGCTCAGACACAGGGAAGTGCGGTCAAGGGCAGGGCCTGGTGTAACAGGAAGGGGGAGGGTGGCCAGGGGTGGCCGTGCAGCGTTCCTGGGGCACAGGGTGACACCATACTCAGAGCTGGCCCTGTGTGGGCTCCCTTGGGCGTGCACCGGCCTCAGCCCAGCTCGTGCACACTGGCCAGGCCGTGGACACCATGCTGTTGGCCCAGCAGGCGCTGGTCTTTACTTCTGCAGGGAGACAGCGTGCGCCCCCGAACAAGCATGGCTGGCAAAGCACATTCTTTAAAAAGTGAAAACAAAACGAGAAAACCTGAAGTGTTTGGCTCCATAACTCTCCATCGTAAGCAGCATCTTTGGGTGGTCCTCAAGCTGTGTGCAAAGCCTGGGGTGGGCGTCCACCATGAACCCCAGCAGGTCGCCCTGCACGCCAGCCGAGCACAGAGGCCTCGACGCTGCAGAGGACAGCACGAGAGGCCACTCGAGAGTGTTTCCAGACATTATTTGAGACAGGATTTTGTTTCCGGTGGGCATTTCTTTTTAAAAAAATATAATAACTTAGTTTGCATTTTACAGCATTTCTGACCAGTCGGTCAGGGACCTCACGCAAGCGATGAGGCCTGAGTGCCGGCATCCACGGCGTCAGCCCCATGGTCACTCCATGCCCATCTCGCAGGGGTTCAGGCCCCGCCCCTCGGCATCCCTGTACACCCTCCTGAAGTCCTCGAAGCGCGGGGCACAGCCAAGCTGGGCCTCCCCGAAGTGCATGTGGCCAGTGAAAAGAAAGTCCCCGGGCCCCGGCCGCACACCGCACTCCAGCAGCGTGGGTGACACGCCCCTGCCAGCCGCTGCCCTCGCCCTCGGGGGCCGGCCGGAACACCCTGCTCTTCTGCCGGTAGACCTGGCTCACGCGCAGGTGGATGGCCGACTCCTGCCGCTCTGGTTCATGGGTGACGTTCTGGATGGCACCTCGCACAACTGCGGAGGGAAGGAGACGGGGTCAGCGAGGTCAGCAGGGTGCCCACTGAGAGGATGGCGTGTGTCCGCGCTGGCAGCGGGCGGGGGTGGCGGGGAGCCGACCCTGCTCTGCATCCAGAAATTGTCACTGAGGGGCACGGGGCGCGCACAAGGCAGCCTCACCACGGACAGACACGGGAGAAACGACACCCCGGCATCGGCTCTTCCAGGCAGGACGAGGAGAGTAACCACAGGCAACGTCCCGGGTCTGTGTCGGGATGGGACACACACGAAGCCCAGAGGTGGCGGCCGGCGGGTCAGGGCAGGGCCGGGCCAGGCCGCAGGAGGCAGAGGCAGCCTGCATGTTTTCCAAGGACCTGTCCTCGGGTGGGGGCTCGGCCGGCCGGCTCCCCGACAGCAACCCTGACGAGGGCACCCACCTTTCATATCAGAGCTTGTACCAACGTCATGGCAGGCGGCTGGGTCCAGACCTCAGCCCACTGCTGCACCCGCATGGGGCCTGGTGAAGGTGGGGCTCTGAGGTGACCTCAGTGCAAATCGGGAAATGCCCAGGGATCACCTTGAACAGGACCCCTCCCCTGCCTGGGCACAGAGAGGTCCCTTCTCTTGGGCTGGAGCCCCTCAGGGTGCACACCCCGGGACAGGGTGGGAGGGGGCACCAAGCCCCGTGCTGTCTGAAGCCCCTGCCCCCGAGAGTTTAGCACCAGTGCATTCTCCCAGCCCCAGGGGAGCCCTCTGTGCCGGGACTGTAAGCACTCACCGAAGTCGCTGGTGCAGACGGCCAGGAGCACCTCGGTGTCACTGCATGGGCGGCAGGGGGCTGCAGGGGGACAGTAGGGGACATCAGGCAGGGCTTTGCTGTGGGGGACACTGGGCGTGCCCCGGGACTCAGCTTCAGGGCCGGCTCCACACTGCCCCTGCTCTGCTGGTCCTTGGCGCCTGGCAGGCCCGCCCGAGTGGAGGAGCCGCGTCCCTTACACCGACTGCCCCAGCCCCCCTCTCTCCGGCTTCCACATCCACACCCCAAAGTGCAGGGCCACCCACTCACCCATCGCCCGGTCCCCAGGCCCCCGCCGTCTCCACTCCGGAGGGGGACGAGGCTCCTGCTGGGGAGGCCAGTGAGGCTACACACTACAGGCTTCGGTGACCTGAGACACAAGGCCGCCTGGGCCCTCATGAGACCCCTGGGGCAGTGGAAGCCCCGCCCCAGACCACTGGGCCCTGGACGGCTGATGTCCTTAAGCATCTCTGAAGGCCTCTGAAGCTAGCCCAGCTCACGGAAGCCTGGGGGATGCCCAATCTGCGGCCGGCTTCCCAGCCACCCACACGGGGTTGTAGGGGGCAGAAACGGGGGCACTGAGGGCCCCCAGGGTGGACTGAGTGTCCAGACCCCTGAGCTGTCGTCCGGCCCCAGACTGGGTGGATGCGGCATCGCAGTACAGCCGCCCGGCTCCAACCACTGGAGGAGGAGTGACCTGCCCACCCAGCTCTAAGTCCCCGGCCTCCGCCCTCCTGTGGCCTATGTTTACACGGGTGGACTCCCCACTCTTAAAAAAAAGAGTGGCTGATGGGGGGGTCCCTCATCACTGGGACTAGCTACCCATGGCAGCCTGATGGAGGCCACCCCACATTGGACTCGGAACCAAGCGAGCATTGGGGGGCCGTGTTCCACGTAGAGGCGGCATTTTATTCTGGCCTGTGTGCAAGGGGTGGGGTAGAGGCCTGACCCCCATCCTGTGAGCCCCAGGTGTGCGGGATCACAGGCCCGGGGTTCCTCTGCAGGAGGCGGTGGCCTCGGCAGCTCAGTGGCCACAGCCCACCTTTGGGCTCCCCCACAGAGCAGCCCCAGGGCCCTGGGGGGCCAGGCATACAGGTGCCAAGAGCAGTGGGGTGGGAGGTGAGGTCTGCCAAGAACTCCCCAGGTGTGCCCCAAGCTCCAGGCCGGCTGAGACAGGCCAGGGGACAGCCCACAAATGCCCAGGCCACACACCATGGTGGGAGCCCAGGCTTGGGCACAGCTGACCCAGCCGAGAACTGTGCCCCGTGTCCCGTGTCCCAGGCCCTGGTCTGGCTAGGAGAGAGGTGGCCCGGGGAGCTGGTCAGCAGCCTGCAGACCCCCCGCCAGAAGCCTCAGTGAGCTGACCTGCCCACGGCTGAGCTAACAAAGCGCCCCCAGAGGTCCCTGCTCACAGTCTGAGGGTGCCGCATGGAAAATCGAGCCCGTGGTGCCCAGAGAAGCAGTCTGGAAGCAATTATTCATCGGAGTCGGCCCGTAACGGCTGTGGAATGTGCTGGCTGCGGACACACGAGCCTCCCTTCCTCACAGGGAAGGCGGGGAGGGGTGGCCAATGGGCCGGTTGGAATTCTGGCCCGAGTTTCTGGGGGAGGGAGGGCTGGGGTGTGGACATCCCAGGAAGATGACTCTGGAACGTGCATAAAAGGAACCAAATGAAGGAGAAAATGACAGGTCAGGGAGCCGGGCCAGGGGCCACCACAGGGACGCAGGTGAGAACGCAGGTGCAGGCAGCGGGCAGGCGAGGCCCCAGCCCGGCAGGCCCTCGGCACAGGAGGGCTTCACAGGTGGCTGGGTGCTGCTGCCCGAGGACAGCTTGCTGGGTGTGCACACGGTCCGGAGGGAACACTGTGTGAAGACACCGGCCAGTGTTGGCTGGTGACAGGTGGTAGATGCAGAGTTTTAACAGGGAGCAGAGGGAAGGAGGCAGCAAGGCTGGACTCAGCCAGTGTCAGCTGAGATGAAGCCAGACCTATGG
This sequence comes from Eonycteris spelaea, assembly GCA_003508835.1. NCBI lineage: Eukaryota > Metazoa > Chordata > Mammalia > Chiroptera > Pteropodidae > Eonycteris > Eonycteris spelaea. The sequence continues at coordinate 3,123,633 of PUFA01000184.1, read as the reverse complement.
TTAGGGTTCCCCAACGTCGGAACACACCACACGTGCCCCAATCTCCAGGCCCCGATGACCTGCGGGCGGTGGACCCTCGGCCTCTCCTGCTGCCTGCCCTCCCTCCTCCTGGTGAGGAAGCCAGCGGGGACCACACCCTTCCACCCAAGGTCCAGAGATGGGTGAGACGAAAAACAGCGATGTGGTAATTACAGTGGCCAGAGAAGCCACTGTGCGGGACAAACCGGGGAAAAATAAAGTTCTCCTTGTCTGTTTCCAGTGGGGTTTCTTTTCACTTCTGGACTTGGCTACTGCCCCCATGGCCACCGAGGCCATGCCAAACTGTGGTGCCCCAGGGGCTCCTCGGCAGGGACTCTGTACCCACCGGGCCCCACCCGCCAAACAGCAGGCTTTAAAGGGGACAGGGAGATGACACCCACCCGCAGCTGTGGGCCCAGGCTGCCCGCCACCACGGGGCCCACACACCTGCAATGGGGGATGTCCCTGTATTCACAGCCAGGACGGGCCTGTCCCCAAACTGTGGATGTCATCGGTGGCCGTCACCAGGCCTGAGCATGTGGCAGCTGTCGCTGGCATCGCACGGAGCGGAGCCCCTGCTACTCGCCCTTGAGTGGTGAAAAGACAGAGCGGGACCCACGCCACCTGGGCTGCCCAGCAAACCGAGGGGTGCCCCTGTACCGCAGCACCAGACAGCAACCCCACACTCCTTGCTGGCCACCCCCACGTCCCATCTCTGAGTGTGCTGGGACCTTAGGCAGGACAGTGCCCCTGACAGGCGGCAGGTTCCAGCACCGACCTCAGCACATGTCCCAGGTGGGGCCTGGGCCCCCCCATTCGTCAGCTGTACCTGCTCCCTCATCCCTGTCCTGCCAGGTCTCTTGAGGAGGTGCCCATGTCACTCAGGTGCCAAGGGGCCCACGGAGGAGTGCGGGGAGGCAGGTCCCCCCACCTGCTGTGTGGCAGCCAAACCTGACAACCCTGGGCTAGTGTCACCTCCCGCCCCGTGTGGCTCATTGCAGGGAGGAGGCATGTCCACCCCCGCAGGCAGGCTCACCGCTGCCGAGGCCAGGGGCATCTTCCCCTCCGAGTCACGACATTAGCTCACTGGGCATCTGGCAGCCGCAGCCAGAGCCCGGGCAGGACAGAGCCATCCAAGAGCCCACGGCCCCAGGCCTCGCTGCTGCCAGGTGGCCGGGCTGACATTCCCATTACGCACCCATTCCTTCGGCATTAAGGGCTTAGGGGCCCTGCCCTGACGGAGGCGAACACGGGAGGGACGCGCGGCCCCAGGACAGGATGCGGGTGCCCTGCCTGTCCCCCGTCCTCTGGAAGCTTGGGCACTCCTGAGTCCCCGTCCTGGCCCTAAGAGCCAGTGCATGTCTGTGCGGCCCCAGGCCCCCCAGCCACCAGGCATACGGTGCTCATACCACCTGCTGAGGCCCTAGATTTAGCAGACACCCCAGGGTTGGGGGGGTGTGTGGGGAGTGACAAGGGAGCCCCTGACACTTCCCTCACAAAAGTCCTGGCCAGCACAGACGCTCAAAGCACAGCCGTGGCCACTCAGCCAGTGGGAGTCCCAGGAGGTGCATGGGGAGGGGCAGAGTGAGCACAGGCAGTGATCGGATGACCCGCCCCCGTCACGGGAGCCTGCAACCCCACAGACCTAGAAACGTGGGCCTGGGGGCTGAGGGGCACCAGTCCTGCCCCCAGGGAGGACAGAACCCGAGCACTGGGCCCGGCTCCGAGCCAGCCGGCTTGTGAGCGACACTGTGGAGTGTCCACCAGAAAGTCCAGCCTCTGCGGGGGAGTGTCAGGTGTGCAGGGGGAGAGCTGACGCCCACACCTGTGAGAACCATGGGATGCAGGTGGGCCAGCGGCCCGAGGTCTGAGCCCCATGGACTCACTAATTGATGAAAGGACTGGTCACATGTTCCTAACACCTGCTCCAGGCAGTGTGTGGCCTCTGTGGCCAGGCTTGCCAGATCCCGTTTTCACTCCAGGCTCACCCCCAGGGCCCAGAGGGACCCTACCCATTCTCCCACCCACGTTCCCCACTGGTGATCAAGATAAGGGGTAGTTGTGGTAAATTCTACTGGGTCCCGCGCATCACGGCAGCTTCCAGTGCCACCTGCCTGAGCGGTCCCACCTGGGCAGTCAGCTCCTGAGGGTGGGGCCGCACTCCTGTGGTCCTATGCCGAGCTCTCTACCAGACCAGTTTAGTTTGAGAGAGATTTAAAGTCTTGAAAACTGACCTAAGCCAAAAACACAAACCAATAAAGCATGGGTTCACGGTCAGGAGGAAACATCACGTTACAATCCCTACCAGGTCTGGCTTTCCCCAGTCAAGTCTGTTATTCGTGGAATTGTGGAGATGGGACTCTACTTGGGGATGGCCCATCCCTGGGCACTGCTGACAAGTGGGGCCAGGTCATGACCATGTAGGGACCCTGTGCTGACAGGGGGCCAGGGCGCTCTCCACGCTGGGGACCCATATGCACCATGGGGCATTAACGTCCCTGCCTCCCACCACTGTCGGGGCCAGTCACCTGCTGAACGGCTTTCTTAGACTCTGCCCCTCGAATGCCGGAACCTCACGCAGCCCCTGGAGAGCACCCTGGTCCCGGCTAGAGAGAGCACCGTGGGTCCACTGGCCCTGCCCCACACCACACATTAGGGTGGTGTGATGTCCTCCGTGCCTCAGCGCGAGGGCGCAGCCTGGCCGGGGTGTCTCTCAAGGCGCTGACTCAACCACAGGGGGCGGGACCCACCCTGAGCAAGGGCTCCTGCCGGGTCTCGGCCCACGCGCTCTGCCGGCACCCACCCACATGCACACAGGGCCCTGCAGAGCTGTCTGCTTGCCCCAAAGACAACGGAAAGAAAATCTGAGGCCACCCGCCAGCTTCACTCGCTCGCAACCCCATCGCCCAGAGGTCCTCCAGAACCCCTGCGACACAGGCTCCGGCCCCAGGGGCTGCCCACCTGCAGCCTGCTCCGGCAACCTGCTGGGGTCTTCGTCCACTCGGCACCTGGGTGCCGAGTCCCCAATACCGACAGCTACCCACGAAATGCCTCCAGAACGCAGGACCCGCCCTGGCTTCCGGGCGTCACGCTCCGCCCCTAGACGCAGATCAGCCTCGGTCTCCCTGACGTTGCAGGGGCGCAGCCGGGGATGTGGCGAAGGAGAGGCTGGGGCGCTCTGAACCGTAACAGTACCCACTTCAGATCACGCTCACGGCCGGTCCAGGGGAGATGGGCCCGTGGGGGCGATGACCACGACCTGTCGGGCTTTGCTCTGACCCTACAGCCACTCCCGGGACGGTCGTCACCCTCTGCAAACACGCTTTCCCGAGACGAGCATACATGGCAAGGTCCCAAATGCGCACCGAACGGAGGGGACGCCATGCGTCTGACTGACGCGGCGATGCCGCACAGCTGCCCCCGGAGGGCCCGTCCGCGGCACCACGGGTCCCCCTCCGCCAGACCCACCGGGTGCGAGGCACGCCCAGGAGGGGCGTCTGCAGAGGCTGTGCTGCAGGGGGGTGAGGGGGGAATCAACCTGGCAAGAGGACGGAGGCTCCGGGCGCCCACTCACCCGACGCAGCGTGCAGGTCGCGCCCCGGCCGCCGGCCGCTCAGCTCGTACTGGAAGCCCGCCGACCTCCTGCCGATGTCCTGCTGGGGCGTCGCCTCCACGAACAGGCCGCCGCGCTCCAGGCCGAAGCACCGCGCGCGCCGGGCCCGGGCTCCCCATCGCGCACCAGCAGCTGCAGCTCTCCAGTTTTCTCCAAATAAATATTGGCCCCAGAGGACTCCGGGAGGGGCTTGATGCACAGCGTCAGGAGGGCGCGAAGGGCCGCAGGTTGACGATGAGAGCGCCCGTAGGGTACATCCACTCCACGCTGCCTGCGGAGCAGCGCAGGTACACCTGCTCCACCTCCTTCCGGTGGGCCTCGTGCGTCAGCCCGCTGCGGAGGGAACAGCGCCGTCAACCACGCCCACCTGCACCCACCTGCGCCCACCTGCGCACACCGCCCACAGCAGGCCCCGCCCTGCTGGCCCTCTGCCCGAGGCCTGGCAGTGCAGGCAGCCCTCACCACCCGCAGCCCCGCACTGTCTCCCTGGCCTCCCGGCCTCCCACCCCTGTCCCCTCCAGCCATCCAGCTCCAGAGTCCAGGGAAGGTGGGGCTCTGGTGAATGCAGGTGGCATTTGGCTCCCAGGCTCTCTAGACACCTGGATGCTCAGTGTCTGCTGGCCATGAAGCTGCAGCATCAGGCGCCCATGCCTTTGGGGTTCCCCTGAATCAAGGAGGTGATAGGTACAGTGGAGGTGAGAGCCAAGGAAAGGATGGATCTCCCAAAACACAGTCAAGGAGACACAGGAAAGACTCGGGCACCAAGCCAAGTTCAGATGACCAAGCCAGGGCTTAGGTTCCCACTGAGCGTGAAGAATAGCAGCCTCGGGTGACAGGAGGGATCAGGGGTGCGGGGCACATGCAGTACACACCAGGCTGCGGAGAGTTACGAATCACTTAGTTCAGAATCACTTAGTCCCGCTAGTGATTTAGGGGCTCAGTTTTCTTTTAGCTTCTCACAGTTGGGATTAAGTGTTTCTATTTTTTAAGGTGATGTTGTGGCTGCTTTTTCATTCATGTGCAAACTCGAAGACCTTGCATTGCTGATCATGGTTGTTTTTTTTTTTTTTTTAAGGAACTAAAATGTCATCAAAGCGAGATACAAAAGTAGGGTAAAGTTCCTCATCAAGGGACAGACCCGGACAGAATGTTCAGAGAAGCCAAAGGTTAGCAGGCACCTCTTCCCAGGGGGATTTCTAGAGAACTAAGTTAATTTCACTCCTAATAAATGCTAAAGAGGAAAAAATCAAAGTGTTCTCTAGTCTTGGTGAGACAGGTCTTAGGCTTTCAAAAACTGAAACCATCAAAAATGTTCAAGCTTCTTTCCCCTACTCGAAAATTTCATGTAAATGTCAGTTTGCGCTAATGGCTGCAGGCAGCCTATGACTTCAGCTAAGTGTTTTATTACATGATCGATCTCAGACAGGTTCACCCACATTCTCAGGATTTTTATGTGGCATAAACAAGGCTGCACTCAGAGCCCGGTCCTGACTGTGTACCAGGAACTCTTTCTACAGAGAAGAAAACGCAGGACACATGGTTTGCATTTACTGTTGGTGACTCATGCTTGGGCCCCAAAAAACCTCACTTTTCATACCACGGCCAGCTGCAGGCTGAGGCTGCACCGTCATCCTGCAGACCACATCAGAGGGAGGTGTCAAGGAGGTGAACCCTTCCTAACCCTGCTCCCCACCCCACAATGCCCTGGGTCATGAGCAGCCAACCCAGCCTCAGACGCCTACAAATTATAGTCAGATAAAACTCATACAAGCTCATCTGGCACATATGTGAGGATGGGCATAATTATAATGTGTGAAAAAATTAGACTAAATGGTGAGTGGTTGCCACAGATGATTATAATCGCCTAGGCTCTTACGTAGCCAAAACAAACTTTATCATAGTGTCCCTCCTCTCTGGTCTCCAACCTCAAGGGTCAGTTAGACACTTGCCCAGGCCCAGGCACCAATCCTCAATTCTCTCTCCCACAAAAACCATCCCATCCAAGGCTTGGCTTTCCTCTCGTTAGGAGAAGGGGGGCCCTGGAGGTTGAGAGAGTGGAGACCCCCACACCAGAGGCTTTGGAGAGCCTCACTAAGCCACCCTAATCCAAACAAGATATACCCACATCTCAGGTAGGGCAGAGGGAACCCTTGTGGGGATAGGTGGCCACCCCATGGCTGCTCAGAGCAAGGTGGACCCAAGTCTGGGGCTGCTGTTTACCAGCCTGCACAGATGACCATGCACACCCCACAGGGTGTGCCTGCCCCATTCATCCATAAGTCACCCGGCTAAAAGGGGACTGGGAGCAAAACGAAGGTGGACATACAGAACATCAGGCACCCGTTACTTCACCCTTTACCTAGCGTCTTCCCTGGGGGGAAGGGTCATGCCTTCACCCACATGCTCCTAAAGCATCAAGATCAACAAGAAGCCAGCACACAATATGGAAGAGTTCACATGAGCATCAGCGGCATGCAACATGTGTGCAAGACCTGCATTTAGACGAACGTCTACTCAGTCCAGGAGGAGCAGCTGTCCCTTGGCCCGGGACCCACGGGATCTCTGAGGGACGTCAAGGACTCCTGGTCTGTCTGGTGCCTACCAGAAAACAGAGCCACAGCTCTCACCACTGAGTTACCAGTACCACAGCAAACCTAAAAAGCCTATTGATGGAAAATTGCTGGAGGTGCAAAAATGCACCATGCCTGTCCCGGTCATTGATGATGGCATGTGACAATTTTCACACTGACATACAAGCAATGTGCTAAACGGGCAAAAATAAAATGTCTCCCGATGTTGTGATGATGCTACAGGATGCAGAGAAAACTGGTTCTGCTCAGGAAACCAAGGAGACTGATTTGATCTTGGAGCACGTAAACTGAATTGATGCATTTTTCTTATAAAAAGTCCACAAGTATCACTCCCCAGCTGGACACACCTGAGGAGCACTTCTACAGAAAAAGCAGCAAATTACAACTTGATGTGGGGTCTTTCTGAAGGGGTGAGCGTGGTGGCAACAGAGCCCACCACTCACACCCACCGCCTGGTTCAAACCCTGAGCCCCAGAAGGAAATTATGGTCACTTATTCACTAAAGTTGGGAGGAGCTTCAGGTCAAGGGCCGGGCCCTTGACTGGAGTTACCTTTCATTTCCCCACTTGGCAGAGGAGATGGCCCAGGTGTGACATCCCTGAGTGCCCTACCCAGAACAGTGGGAAAGTTCATGGTCCACCTTTATGACCGCTGCCGGGGAAAGCTCTGGGCGGGCCCTGCACCTGCACAGGGCAGGGACTTCAAACCCGCCTGCCTCAAGCTTGGAAACACCCAGAAGCACATTTGGACTGTCAGCTGGGAGTGGCCAGCGTCTTAAAGGGCAACTCCCTCCCTATCAGGGGATCAGAACCCACCTGTGCATCAGGTGCACTCCCCATGCCCTCTTTAGAAAGCTACAAGCCGGCAGCACACCCTGGCTGCAGGCACGCAGCCTGGAGCATGCTGACACCAGGGCAGTTACACCACCCCGGTGCCCAGGTTCCCAGAACGGCAGCCCCCAGCTCCCATGACTCTGCAGGCCCAGCGAAGGACAGCTGGGGCAGTCCTAGACCTGCACTAGCAGTGAGGGAGGGAGGGGCAGCAGGTAGGTGCCCAGCCTCTCCAGGTAGCTAGAAGGGCCTCCCCCACCCCCCACCGCAAAGGCCTTGCTAGGCTGGGCTGGAGCTGCTTGGCCCTGAACAGCCCCCACTCTCCCATCTTCTGTGTACCTGGAGGGGCGTTAGCCCCTCCCCGGGAAACTCACAGCGGGGCACTGGGTTTCTGTTTTTGACCTGCTCAGGCGGGACACCTCCAGGCCTCAGTGTGGGGGTGCACTGATTCACTCAGCAGAGGCTGCAAAGCTGAGAATTTAGTGACTAGCAGTGGGGAGGGGACAGCCCGAGCAGAGTGTGTCAGAGCGGAGGCGCTCGGCCAGCTCCGTGCTGGCGCCAGCCTTCTCCAGGCCAACCCTCCCCCAGAGCTCAGCTCTGCCGCTTCAGCCCCCCTCGCAGCCCCTCCATCCCAGCTCGCAGGGAGCAGGATTGCTGCTGCAGGCGGGAGGGTGCCGGGGTCCGGCCTCAGGGGCCCAGGACTTCTGCTCAAGGAGGGGCGGGGAGGGGTCAGAGGGAGCGGAGGTAATTGCCAGCGTCCACGGAGCACCGGGCTGAGCGCCACGATGATCAGCGGCTGTCCTGCTGACTGGCACCACCGCGACCTTCTCGGAAAACCGTCTTCACTCAAAATGACCCCGTGACCCGCCCCCCGCCCCCGGCCGAGGTGCCTGCAGCTGAGTCTTCCCATCAGACAGGGCCAGGGGCTTGTCTGGGTTCTGCTTCTGGGGACACCCCGACACCCGGCCCAAGGGCAGCCCAGCCCACCGCGCGTGCGGAGGCGACGCGCATCGCCCGTGCAAACTCCCGATCGGCAACTTCCGCGGCTCGGGACTGGCTGCTCCGACCGCCCGCTGCCCGCGCGGCCAAGGGCGGCGCGCGGCACGGCGGTTTCTCATCCTCGGTGGCTGTGCCCCCAAGCACCCCACCCCCGCACTTGTGACTTCACTCCTTTCTGCTAGTCACACTTCAGTTTTTAAAAGTCCTCGGCTGCCATAGCGGAGAGGCGTGAAGGGGGGTCGCCCAGCCCAGCGTGCGCGCTGCCAAGGGCGGCCTGACCTTCAGCAGGCGGGGGCGGGGGGCTCCACCAGGCCTGCACCGGCCCCACGGACAGGTCCCGCCCACACCGACGTGGTCAGCGCTGCGGTCAGCACGAGGGCCCAGCTCGGTCCACGGAAGCCGCCGCCCCCTCCCCAGACCCGGCCGACCCTTCCCACCCGGTCCTGAGCGCGGGCCCGGCTCCTCACGGCCCGGGGCAAGCACCTCCTCGCCATGGGCAGAAGCCGGGAAAGGCGGCCACGGCGCTCGAGGACCCGAGCGGGGACCGGCATGGCCGGGCGCGAGGCGAGCGGGCTGCCGGCCGGGAGTGACCCGCAGCGCTGCAGGCGCGGGCCCCGAGCGTCCCCGAGCCAGGGACCGGGACGCTGCGGGCTCTTTTGTTCCAGCACCGGGGGCGGAGGAAGAGGGGACGGCGCTCCGCCCGGAGAGCGGTCCCCGAGCCCCGCGCGCTCTGCCCACGGGGAGTGGCGCGGACTCCCGCCGGGGTCGCGCCGCGCGGACTCACCTCCCCTTCCAGCTGCACAGGTCGCTCGAGTACTGCGCGCCCGCGCTGCCCAGCAGCACCGCCAGCAGCACGGCCAGCAGCAGCAGAGGCGGCGGCGGCCCGGGGCCAGGGGCGGGGGACCTTGGCCACCGCCCCCGCGCGCCCCCGGCCGGCCGCGCCGCGCCCCGCATGCTCTGGTTCCCGCTGGGCGCCCGCCCAGTGTGCGCGCCCACCGAGCAGACCCTCGACCCGCGCGGCGGGCGGGCAGGGCTCCGAGTCCCGGCGGGTCACGTCGCGCGCCCCCCGCGCGCCCGGTGCGGCCGCCTGCCCATCGCGGCCGCTGGAGCCGCCGAAGCCGCGCGGACCTCCGCGCTTGCCGCCGCCGCCGGAGCTCTGAAGTCGGCGGGTCAGCAGCCCGGGTCCCGGCTCAGCTGGGGGGCGGCCCGCCCGGCCGCTCCGCCCCGCCGGCCGCCGCGGGCCGGAACCCCGCCCGGCGCTGGGAGCCCGGCCCGCGCGCGCGGGGCGGGACGCGCATCGGGGGCACCGGGCTCCCGGGTGTGCATGGCCGGTTGGAACGCCACCGAGAGGGGGGTTACACGGGGTGGAAGAAGGGGCCGAGCGGGAAGAAGACGGGGAGGCAGCGCGAAGGTGGCCTGTACGACGCGGGGCGGGGTGGAAACCCGAGACCCAAGTACGCGCAGACCCCTGCCCCGCGCCTGGCCCGCGGAGGTCCCGCCCTGTGCCGCGGCCCCAAGGTGCAGGCTGAGCCCGGAATGGCCGCTGGGCCATGACTGGGCCGCCCACGTTTGCAGTTTGATGTGACCAGCCTGAGCCCCTCGGGGAGGTTCCTGGCACCCGACCCTCCGACCGGCCGCAGCACCAGAGTGTGCTTGGCGAGGTTCAGACTCCATCCGGTTCTGGGCCCGGTGGAGAAGGGAAGGCCCAGCCAGGGCCAGTCATGGGGCCGACTGCCCCGCGCGGGGTGGGCTCTGGAGCACTGGCGGAAAGGATCTGGGTTTGCTGCTGCTCCCGTGAGTGACAGCACCTTGCTGCCAGCGCGCCCCCACTGTCCCTACTTGAGCTGCCCTAGTACCTGCTTCGCCAAACCTGATGTGATTCGTTGGGGGAGGGGACTGCCCTGTGCATCTGCGGTGTTAGCAGCATCCTGGCCCCTGTGAGACCCAGCGTGGTGAGCAGCCTGATGAGAGCAGCTTCCTCACCAGGCAGTCACTGGGGCCACTGTGTCCCTGATGTCCAGCGGGGGAGACAGGACACAGGACACCCTGGCCCAACAACATAGGGTCCTCCTCCGGCTGCGGGGCCGGATGCTGGGCGCTTGAGCTGTTCTGGGTGGGGGCCTCGATGGCCCCTGGAAGGTTGCTGAGGGTCCACCAGAGGTGGGCAGCGGTGGCCCTCAGGGCAGCCACCCCTGTGGTCACAGAGCAGGCTTTTCTGCTTCCTCAGACTTGGGTTGGTCCGGGCTATGGCTGGTGGGTTGACCTGCTTGGTTCCAGGGCCTCCAACAGCGTCACGTGGGGGAGAAACCGGGCTGTGCCTGAGCATTTCTTTTCCAGCCAAGATCCATGTCAGGAGGAATTTCGAGTGACCTGTGGGGGGAGGGGAGTGACTTTGCCTCTGCTGATTTGCATAATGAACCCTTGTCCTCTGGTTAGAGTTTTGGGGTCTAATGGGTTGGAGTGATCACTCTCTGGGGAGGCCTGAGTCTGCAGGGCCCAAAAGAGCCAGGACAGGGAGACAGCAGCCCCAGGAGTGATGCGGGGAGCGGAGGCCTACCCCTGACGGTGGCGATAGTGAGGTCTGTTTAGAGCAGCCATGGAACCACGCAGGTCAGCCCACCCAGCCATAGCCCGGGATGACCCTGCTCAATCACAAATGGTGATGTCAGCTTGGGACCCAAGGTCCACTCTGAGGCTGGAGGAGGGTCCCATGTGTGCATTGTGGACTTGGGGCCTGCAGCACTCCCCATGCCCTATTCGGAGTAGGTGCCCACGGCCCTCATCACTTTGAGAAATGGGCGAAGTGAACCACCGGGGAGATCTGCTGTTGAACATCTGGAACCTGCAGCCACCTCTGAGCCTGCTGTGCGTGTCGACTTGGCACAGCTGTGTCTCGGACCCGGCGCCACACGCGTCTCCCTCACGAGCAGCCCTGCCAGGCCCGAGAATCCCCAAGGGGCCTGCGGCTCCACAAGGAGGGCAGGGTGGGGGCATCTTTAGGGTCCCCATGTCACACAGGCAGAGACTGACCTGCTCAGGGTCTCAACAAGGCGACAGATCTTGAGCGTTTTATGCCATGTGAAGTAAGAGCAGAGACCACATAACTTCACACATACGTGGGATGTAAAACAATGACAGTGACAAATGAACTAACAAAACAGACAGGAACAAACTCGTGGATACAGACCACAGCATGGCGGTGGCCCACGGGGAAGCGGGCGGGGGTGGACTGGGGAAAGGGGTCAAATACACGATGACGGTGACGGGGACAGAAGGGAACTTAGACTGAGCGCGCTGTGGAGCACACAGATCCCAGATTAAAACTGCTTTGTTTACCTGGAATTTATATGTTTCCTCAATAATGTTAATTTAAAAACACCTAGTGACTGCTGGACCAAAGGGGAGAGACAATCTCTAGGGTGACACGAAGCAGTTCCCATCCCAGGCTCAGGGCTCTGCGCCCAGATCTGCTCCCTAAAGCTAGGACAGCACTTGGCACACATGGGATGTGCACTTGTCAAAACCCAGAGAGCACAGAACACAGGAGTGAGCTGGCAGCCTTCAGTAATCAGGTATCGGTGTCGGCTCATGGATTCTGACAAACGCGCCCACCGGGTCAAGACTCTAGTGGGGAAGAGGGAGGCTGCACAGGAGCTCCCACACTCTCTGCTCAGTGCTTCTGTAAACCCAAAACTAAGTCTGTAAGTGAAAGGTTAAGGTAACCATGGCTGCCTGGCCGTGTTCTTGGGAGAATTCGATAGGATCTTGAGAAAGGGCCTGGCCTTGTGACTCTCAGACCTGCCATAGGCCCGCCGTTCTGGGGACATAGGTACCTCTGGAGGATCCCTGGAGCAGGAATTTCCAGATTTCCCTCCTCCTGATGAGCGGGGTGCAGCCCCAGGTGTGGCCACAGCAGCAGAACTGGTTCCCGGCGTCACTGCTCCCTAGAGGCTTATGCTCCAGAGAGGCTGAGGGCCTCCGGGCACCTCTGCACCTGGCAAGGTGGGGCTGTGATCCCCACCTTCCCCCACCCAGCTCTGCAAAGCCACCTGCCAATGAGATGTCCCGCAGAAGGGGTTCCTGGTGCTCCTGATTTCAGGCTGTTGGGGGCAGGTCACGTTTGGGGCTGGGGCAACAGGAAGGGGTGCGTCATGGCTGGCCGAGGCTGCCCAGCGACCACCGTCCAGCTCCGGCCTCCCAGGTCATTTCTACTTCACACTTTCCCCTTTGAGGTCATGTCTGTTGACCTTTGCATAGGGACATGATTATTGTAATTGTGGTCCAATGATGTGTCACAAGTAAATGCTTATAATTTAACATTTAGCAGCTGCAGGGAGCAGCTTATAATTACAATACGAGCCTGCTGGGAGACCTCTGGTGGCCTCAACACGGCACCGTCCACCTAACCGCCTGTGAGCCAAGTTCGCAGGCACAAGGCCGCTTGTGCTTCAGAGAACAGTGAGTGGCAGCTGGGGCGTGAGTGAGAGGCTCCCGCCAGGGTGCTGGGGGCCACGTGCTGGGTGTGGGCTGGTTAGAGGCGCCTGTGGCGGGTGCATGGGTAACGCCATTACTATTATTAGTCACAGCGGCCTTGGCTGTGAGCAGACAGAGGCCAGGGCGGTGAGCCACAGTGACCCCCTCAGCCCTGACACCAGAGGGAACGTCTCAGCATTGGGGTTCTCTGAGGCAGCACCCCACACAGAAGGAGGGGCTTAGATGGAGGAGGACAGGGCTGTCCCCACCCTGCCACCTGGCACTGGGCCTGGAGACCTGGAGAAGCCAGGTCGCCCCAGCCCACACTGCGGGTCTAGCTGCGGACTGTCCGGTGGCTCCCACGCTGCACTGCAGGAGGGTGACCTCTGCAGCCCAAGGCCCGCGTCTCCCAAGCCACACGCTCTTCCCAAGCCCGAGTGGGGGACCGACCCCACCTCCTTTCCCAGGATGCCCCCTTCCTGGGTGAGCAGGTAGGAAGGCAGACGGTGGGGGGGGGGGGCCCTGGCTCCTGGCTCCCAGCTGGATGTGGCCTGAGGTAGATGATGACAGGCCACAGAACACTCACCGGCCCACGCCTCCTCCCCAGCTCCCACAGGTGCATGTTCCTGCTACCCTGAGGCTGCACGCAGCCTGTCCCCAGGTCCCCAAGCTGGGCCAGGGCCAGGGCGGTGACATCCAGTGGGTGGGGCCCAGGCCTTCTGCAGGGCATTTGCGAGGCTGCTCCCAGCCCAGCAGACTGCACCAGGCCCTGGAGAAAGGACGCAGGGCCAGGGCCTGCAGCAGTCCGGGAGGGCGCGCCCCGCAGCGAGGTCCTCTCTGTGTCCTGCGGTGCACGTTGAGCAGTCTGAAGCTGCGGGGAAGGCCAGGCGCGTGCACCAGCCCCGTGCAGCCTCCGATTCACCAGCTGCTTGCACCAGGCACTTTTGCACTTTCCGCTGGACCCGTCGAGAGTGTGGAGGTCATGACCCAGTACCCCTAAATACTCGAGGAAGAGCTGCTGGCTGCCAGGACAACAGCCTGGAGCTTGCCATTGTGTGGTGCCATTAGTTTGCCACGGAGCCTCCAGGGCCCTGGGGTCCCTCAGTACAGTGAAGTCATATTCGCACTTTCTCAGTTTGTCCCCAAAACCTCCTATATAAGGACCATGGCCCCCACGTGGGAGTGTTTTCTGCACCAGCTTGCCCGGCCCCCTGAGGCTCACCAGTAGGCCACCACCGAGCCGGCCAATCCGGGCAACAGGTCTGAAGGTGCTGAGCCGGCTGCCTCATTCACATCCAAATTACCAGCCAGACCCACTGAGCTGGTGTGGGGTCAGAGAATCCTGTGCCTGCACACAGTGGCCTGTCAACCTCAGTCAGTCCAGGATGCTGGGAGTCTGGAGCAGAAACGGTGATGGGGGCAGCCTGGCCCATCAAGCGAACTGGGTATGAGGCCCCTTCCCGCCCCCACTGGAGGGGAGGCAGGCCCCCCTGGGGTGAGCCCCACCTGCCCGAGTCCCCTCTCAGGCCCACACTGTTGGGGACGCCGTGCCCTAGGGATGCTGCACAAGCCCGGATGGGTGTGAGGGACAGAGCGGACAGTGCACGGGTGGTCATTGCCGGGGAACTTCCCAGCTGGACCGGGCTTGCTCCTTCATGGCCCCGTCTGGAAGCCCAGAGACTGGCCCTCCCTGGGTCAGTTGTTGGCTGCACCTCAGTGGCTCAGCCCAGGTCGGCAGGTGGGGTTGGCTGTAAAACACCCTTGTCCACAGCTGGTCAGGTGGGCCTTTGTCCCTACCATGCAACTGGCCTCCTGTCCGCCTGGCCCAGCCCTGGAGAGGCCACATTGGCCAGGTGGCTCAGGACTGCCCCCTGCTGGAGGGGCTGAAGGTAGGCCTGAGGGCCCTGGAGCATGGGGACAGGGGACAGACACCTAAAGGTAGTGGAGAAGGCCAGAGGTTGTGGCTGTGACCACGTGCCATTGTCCACTTTCCCAGCAGCACCATGTGGATGGACCCGGCGAAGCAGGTTTTGGAACACAGGCGGGGGTCCCCTCACTGAGTTGGCAGCCATCCTGCCATGGGGTGGGACGTCCATGAGCCCAGTGGGCTTCAGCCCTGGAACCCAGTTCAGGGGCGGACCGTGGAGACACGGGCAGGGCTCAGGGAGGGATGGGCTGGGACCCGGGGTGGGGGGCAGATGGTTTGAGGAGGGGAGGACCGGGTCACCTGTGTGGCTGTTGCCTCAGGTCACCAATCTGGACAGAGACCAGGTCAACCACGCAGTGGCCTGACCTCAGTACGAACTCTGCTTCCAGCCCGAGAAGGCCATGTGCCATGTGCACCATCGAGAAGCAGAGGGGTGGGCGCTGGGAGCAGGGCCAGCTAATGGAGGCTGAGTGGGGGACCCCGAGCCAAAACCGCAGGGCCCCACTCTGCCTGCGGACTGGACTGGGCGCCCCAGCCGAGGCCCCACAGCAGCCCCTGTGGGGGGGACGGGAGGGGGCCCGTGGGGACTCACTCCTCGCCCCAATGACACCCGAGGTCGGAACGCATGGGCACAGACACTGAGGGCTGAGTCGCTGGCAGCAGCAGCAGGTCGGGCCCGGCGGGGCGCCCGCAGGTGGCAGGCCCCGTCTGCAGGCTCCCGTGGTCCGGACGGCCAGTCGGCTGGAATGTGAACCTGGCATGGTGCAGGGTGAGGGGTTCTGAGGCCTGGAGCCACGAGACACGTGACCCGGCCCCACGCAAGAGGGCCCACGGGACAGACTGCCGCCCGCATCTGAGGCAGGTGGGTGAGGGCACCACTCCCCGAACAGCTCTGCGGGTGCCTTTCTCCGGGGTCGGGCCCACAGAAGGAACCAAGGCCCCCTGATGGGGAGCTGAAATGCTGTGGGAGGGACAGCACCTCACCGCTGGCCGCGAGGTCGCTGACACGAGCCGCCGCTGCTTCGGGAGGGTCCCCCGCAGACCTGAGTCCCCGGCTGTCGGTCGTGCTGTTCCCAGAAGGGAAACAGGATGGAGGCCGTGTGCTCTGGCGTGACGTTCTAGGCCAGGGAACCAGCGTCCACCCTCGACACAAAGACAGCCACAGCCCCTCGGTCAGCTCTCGGGCCTGAGCCAGAAACCCTGAGTGAGGGGGAGGCCATGCCACCGCCGACATAGATTTCATTAGCCTTCCTCCAGCCTTCCTCAAAGAACCTGTGGCCGTCCAGCAGGGTGGCCGTGCGGGGGAGACAAGACGGCCCTGTCATGGACAGCTGGGCACTGGCTCTAGCCGACACGAATCCCAGGAGACAAACATAGGTGCGGCCCACCCACTGGTCAGAATGTGGGCTCAAGGCGGTCAGGCAGTCCGTGGGTTCTGGTTTGGACCCGTCTCATGGTGGGCCACCCACACCCATCCCCCCAACTCTGGGGTGCTTCACGGGAACAGACCTTGTCCGCCACCAGCAGCACCCCTCATTGGTCCCCGGGCCTGTGAAGTGAGGGCTGCTACGTAGGGAAAGGCCAGTGGAAGCCACTAGGAAAGTGGTGCCTGGGGCCATGCCACACACCTGGAGGACAGCAGCGATCAGTGCAGCCATGAGGGGGGGACGATATGGGGCGACCCCTAGCTCTCCCAGCGGCCTGTGCACGCCTTGGAGGACGACTGGTTCACGCAGGCTCAGCCGGGTCGGGACTCCAGCTGCAGCAGCTGTGCTGGGGGCAGCTTGGTTGCTTGGACGTGCAGCTCTCCATTGGCTCTCCGTCCCACCCACAGGCCCCCGTGGCAAGGCTGGAGCTGCACCTCCACTCCCTCAGGGTCCGTCGGCTCCCCGGCCCTGTGCTGCGGTTTAATTTGCAGAGACCTCCATCGCCTTTGCTCTGCTCTGACGACACGGGGTGGGGGTGGGGGGAGTCGTGCTGCGGGCAGTGAGTAGTAGCAGCCACTCTGCACTTGCTGGTAAGATGTTTGCCTGTCCAGGGTGGGAAATAAATCCGATTAGAGCTCAGGGGCTTCCTACCTCCATGGAGTTCCCGGGGGGGGCCAGCGTGGGGGCACAGGGGGACATGCCTTCAAAGGCAGAGGATGAGGCGTGGTCTTGCCTGCGACCAGGAAAGGGACAAGAGGCCCGGGGCCCCTCTGAGCGGGAGGCCGCATGTCCCTCACGGGTGTGTGCTGCTCCGGCCCGCTGGCTCAGCCTCCCAAAAAGCGGCCAAGTCTAGGCTGTGTGGCCGCAGGGGCCACAGGCTCCGGCGGGTCCAGTGGGGCTCAACAGTCAGGGCAGAGAAGGGCGCAGCGTCCACCAGAACCTCTGGCACATCCTGTGCTATCTGGGGGAACCACCTTTGCTTCGACCCGCCCATGCCCATCTGCAAAGGGACTTGATGAAGTCGGGGTGCGGCCTTCACGGGGGCCGTGGGGTGGGCCAGGCGGTGCACACACAGGCTCAGGGGTGAGCCAGGTCCCTGTTTTCCTTGGCGATTCGCGAGCATGGGCCCTCTTCTCTCTCGGTCCTCGCCACGGTGCACTCCTGACCTTGGCGAACCACAGTAGTGGTGGCAGCAGCCAGAATCTGCAGGCATCTGTTTCGCCCTCGAGGGTGGAGGGGCCATGGGCCTCTGGGTGCCCTGAGTCCTGTCACGCACACCTGTCGCGGTGTGGCCCCTTCCCAGCACCCACCCTGGCTCCGAGCAGCCACCTGCCCGCCGCCTCTGTGTCAGAGAAAGCGAGGTGCAGAAGCTTATGGCTGAGCCTAGGGAGCCAATGAAAGCGTGTTGAACCATGCTCCTTCATTAGAAAGGAAGACGGGCGGTTGGAAAGAGCATTCGTGGTTCTGGGGCCCATGGTTAGGGGCCCGTGGTTCTGGGGCCCGTGGTTCTGGGGCCCGTGGTTAGGGGCCCGTGGTTCTGGGGCCTGTGGTTCTGGGGCCCATGGTTCTGGGGTCCTTGGTTCTGGGGTCCGTGGTTCTGGGGTCCATGGTTCTGGGGCCCGTGGTTCTGGGTCCTTGGTTCTGGGGCCCGTGGTTCTGGGGCCCGTGGTTCTGGGGCCCATGGTTAGGGGCCTGTGGTTCTGGGGCCCGTGTTCTGGGGTCCGTGGTTCTGGGGCCCGTAGTTCTGGGGCCCGTGGTTCTGGGGTCCGTGGTTCTGGGGCCCGTGGTTCTGGGGCCCGTGGTTCTGGGGTCCGTGGTTCTGGGGCCCATGGTTCTGGGGTCCTTGGTTCTGGGGTCCGTGGTTCTGGGGTGCTGAGAGACAGAGACAGGCTCCCCTTCGCCCTCCTGGCCCTGTCCCTCCGCGTGCGTGCTCCCCTGGCGTTCCCGTGCAGTGACGGGCGTGCGTGAGCACACGTGCATGCGCGTGTGCGCTGCGCGTACAGAAGGCCTGCCGGGCCGGTCACTGCGCCGGGGGCGCCGCGGTGGCTGTCCCTCCTCCAGTCCCACAGGTCTGCTCGGGGCCGGCCAGGACCTGTGGGGCAGGGTCTGGATTCCAGGCCCCGTGAGCAAAGAACAAGTCGCCAAGTTGGGAGCCAGTCGTAGTTTTGTTGTCCGTGGTCAGGCTGTCACCCCGGGGGCCGGAACGCGGGCTGAGGCGCCAGGGCTGGGGCTGGAGGAGAAGGCAGTCGGAGTCTGCTGGTGTCAACAGGAAACCCTTTTGTTGGCGTCTTTGAATTCTGTCTGTTCTCAGTCCTTTCAAGTCCGGCCGCAGGCGGGCAGAGCGGCTGCCATCTCCCCGGGTGACCAGCCTCTGAATGTCCACAGTCCCCTTTCCTGGCGCCCGCCCAAGCCTGCCTACCCCACGGTCCCTCCTGACCCTCTCTGGGGTGTCAGGGCCCCCCGAACCCCTTCGAAGGGCTCACCTCAGCCCAGCCCCCTGCCACGAGTGGGAAGCTGTGGCCCTCGGGGTGGTGGGCAGGGTGACCCCAGCTGCTGATGGGAGCCCTGCTGCAGCTCCCTGAGGCTGGTGTACACACAGCAGGTGCCTAATGGTACTGAAACAGGATGGATTCTAAGTCCAGCAGATGTTTCCTCGAAGGCCCCAGGGGACCAGTGCCCTGGGCTGTCCTCAGGGGAGGGGTCCTGCATAGTGTCCCCTTAGCCGCTGGGTGTCTGCTCCTCACGGCCCACGGCTCGGGCCCTGGGAGCCTCGTTGCCTGTGTCTGTCATTCCGTGCACTGCGTCCCCGAGTGCAAACGTGGTCACCCCAGCTTCTGACCACCTCCCGCCCCGACTGGGAAGAGGTAAAGGCCGCTGGACTAAGAGGCATGGCTGGGAGCAAGAGCCGGAAGGTGGGAGGGAGGACGGGCCTCATGTCAGCCCCAGGCCCTCGTCGGCACCCACGCCAGCTTTGCAGGAAGGAAGGGCAGCACAGCACTCGTGGTTTCTGGCACCTTCCGCAGAGGGGCCTCCTTTGGCTTTGTGAGGGGCCCGGGTGGGATCCCACCCCGGTGCCCGCCGTGAGGGCCTGCTGCCCCGGTGTGGTGCAGGTCCAGCCGCATGGCAGGAGCCGCCCCTGGCACAGGGCTGGTGACAGCAGCCCCTTGGGCCACCCCGGGGTCCCCGGGTGCCCAGGGCCGTTCCCGCCAACCCCTCCTCGTCCCCTGACACCCCTCGCCTTGTTTTCTCCACTTGCCTGCTCACGTGTGGATATCCACACACTCTAAGCGGATTAGGCCTTTTCCTGAAAAACCGTCATTTCAGGAAGGTGAGAGGGTGTTTTCCTTCCGAGGAAGGTAAGGCTGAGAGGACGTCAGCCCATCCCAAGTGGGCTGGGGCCTCAGCTCCACTGCCCAGTGGAAGGTGCCCGTCCCCACGCCCAGCCAGGCGCTTGCTCTGAGGCAAACCCACGTATTTCCTGTGCTCCCAAAAATGTCCCACCAGGAAGTGCGAAACCTCAGAAAGCAAAAATAGCCATGCCTCTCCCCAGACGGCCTTCTCCACCATCCACAGAGCAGCATCGGTGCCACCACCCGCCTCGGTCCTGGGTCACCGTTCCCCGTCATTTTAAATCTGAGATGAATTGAGCTAACCCCACTCTGCCTCATCCCAAAGGACTCAAGCTACACTTTCCTGAGCCGGAGGCCTTTGCCTACGGCCTGTGTCACTGAGCGGGGGTTCGCAGGGTCTGCACGAAGACCCTGTGGTCAGCGGGACAAAGTGCAAGTTGCAGCGAGTGCAGCAGAGGGGGCGAGTGGGCTGGTCAGACCGGTCAGCACGCGGAGCTGTGGGGGCCTTGGGCGGGCTCCCCGTGCCCCCTGCAAAGCCAGGACTGGCCAGCGGGGTCCGCGAGGCTCCATGACAAGGGCCCACAGTGTCCATGGTGGAAACTGCCATCACAGGACGGGGGCCCTCTGTCAGGGGTGACAGGCCCTCCCGCCAGCTCGCCCTCTGCCCTTTCGGTCGCGTTTCGCCATTTTAGCCGCTGACAAGAAGCCAAGGTGAGGCCGCATGAGGAGAACAGACGAGCACGGGGAGTCGGCTGCCTCTCTCCAGCTGCCCATGGGCTGGTGTCCTCACTGTCACCTCCCTGCACCGTCAGGAGGCAGCTCTGCGCGTCCCAGTCGCTCACTGGGCCACAGGCCAGGCCTTGGGGGAGCGGTCCCGCCTCCACCTGTGAGGGCTCCCGCCCTGCGCACATAAAGCAGGGGCCCCCCCAGCCTCCCCACTCTGTGAGTGCAGCCTAGAGAGGGCGCGCACGCACCTTGCTGGGGACAGGACCCGGGCCAGGCCGTGACTGGGCAGAGCTGGGACGGAGACACCGCCACCTCCACCGGTGACACCTTCGCCACTTCCATACAGACGTGTATGTGACACAGGAGGGACTCCCACGGGAAGCAGCAGCGTGGGGACACCTTGGGTGTCCTCACCAGGGGGGTGGCAGGGCCGAGAGGACTCGCTGGGTCCGGACTCTGGGGCTCTTCACAGTGACACAGCCCACGGTCCCTCAGGCTGGGAGTCACATCTGTCCTTGATGGTGTGGCTGGCAAAGCAAGGTGCCTGCCACGCAGGGCCCACCACGCAGGACCGGCCCCAGACAGCAGAGTCCGCAGCCCCCTGAGACGCCCTGGCCATGAAACCTCCCAGGGCGAGCGGGATGGAGAGGGACTGGGCCTCTGCACCCTGGAGTATCAGAGCGTCCTCGTCCCCACCCACAAGGGGCTGTGCAGGCTTTGTCCTGTCTGCTCCCCCCTGACCCACGCGAGGCCACCAAACAGTCCCAGTCCCCCTGAGCACTGGCCCAGGCCCTGTCTGTCAGCCACTGTATCTTGCTGGGGCTCAGTGACCAATTGTCCCAGTTTTCTGGAACTGAGGTGTTTCTGGGATATGGGACTTTCAGGGCTAAACCTGAAGCTTCGAGCACTTGGAGATGAGCTGGTTAAGGCAGTTGCCACTGAAGCTGGGGGAGGGGCCCCGACCGCGGGTGGCCATTCCGGCAGGAATCTGCCCGTGGCCCACGGCACTGGACAGTGTAAGCTCTGGGGGAGCCCGAACTATGGTCTGACTTCACTGTCCACACTGCTTAAAACAGCCAGACACTCGAAACCAGCAGTTTGCCTCACACAGCGTGTGCTGGAGTTCAGCAGCTGTCTCAGCTTGTAGCATCGCGTTAAAAGGCAATTTGCAATTCTGAGTTACTTTCACAATATTATTAGGCCTTTAACTAGATTTGCGTGTGGACATGATCTTGTTTTCTAGATTTGGTTATAGGGCAAATTAACCCGGCTCCCATTCATGCATTCTTTCATTTGTTCTGCGTGCCCACTGCCGGCAGCGACTGCCCTGGGCACGGAGGCTACAGGTGAGCAAGCTGAGGGCACCTTCAAGGAGCTGCTTTTCCCCAGGTGACAAGTAGACACTGGGGACTCGCGGCGCCTCGAGCCCCACACCCTGCTGCCTCAGTGTGAGTGAGGTGCTGACAGCCGAGCTGCCCGTGGGCAGAGCTGTCCCAGGCCCTCCCACAGCCCAGCCCTGGGAGCCGTCGCCCTCGCTCCCCAGCCACCCTATCCTGGCCCGGCGTCAGCAGCCGGCTCACATGGCTGCCAGACTCTGCCAGCCGCAGGGAGTTGGCACACAACGACCCTTCCCCGCCCGCGTAGGGGAGGGACAGCACCGGGAGGCACACAGGAGGACAGTGGGCAAGCAAGGACGGCGGGGCGGTGGGGACTCCCACAAGCGAGCTGCGGGGAGGCCCTCGAATGCGAGAAGGTAAAAGCGTGTCCCTGTTTGCACGCACACTGGGTTCTGTAAGTGGATGTTCTCACTGCTTCTCAGTGAGATGGCTCCAACAGCCAGGTCCCTGGAGGGAGGAGGTGGCTGGCAGGGTGCCTGTGAGGCCACTGTGAGGGCCGGGCCCCAGCCCCTCGCCGGCCGGGGGTGCCGTCCAGAACTGGGGGTGCGGGGGGCCCGTTCGGCTGCACGCTCACAGGATGGCTTTGCCACACCCTGGCGGTGCTGACCGAGGACAGAGGCTCCTGTGTCAGTTCACGTCTCACAGCAACGGCGCAGAGGGCCAGCATGGCGCGGACCCCCGAGCCCCCATTCCCACAGGGACGCTGCACATGCAGGGCCTGGCAGGAGGGGACCTGGGCTTGGCAGCGGCAGAAACCAAAGCAGCAGTTCCTCCTGGCGGGCAGCATCACGTTAGGTCTCAAGGCTGCTCACCTGGTGCCCAGGTAACTGGAGGCCAGGCCTTTGCATTCTCAGCCACTTCCGGGAGAAGCGAGAATTGTGCCGTGGTGTCTCCCGACAAGGGCCCATCGAGAACGCTTCTAGATCCAGCCTCCAATCTCAGGGGTCAGGGAGGCAGCACTGGGGCCCGGCGGTGGCTGTCCCCAACTCAGATTCCCCAGTGGCTACGAGAAGCCCCCATCAGCAGTTCAGAGTCCTGCCTGACTTTGGGGCCCAGGTAACCCGTGAATGGGCAGCATCAGGGGGTGTGGCCCAGGGAGGCAGGAGGCCAGGTTTTGGGCTGACAGAACAGACAGCACCTCATAGGGAGAGACAGCTGGCATTTCCCAAATGCTTGCTCTGCCCGTAAAAGGGGACCATCAAGCAGGGTCCCATTGCTGGACACAGCCCCCGTGGTGCATGCTGCTCCTGAGGTGGCCTGAGGTGCGCCCCTCTCAAACGCCTGGCCAGGCCTCCAGCTTTGACAGTGACTTCAGCATGCGGTCACCCCTAAAACCTCTGGCTTCCCCACCCCTCCTCCAAGTTCTATCAGACATGGATTCACCCAAGCCATTTCTCCCACTGGTGACGCTTCATATAAACATTTAGGAGGAAGATGTCTCGCTGGCCTGTGCATGCAGCTCACACCGGCACCTGTCGTGCCCCTGTAAGTCACCCAGAATCTGAAGATCGGGTGGCTTACATCTATCTGTTCAGCACCATCCCCACATGCTAATTATGCAATGTGGCAGCTGGAGGGGACACTTAAGTTCTGTTTGTTTCTGTCTGCCTTTTGGATGCACCCCAGGCTCCTCCTGCCTCTGCCCAGCCCTTTCCACCCTTGGGTCCTGCCTCCAAGGCCGGCAGGGCTGCTGCACACCGTCCTAGGAAGGCCTCACCTGGCTTACAGCTGGCTGTGTGCTCGGAGCTTGGGGACACCTGCGGGATCATGCAGTTGCCATTCAGAAGTCAGGGAAGGGAATGCCCAAAGGGCCGCCGCAGATGACAGGTCCAAAGCGTAAAGGCTTCTCTCTTTAACACTCAGGTACAAATTCTCCAGGGCTCTGGGAAGGTCAGGGGTGCAGCTTTAGTTGCCCATGATGGGGACCCCTCAACAGGGCACACTGGTCCTGGCCCCCCTCCATCTCTGCCTCACTGCCCTGACCCCAGCTTTCTGGGACCAACCCTCAGTGGGCAGGCCCAGATTCAGGCTCTGCTTCTGGCTAAGGGAGCAGCACCCAGTCCAAGAAGAGCACTCTACATGACACCCGAATGCTCCCACCAAATCCACACTGAATGTTTGCCCCGCTGTTAATTAGATGCTCCTGTGACGGGAATCTCACTACTTCTTTCAGCTAGTGGGAAGTGCAAGCCGGGCTTCTTGAATCAACACAGTGAGTCTCAACTAGCCTTTAAAAAACCAGGAGTAGAAGAGATGACACCAGCGCGTGACACCTCAGACAGCGGCTGCTCCTCGTGTCGACATTGTTATCGGGGTGCTCTGCCTTCCCATCCAGGTGACTGCCCTATTGCGGTGCTGGGTAGCCCCCAACCTCCCAGCAGCATCCCCGCCCGGGCGAGTTCTAGCCAGAGCTCTGCTGAGGTTCGTCCCATCGGGAGACTTGGAAAGGACGCTTGCTTGCAGGTCTTGCAGGGGGAGTTGTCAGGCAGTGTCCAGCTGTTGCTGTTAAAGCTTGAACTCACCCTTCACTGACACGTTCAGTGCAGACCCCTTGTGACTCTGGGCCCAGTGTCCCCATGCCAGATCTCTGCTCCGACACCAGCATTGTGAGAGGGCTGCTGGGCAGTTTTAAAATTTAGCGGTCCTGGCCGGTGGTGCTGAATCTACTGAACACAGCCAGTATTCACCAGTTTGCATAAACAACAACCAAAAATACAGGAAAATGTCACCCGGTGAACTGAAGGCTGTGGGAGTGTTGCATCGCTTCCCTTCCAGGTCTTCTTGACTTTGCTCATCATTTCGTCCTGCCACATCCTCCCTGTGTCGCTCTCGGGGCCGGAGTGGGGAGGCGGGTCAGTCCCCACGGCCTGGGCTGTCGAGAACCTTCCTAGGCATCTGCCCAGCTACAACCCCGCATTTCTGAATGCCTCCTGCCACTCTGAGTGTTTGCAAAAAGCAGATTCTAACCACATTCTTACTAGGGGTGAAGGCAGTGAAAAGCACATTTCTGGCAGCAGGAGATGAGCAGGAAGCAGGACATGAACAGCCAAACCCAACCCCGACGCACGTGCCATGGGGTGCCAGCCGCCATTGTGACCCCGTTCTCTTCCTGCCACTGGTACTGTGGTCCCAGCTCTAAAGCCTTCCCCACATCCTGGTTGCCAAAAGGTGACTTTTTACCAAGTTATTTGAAATGAAACTATTCCTAATACACCAGTCCTTGGAGAGCATGAGATCCTTGAAAACAAATTCTCAGACTGCTTTGTTCCACTGTCGGCAAAGCTGCATTTTTCCGCATCTGACGTAAGAGTTTCAACTTGTACAAAAGTTTCCGCAAATAGTGACGCAGTTTAAGGAAAAATCACATTTGAAGTTATGCCTGAAAGAGAAGTGTGGCTTTGCACTTTACAGCTGAGTTTGGAGCAGTAAAGGTGTGTCCTGCAGCGTGGCTGTGAACTTGCTCCTTAAGTTAGGTGACTTGGGACAAACCTGAGTGTGCAGGCACACAGTGCTTGTGGCAACAGTTCACATGTTGGGCTCCTGCTGGCACTAGACTACCTGGTTGACATCCCCAGGGCCCTGTTCACTGAGAGGCGCAGGTCTTCCCAGGACCACAAGGCTGCCAGGAGGTGGGGGGCAGGACAATCGGTGGGTTTTGGGTGACCTTGCTGGCCGCGGAAGAGACCGTCCGCGCAGGCCGCCTTTCTCAGTCCCACTTCCGCAACACTCTTTAGGGGAGATATCAGGTGTCCTTATCCTCCACTCGGGTCAAATAGTGCATATGATATGACCCCTGCTTCCTTTACACACATGACCTTTCTTTCTACAAAGGCCTCGCGCACAAAGTTTGGATTTTATGTCGTGAGCAACCGGTCCAGGGTGGTGCCTCCGCCAAAGCCAACGTGTTTTTCCGATATGTGACCCGACCGAGGACTTCGGCGTTGCCTCCCCGGGCGGGGGCAGGCCCAACACCGGCCAAGGAGAGGACAGGGAAAGACGCCCGACCGAGCCGTCGCCCAGGGCCGGAGCCGGCGCCCGGCTCACCTCGCGGACCTCTGGCCGCTCTAGGCCGCGCCTCTCCACGCCCCGCTCTGCCCCGCCCCGCCCCACCCGACCGACGTCTCTCTGCGCCAATCGGAGGCGGCGAGGCGCCCGCGCACGCGCAGCAGGCCGGGGGGCGGGGCGTCCTGGAGCGCGGCCATGCCGGTCCAAGTGGTAGGTGGCGCGGCCGCGGGTCGCTGCCGGGTCTCCGGCCTTCGCCCCTGCCCCGCCGCCAGCCCCCCGCCCCCCGCAGCCCCCTCCGTCTCCGCCCCGCGCCCCACCCCCGCACCCCGCGAGGGTCTCCGACCCCGCAGCCAGCTGCGGCCGGAGCGCGGACGGAGTCCCTCAGGGCCCGTCTTAGACAGAAAATCGCTTGAACTAAGTGTTGTAGATCCTGAGAACAGTAAAAATGCTCTTTCCTTTAAAAAATAACTCTAAGGTACATGTGTAAGTAAACAGGGGGACTGCTTTTGTGGCTGACGCCAGTTCTGGAAGGGGCGTCGGGGTGCCTTGGGACCCTCAGAGCACGCGCGCCCAGCCGGGACGGCTGTCTGCAGCCGGCGTCCGCGCGAAGCTCCGTGTGCAGGTGTGCGCCCGCACGTGCGCTCTCCCGGCTGATGCTAGTCCCTCCTCCCGTTAGGGACCTGTCCACTCGCTAAGTGCAAACTCCAGGGTCGGGCCATCCACACTTTCGGGTAGTCTGTATCGCTTACTGCGGTAAAATGCAGAATTAGGACAGTTCCTGTAACCAGTTCCTGTTTTGTTAGCTGTCAGGTTCCTGGTTTTACTCCAGACACTTGAGAAATTTGTTTTATCTGCGCTCGATGAGAAAAGGACAGCTCCAAACCACAGCGAAGTAAGGGCGAAGGAAAAGAGATGGAGGTCACCTCCCTTTGTCCCAGCACCCACCCCCCATGCTTTGATAAAGTACATGTAGGGTACGGTTTCTCCAACAACATGGTTTACTGAAAATGGTTATCCCACTAAGAAATGGACCAACCAGTGATTTTCATTAGTGGATTGGAAGAACACAGATGCTTGTTTCAACCAAAACGATGGTGTTTCTGACTGGTGATAGGAAAACACATGAATTTGCCATTGAATTAGGAAAATTTATGATGCCTCTCAGATTTTTGTTTCCTTTTCAGAAGCATCTGAAAGACCAATTCAGGGAAATGTAAGACATAGTAAATCTTATGGAGCGAAAGAACAATAAGAGCTTGGAAAGGAAGCATAGACACCTGCACATTGTCTAGAGGCCTGACTGGGTCGTTCTGTAAATCGGGCTTTGCGGGGGAATGAGCGCATGCGAATGGCAGTTGAAGCAGAAGAAGGGGAGTTCAGTTGTCACACTTGTGTGTGTTAACCCATTTCTTTTGAATCCCAGTCTGTGATCCTCCCAGTCCACGATGCTGAGCCCTGGCTGGACGAGTGCTTGAGGTCTGTTTGGCAGCAGGATTTCGAAGGCTCCATTGAGCTCTCCGTTTTTAATGACGCCAGTAAGGTATCTATGAGCTTCCTGCTGGTGATTCAGCCCTAGTGTAAGTCACACTGGAAGGCTCCGTGAGGAGTTTGCTTACCTGCAACGTTCTCGCTTTCAGGACAAGTCCATGACTATTATTGAAAAATGGAAAGTGAAGCTAGAAGATTCTGGTATCCTCGTGGTCATTGGAGGGCACAGCTCCCCCGCTCCGCGAGGAGGTGGGTAACAGGCTTGGCTTAATCAGCCGTCGGGATGGGGATGGTTTCTTATCAACTTGTGAATTTCAGTGGGTTTGTGTTGCTCAAGTCCTGAGTAACACTTGAGTTTGCTGCTTTTTACACACCTAGTAGGCCTAAATTCCTTACTTTTTGTTAAGGATTTGTATAATACTGCTACTCACTCTTCACTCAGCCTGACAAAAAGCCGTCAGTGTTTTTCTTTCAGGTGTGCTTGATTATTAGTCACCTACTTCTTAAAATTCTTTTTTTGTGACGTTAGATTTATTTTTGTCCAAGTTTTTTAAAGAAAAGAACCGGCTTTTGGTTTCATGGTTGTACTATTTTGTCTCCTCTACTTACACTCTGATATGGGTTATTTTTTTCTGCTTACTTTGGGTTTAACTTGTTCTTTTTCTAATTCTTAAAGTGGAAGTTGAGGTTGTTTCTTTTCTAACATAGGCATTTTGTGATGAGTTCTTTATTGCTATAGCAACCTCCCACAAATTCTGATATGTTACGTTTTCATTTTCATTCAAAATGGTTTCTAATTTCCTTTTCGATTTCTTGCTTTATGGATTATTTAGAAGTGTGTTACCTAGTTTCCTAATATTTGAGGAATTTTCTGTGTATCTTTCTGCTATTGCTTTCTAATTTAATTCCTCTGTAGTAAGAGAACATACTTTGGCTTGAATTTTTTAAACTTAAAAAGATTTGTTTTATGGTCCAGGCTATAGCCTATCTTGTCCAATGTTCCATGTGCCCTTGAGAAGGTTGGGATCTGCTAGTGTTGGGTAGTTTTCTGTGA
The DNA here is from genome assembly GCA_003508835.1 of Eonycteris spelaea. NCBI lineage: Eukaryota > Metazoa > Chordata > Mammalia > Chiroptera > Pteropodidae > Eonycteris > Eonycteris spelaea. The sequence goes on along the minus strand of PUFA01000184.1, from coordinate 3,095,735 downwards.
ATGTAAATCAGGTCGAGGGACCTTGTTTAAATCTGTTTCCTTGCTGATTTAGGGTCTTCTTGTCCTATCAGGTATTGAGAGGGTTTTTGAAATCTGACTCCAGATTTGTCTGTTGCACTTTCTAGTTCTATCAGCTTTTGCTTTGTGTATTTTTAAACCATTAACATTTAGGACGTTGTGAAGAATTGAGCCCTTCATCATTATGAAAAACCCTCTTTATCTCTGGTAATATTTTTGCTCTGAAACTTTTGTTCGATAGTAATATAACTGCTTGTGTTTTATTTTGACTGGTATTAACGTACTATACCTTTTACATTCTTTTTACTTTTAACCCCTTTGTGTCTTTATATATAAAAGGTCCCCTCCCTTGTAGATTCTTACAGACAGTTGCATGGATTTTGCTCTTTTATCCAATCGGACACTCTCTGCCTTTTAACTGGGATGTTTATACTAGTCGCATTTAATGTGATTACTGATGTGGTGAGATTTGAGTTCATCGTCTTGCTATTAGTTTTATATTAGTTGTGTCTATTCTTTATTCCCTTTTCCTTTTTATCTGTCTTCCTTTGGATTAATCAGATGTTTTTGTAACAGCTTTATTGAGATGTGATTCACATGCCATACAATTCACCCGCAAAGGACACGGTCGAGCGGTTTTCAGTGGATCCACAGGTGCGTGCGGCCACCACCACAGTTAGTTTCAGGATGTTTTCATTGCCTCAGAAAGGAGCCCGGTGTCCTTGAGTTATCATCCTCCATGTCCTTGTACCCCAGCACTGCACAACCACGGATCTGCTTTCTGTCTAAGGATTTGCCTGTTCCGGAGGACATTTTATATGAATCATGTAATACGTGCTCTTGTGACTGGCTTGTCTCATTTAGTGTTATGTTTCTAAGCGTCATGTTATAGCTCACATCACTACTTCACTACTTTTTGTGAGAGAATAACATTCAGTTGTAGAGGTGCGTTGTGCTTTGTTCATTTATTCGTCAGTTGATGGGCATTTGGGTGATTCCATCTTTCGGCTGTTGTGAATAGCGCTTGTATGAACTTTTGCGTACAGAGTTTTGTTTGAGCACTGATCCTTAATTTCTTCGAGTGTATACCTTGGAGTTTAATTGCTGGGTAATATTGTAATTTTATGTTTAAGACAGTGAGGAACCACAGCAGCTGGACGATTTTACATTCCCACCATTCCAATGTCTCTCCGTCCTCACCAACACTTCGTATTTTCTTTCCTTAAAAAAAAATTTTTTTTTAACATCCTTCCTAGTGGGTGTGCAGTGGTTTCTCATTATAATTTTGATTTGCATTTCCCTACTGACTAATGATATTGAGCTTCTCTGAATGTGCTTGTTGGCCATTGGTACATCTTTGGAGAAATGTCTATTTTAGTTTTCTGCCTATTTTTCATTGAGTTGTTAGTCTTTCTTGTTGATTTTTAGGAGCTCTTATATATTTTGGATACTAGATTATTATCAGATATATGATTTGTGAATAATTTCTCTCATTCTGTGTGTTGTCTTTTCACTCTCTTGAAGATATCCTGTAATGCACAAGTGTTATAATTATGATGAAATCCATTTTTTTTTCACATGTGTTTTTGGTGTCATATTTAGAAACCATTGCCACATCAAGGTCATAGAGATTTACCTATTTTCCACAAAGAGTCTTACAGTTTGAGCTCTTGTATGTAGGTCTTTGTCCATTTTGAGCTAAATTTTGTACATATTGTCCCAACACCATTTTTTTAAAAGACTATTTTCCCTCCATTCCAAGTCTTGCTACCTTTGTTGAAAATAATTTGACCAAAAACATATGGGTTCATTTCTGGACTCTGTTCTCATGCCAATACCACACTGTTTGTATTACTGTAGCTTTGTGATAAGTCTTAATATTGGGATGCACGATTCTCCCACCTTTTTTTTTTTAAAGATTGTTGTGGTAATTTGGAGTCCTTTGCAATTTTATATAAATTTCCATTTCTGCAAAAAAAGACCATTGTGACTTTGATAGGGATTGCATCAAATCTGTAGGTCTACTTGGGGAGTATTGTCGTTTTAATAATATTAATTCTTCCAATCCATGAACACAGAATGTCTTTCTGTTGACTTAGGTCTTTTTTTAATTTCCTTTATCTATCTTTTATAATTAAAAATTTTTATAAATTGGTTATCGTAAAACATTTCAACTTGCTTCAGAAATGTGTAAAGACAAATTATGGTTCTTGAAACTAGTATGAGTACCCTTTTAAAATACTCTTTAATTAAGATGCTTTCCATTTTCCATAGTAGAATGAAATAAATTGAAGGCATTCTGTCACTGTTGTGATTGTGTGTTTTATCTCCATTTTAAGAGCAAGTGTTGTCTTTTGTAAAATACTTTTTATGGATTAGATATAACTTAAGTCGTATCACATTTGTATGTATTTTATCAATAACAAAAAATGAGCTGTATTATTGTGCAGAAATGGAAGCATCCTGCTGCCTCTTTGAAGGTGGGAAAGGCAAGTTCATGAGGATCCTGCATTGCACATTAATAAAATGATGTTGATTTGATATACATGAAAGGACACATTTTCCTATAACTATATTTTCTTAAATAGGAAAAGGCATGTCAACTTGGATAACATAGATCTAAAGTGTCTATTTTCAGGAGTGCTGGGTTATTTCACTTGGATTAAGATTCATTTACCACTATTTTGTATTATAATAGAGCAAAACATTTCTTAATAATGTGGTCACTTGCTCAAATCAAAATAAAGCACAATCCCACCCTCTTCTCTCCAGGAGTAAGGAATGTTGATGTCACACTGAGGCCTGAGTTTTTCCTGCTGTGACCATGACAACCAGCTTCCCTCACAAAGGGTCGGGCCTCCCCAAACATCAGGCCCTGGCACAAACATTTGACTTTCTTCAAGGCAATGATATTAAAGCAAATTCCTTGTCTCTGCCAAACAGAAGACTCGTTGTGAGAAACTTTAGCCTCCGCAGTGGGCAGCATTCTCCCTCATCGCCCAAACCCTTGGGTTCAACTTTTCTGCTTCTAAGCCCTACCTCTAACAGGCAACTTTGTAAACGGAACCCTGCTGATTTAAAGTGGTCGTGGAAAAGCCTCTTCTACTTTTCTTTTCCACGTGCAGCTCCTTGGTTTTGGCTGCCATGAGGTCTTTCTTTGGGCTCGCCTTGCTTTGTGGTGACGACGGAGATTGGGCGACAGCTGTTTGGGTGATGGCTGCTAACCCATCCCCAGGGGCCAGGAGCCGGGCGTCTGCCTCCCTTGGTGCTTTTCCTTCTCTGCGGTGTTTTACCTGGGGTTTGTTGAAATCTGGGAGCATTCTGCTAATGGACGTGGGTCAGTTAAGCTCGAGGATTAATCCTGAAATTAAGCTGCTTCCCATGTGAAAAGGGCACTGCTCTGGGTCACAGCCTTTGATGACCTGAGTGAGGGCAGATGAGTGTCCTCTGTTGCAGTGTGGTTGACCCTGGTGCTCCAGAGAGGGGCTGAGTGACAGAAGGGACCCACCCTCATTCCCCTACCTTGGAGGGGTGCTTTCCTTATAGCAGCAAACCAGGGAGTGCCTTACTGTGGCCTGAAACCAACAGACTTTGCTGGTGTCCCCGGGGACCGACAGCCTTCTCCAGCTTGCCTTGGCCTTGAGGATGAGATGGACTTACCCTGTTATGTCTGAAACTGAAACTGTCTGATTGACACAGTTCAGGTGTGTCTGCAGCCTCTTCCTAGGGACAGAGGGTGTCCTGCCCCTCGAAGCCTCTCAGCTGCTGCTTTTTGGGCTAAATGCCTCCTCCAGGCTGCCCTGCCCTCACCATCCAGCCTGAGCTTGCATGGTGTTAGTTTCTGCACACCATGCCCTGTTCAGAAACCTCTCCAGGGAGGCCCTGTCCCCTCAGCCTGACAGTCAGTCCCTGCAGAAGCCAGCCCGTGCTATCTGCCCTCTGCAGCCTAGCGCACACCGCCCGTCGCCCTGTTTCTCACACAGGACGTGTGTGCTCCGCACGGCTTTCTCTCCTCTTAAATTCTGATGGCTTCCAGCGCCCCGCCCCTCCATGACGGCGCCCCCTCTTCATAAGCCCTGCAGTTTACATTTGCAGTGAGCCACAGGTTGCTGTTTCACTGCTTCCCCACTCTGTTGTGATCTCTTTGAAGGCAAGGGCTTTTAAGACAGGTATTAAAATATATCTATACAGAGAAGTACCCCTGTCAAAACTGTGCAGCTCTGTTCTCACCAAGTGAATACAGCGTGTAACCACAGCATTCCCTGTAGCCCCCGTAACCCCGTGGTAACACCCTTTTCCCTGGGGCACCTACTCCTGATTCTCAGGGGCACGGTGGAGTTGGCTGCCAGTGACACCACAGGGCGTCTGCTCCCGTGCCCAGCGGTCGTCCACACCGCACGGCCTGGCGACGTTCACTCCCCTTGGGTGGTGGCTTTTCCTCCTTCAGCGGTGCTCTTACGAGGTCCCGTCTCTGCAGGCATGTGGTGTTCTGTGGGCCCTCGCCCAACTGGAGTGCTAGGTCACAGGGCATGTGCGTGTTCGGATGCGCCCACGTGTGGGGGCTGTTCGCATCACTGTCCAACTCGCTCCGGGAGCCTGTACCAGCGGTTGCGCACATGCGTGACATGCTTTCGCCAGGTGACCACGCCGTGACTCTTATCAGCAGAGACTTTATGGAAAGCCTTCCAGAATCTGCTCAAGCACTTCCATTCAGGGACATTTCGATTTTGTTTTTTAAAAAGTCTTCCCCAGGGCTTAGGTTAGGGCCGTGCTCAGTGAAGTTTTGCGACTTTGCCTTGGTCCCGCGAGCTTGTCCTCCTGCGTGTACTGGGGCCAGGTGGGCTCTTCGTGTCTTATCACCATGTTTATTGTGTTAGCCACTAAATATGGTGTCGTTTTCTTCCTTTTCATTCCTTTAAAAGCTGACCTGATTTTCCATTTGGTAGTGCAAAATGATTCTAACTTTCTTATAGTATGTATTCCATGAAGTTTTATGGAAGAGAATACAATTGAAAATCAAATTATAAAAGAACATCTCTCTTTCTCTTCTAAACAGTTGGATATTCTAAAAACCAGGCAGTAGCGCAGAGCTCAGGGCCCTACCTTTGCTTCCTGGACTCGGTGAGTGACCCCTCGTTTTATTTAAAGTGTATGTATGTACGTTGGTTCGGTAATTAAATGATCTTACATTTCAGTGTGGTTCTTGAACATCATTATTCTGATATATTATGATCAGACTTAAAAGTCGAGGGTGATAGATTGCTGCCTAACTGCCATAGCACTTACGAGTTAATTTAGTTTGATAATTAAGGTTACATGAGAAAGCAAAATTGCATAGCACAGAACTCTGTGAACAAAAATGCAGATGAACTGGGAAAATGTTAAATACAGTCTTAAAAAAGATAGGTAGCCTTAAATATAAATAATCCACATAAGATGAGAAGCAAAAAAAAATAGGTGGTAGATAAATAGGAAAAGAAAGGAGTGGGGACTAAATGAAGGAGGACGTGCAAATGACAAACTTAAAAAAATTAACTCATTTGCAGTGAAACAAATGAAATTAGTGAGATGCTTCCTTTAAAAATTGAGTTAACAAAGCTTTTTAAAAATGTAGATACTAAGAGTATAAACTGGTACTTTTGGCAGCCACATTTTGCATTTTGTATCAAGAACTTTGAAAATGCTTATGCCTTTGACTCCTACAGTGTATGCTCAATGATGTGTTTTCTTTTTAACTGCTTCGAAGCACACTTGGGAACACTTCTCTGTTCTCAGCCTGCCCCGGGCCCCTCCCTCCAAGTGGGGTGCAGCGTTCTGTCTTCTGTGCTTTTCTTGAGGGGCTGATGGTCTCCTTCTCAAGGGCAGCTTGGGCTCAGTTTCTGCTGGTGCTGAATTAATTCACGTGGGAACCTTCAGCTCACGCCTCTCCTGAGTACCGGTGACCTGTGAGCAAGGTCTTGGTACCTGCAGGAGTTTGGAGACACTGTGTGCCTGGGTGAACAGACAAGGTAGAGTTGCCTGTTAAACAGCCCGTTCTTGAAAATGAACCCCAACAGGGGCTGTGGTTTCCAGCCTGCTGTTTTGGTCTCTTTCATCTTCTTTCTTGCCTTTTTTCTTAGACTAAAACCCGTTGGATTTCTCTGTTTTTTTTTTATGCAGGACACTCAGCCATCCCCCTTGTTCCAGTCATCTTTCGGGTCCTGCTCTGGGGCTTGTTTTCACACGTTTCTGTAAACAGACCATTTCCACCAAAGACAGATCCACCCATGTTGAAAATTGTACTTTGTATGGCCCGTGGGAGAAGGAATGTGGTCGTCTTTTTTTGTTAAGGTTGCTCTTTCTGAAGTACTTTGTCATGACCATGCGTTTCTCTCTAGTGGCAGTAATAACAACATTTGAGTTGATAGTTGGTGATTGGTGGTAGATTGGAACATCCCCAACTTCCTAGCATCTTAGGATCTCCCCAATACGCAGGTCCCAGCTTGGAGAAGTTAGTGTCCATTTTGGGCTAGACCTGGAAGAAGAGGAGAGAAATGCTCAAGCCACCTTCTCCTCCCCACGGTCTCTTCCATAGCTTCCTTTTTGTTCACTGAAAGGAAGGAAAGAAAAGGCAGAGATGCGTGAAGTCCAGCAGAAGTGTTAGAAAACACGGAGCCCAGATTAGGATGGTGAGAACTGCAGACGCAGGAGTCACCTAAATAGAACTGGAAGTCGGCACAGTCATCACTGAGCGCTGACAAAGGAGGACCGAGGAGGGTCTAGAACCAGGTCCTCGAAGGTGCCCTTACTGTTTAGGGGCAGGAGAGAAAGAGCGAGTCAATGCCTGGCCCGGTCAGTCTCAGAGATCGGGAGGAGGAGGGTGGGTGAGGGTGCTCAGAGTCACAGGGCCATATGGGGAGACAGGGAGACTCCCAGGACGGGGCGTCTTCGTGTTGGAGAAAAACGGCGGTGCAGAAGTCTGACCGAGGAAGACTTGCCCTCGACACCAGGAATTTGAATTGTTCTCAGGGTTCCGTTGAAATGAATCAGTGAGGAATGCCAAGTACAGTTTGGTGAGCTTTGAGCAGCCACACAGTTTGCGGTGGAGGTCAGTATTCTCATGAGCACTGCAGGGTACCCCCTACCTTCTGAACGCAGCTTCTTAGTTCTTGCTGTTTCTTTTTCTAGTTTCCATGGATAATTCCTCTTCCTTCTTTAATTTGAGATCCCAGGGTCTCAGGAGCACGGGCTTGAGTCAGTCATGGTTCTCCGTTCAGAACAGTCTCACCCGTGGCTGCGTGCTCCGTGTCATCCCTTTGCTTCTGTGTTCATGACTCTACCTGTGAATTCATTCTGATAACATTATAAGGACCCAATAACCTGGTGTCCAGAGCTAGAATTTGCTCCATTGTCTGACCACATTGCCCCCTGACTCCCTCTTCGGTGACCACCAGCCAAATGCCACGTCACCACTCCTACTGAGCTTTTTGGTATCTATACCAGTGTCCCCCAACCCCCGGCTGCGGACGGGTACCAGTCTGTGACCTGTTAGGAACCGGGTTTCACGGCAGGAGGTGAGCGGTGGGTGAGCAGTGAACCTTCATCTGTGTTTGCAGCTGCTCCCTAGTGCTGGCATCACCGCCTCAGCTCCGCCTCAGATTGTCAGGCACTAGATTCTCATGGGAGCACCAGTCCCTGGTGCCACAAAGGTCAGGGACTGCTGTCTCTGCTTATCTGAACAACTTAAGTTTTAGAACTTTGCTTGTATTTAACTTTATGAAAAGAGTATGAAGTTGAATATAATATTTTGGAACTTTTAAAACTTCTTTTGCTAAGATAAATCTATTTTGTTGCATGTCACGTAGTTCACTCAGTTTTTTAAAATTGAGGTAAAATTTATATAGTGATACACAAGATTTCAGTGTGAAAGCTGTGTGCAGAGTGAACAGTTTGCTGTTTTGACAGCTGTATTCACCCGCATACCCAGCACCGCAGCTCCGGTCGTGGACAGAAGGCCCCTGTCCTGCTTCTGGAGAGCGGACAGACCGCAGGCGTGCTCACGTCCCCGTGCCGGGGTTGCCTGTTCTCGGTTCACGTGGACTAGCACAGTGTGTGCTCTTGTACTCGCTTTTCGCTCTGCGTCGTTGATGTCGGGATATGTGTGTTGGTGGTTCACTCTGGCTTTTAATTATTCAGTGTGTGTTTTCACACCACGATTTATTTTGCAGTTTCTAGTTTGTGTTTTAGTAGAAGCTGCACAAACATTCTTATGGAAGGCTTTTCATGGATGTATATTTCCCTTTCTCTTGGGGTGGAGTTGATGAATCATAGGGTGAGGGTATGTTTAACCTTAAAAGACTCTGCTGTCACATGCGTCTCCTCCCAGCCGCTGCTGGGTGAGTCGCAGTGCCCCACCTTCTCAACAGCGTTGACATTGTGGGGCTTGGTTTCAGCCGTTCTAACAGAAGTGAGGTGTATCTCATCTCAGTTTTCAGTCTATTTCCCTGATAGTGAAGCTGTGCACCTTTACATGGGTTCATTGGCCATTCTTTTGTGAAATGTCTGTTTAAATCTTTTGCCTATTTCTTTTAGAAAATTGATTTCTCTTATTATAAATAAGTGGTAAAAGTTTGTTATGTTATCTGAGTACAAGTCCTTTGTCAAATATATATAGATATATAGATAGATATAGATGTATTTTTTCCTCCCAGTATGTGGCTTACCTTTTTATATTTTAATGGTGTCTTTTGATGAGCGGTTTCAAATGTTTATGAAGTTTAATAATTTTTAACTTTTATAGTTCATTTTTTTCCCTAAATAATCTCTACTTACCCTGAAGGAGAAGCTATTCTCTTATGCTTCTGCTGGTAGTTTATAGTTTGTACTTGTGTGTTTAGCTCCGTTGTCCATCTCCCATTAATTTTTATGTATTATATGAAGAAGGAATCAAGGTTAGTGTTTCTCTTATGGGTATTCAGTCATATTAGTTGAAGAGACTTTCTTTTTTCCATTGAACTGCCCCGATGCTTTCGCTGGAAATCAGGTGGCCCTATCAGCGTAGGTTTATTTCCAGACTCTCCGCTCTGGTCGCTTACGTGCTGTCTGCAGCGCGTGCGTTCATCTGGTGTGTGGCACAGCATCCCGCGAGGCGCACTGTGCTTATTCACACCGCCTCCTCGGGGCCTTCGAGCTGTTCGCGTGTTGCTCTCGTGGGCAGCGCGCTGCAAACTTCCCGCATGCATCTCTTGTAGGACGTGTGAAAGACTTCCTCTGGGGTCTTACCCGGGAGTACAGTTACAGGCCGCAGGGACGTGCAGCTGGACCTCAGGGCGGGACGCGGAGACAGCCCGTGTGTCGGTGCCACCGCAGCACCCGGTGTCGTGGGCTCGGAGCCGTGCGCAGAGGAAGCTGTGAGGCTGTGCCCTTGTGTCTCGGCTTGTGCGCCCCGCTCTTGAGTTGTGGCCAGCACTGGCTGTGAGTGTCCTTTTCCTGTGATGTGTGTTGTGTCTTTCTGCTCATTTTTCTTTTTCATACTTAGAGAAAAGTGGCAAGGACAGTATGGAGAAGTGCGTGCTCACGGCCAGTGCTGGGCGGGCAGCTACGAGCGCCTGTGTGTTTCCTGTGGAGGACGGCCCCTCGGCCCAGGGCAGCGACCCTGCTCTGTCTGTGTGTCGTGCCTGTCACCTCTTTAGACCAGAATGTCCTGCAGCTCCTGGACTTCCCTGTCTTGATGGTTTGCAGGACCCTGCGCACTTGTGTAGACTGCCCTGTCACACTCGCTTGGAGCCGGGGAGTGGAGCGGAGGGGCGGGGAGCGCAGAGTGCCGGGTGCTGTCCTCACTGTCCTCGAGTCCCTTCTCCTGTCACATAGCTAGTGGCGCACGAATTTCTACAGGTTTCATGCCAGTACGTTTATAGCTGAAGTGAACTTGAGGCTTTTCAAATCAAAGGTACTTTTCCTATGTCTTAAAAAGTCCTACATTGCATTCTGTCTTCGACATGTATCATGGTAAACAAACATTCCTCTCCACTAAAATAAACAATTGACAGAAAGCTCAGAGTTTTCTGTAGCAAATGTCTTATAGACTTGTCAGCTGATTGGGGTGAGCGTTGACGTCTGTGTGGTATGGGGGGTACACGTGTGGCGGGTTGCAGGCTTCTGTTCCCAAAAGCCTAGCCATTTGCAGCCCAGGCCGCCAGGATGGCCAGCCCTGCCCGCTGTCCCGCAGCCCACCCACCACTCCTGCCCCAAGACACGTACCACCCCCTCCCTGCAGCCCCTCTTTCCTTTCCTGGGAAAAAGGTATGGGCTCGTGTTTCAGACCCAAGACTTGAAGGTTTTAGCTGGCTCAAGCAGCATCCACGGAGAGGCAGGTGGAAGGATGGGTGATCCCTCATGATGGGCCCTGCACATGGGTAAGGACATCTGTGTGGGCTGTTCCACTTTTGTTCTCTGAAAGAAGAGAGGTTCCCTACTCTTCTGGCTCATGTTTAGAAAGGTGTTCCTTGCACAGAGGGACGAGAGGGTCCCCGAGGAAATGGCTGGCGTGAGCCCTGAAGGGCCAGCCCTGAACTGCTCTGGGGGTGGCGCCAGCGCCTGACCCCGGCAGCAGTAAGCCTGGGAGATGTTTTTTATTCGCATGGAGTGTTTTCATCCTAAGGCTCAGGAAAGAGGGTGGCCCAGCTGTTTGTTCCACTGCTCCACCAAAGTGATGGTTCTGGAACCCAGTGGCCAGCGAGACCGCCTGTTGAAAAAGCAGAGCTCACCGGTGACCCTGCTGTAACCACTTCAGAGTGCTTCTTTCCAGCCGGCCCAGAGCCCTGAGCCCACATTTCCCCAGGTTCACAGGCGGGTGGGAGGTGGGCGTGATGCGCGTCCCTGCTGGAGGCTCCCTCCACGGAGCCCCGAGGCCTGAGCTTCTCCCCGGGATCTGCATCTTCCCCAGCGTGGGGTCCCTTGTCTTCCTGAGTTGTGGGCTGTGTGGCAGCAGGGACCTCCATCTACAGCGCTCTGTCCCTGCGACCTGGAAGGGGATGAAGGCAGCGACCCCACCCTGGAGGGGCCACAGCAGGCCTCGGGCTCGGACCTGCTGGAGACTAAGCGGGCAGGTGGGCGGCAGTTGTAAGGAAAGCTGCATGGAAATCGCACCCACAGGGGGCACTGTCCACTCTGTGCAGACCCCAACCCCGCTCAAAACTGGGGCCTGTCCGAGCAGTGCCCTCCAGCCCAGCTTCTCCGCATGCCCCCTCTTCCTGCCCGGCCTCGGGCTCCTTCTCATAGGGGATGCTTCTTACCTTGTGGCCAGTTAAAGGGAAGTCCTTCCTCAACTCCGAGAGACAGAGTGAGAAGCTGGGGCCGGGAGGGGGGGCGGGGCTTGGCCGAACCTGGGGTAGGGTTCTGTTGGAGGTGCTGTCAGCAGAGTAGAATGCTCACTTGGATTTTGTATGTATTCAGTGAAATGGCACGTTTGGTTGTAAATTATTTTTGTTTTCATGCTATTATAGCTGTAGAAAAATCACATGTGCATATGGATGGGTGCTAGAGGGGATTTAGGAAGGTGAAAAGTGCTTTGGGAATTATGATATTGTGTAATACTTAACATGTCTGGTATTGTTGCAAAGGAGTTTATGCAGTAAACCCAGACTGTAATAATATATTTAAAAAGTATCATGGAGTGAATTCAGATTAAATTTTTTTTTTGTAAATATTGAGTGTACTTTATTAGAGACACTATTTTAAATGAACTTGACACTGTTGTTTCTGTATAATAAAATAGACCTAATTAAGTGTGCATTCAATGAATCCGACAATTGTGTATACCCGTATAGAACCCCTCGGTCAGGGTGTAAACATTTGCATTGCCCCAGAAGTTTCCTTCTGCCTTTTCGTACTCAGCCCTCCGTCCCTGAAGCAAGTATGCCTGCTATTTCTGTAATCTAATTACCTAATGATCTGTCCTCTTGGTTAGTTTTTTTTTGTGTTATAGAACTTCATATAAATGGAATCATGCACTATGCACCCTTGTGGTTGGCTTCTTTTGCTCAGCATAATGTGTTTGAGATTCATCCATATCGTCGCTTACTCAGTAATTCAGTCTTTCTTGTTGCTGAGTTGTGTATCCCAGTGTGTGGACAGACCACAGATTGTTTACCTGTGAAGTCATCCCTTGGTGGACATTGGCAGTGTTTCTGCTACTGGGCTGTGAAGAGTAAAGATACTGTGAAAGTTTGTGTGGTCTCATCGTACACATGTGTGTTTGTTTTTCTTGAGTGCATATCCAGGGACAGAACTGCTAAGTGACATAACATATGTATGTTTAACTTAGTGAGACTCTTGGAAACTGTTTTCGAAAGAGAATGACCCGTTTTACACTTCCGCCAGCAATTTACAAGAGTTTCAGGCCTGTATTCTTGCCCACACTCAGAACCGTCTTTTCCATTTGAGCCTCCGTGGTGTGCATGAGTTATGTCTCACTATGGCTTTGGTCTGCAGTTCTCTGATGTCACAAAATGTGAACATTTGTTTGGGTGCTTATTGATCAAGTGTCTGTCTTCCCTTGTGAGGTGTCTGTACCAATGCCGCACTGTAGCCTTATGTGCAGATTGTAATTTGATACTGCAAGTTCACTTGTTCATCTACTTCAGTATTTTTGGCTATTTGAAAACATCTTTTGGCATTTTTATATAAATGTTAGTCATTTTGTTGATTTTAACAAAGCCAAAGAGGATTTTAATTGGAATTTGTTTGTCCTGTAGATGAATTAGGGGAGACCTGATTTCTTTACAATGAACACACATCCGTTAGTTACTTAGGTTTCCTTTACGTTGTCTCAGTAACCGAGTATAGTTTTCACAGTAGAGAGAGAGCTTACAGTCCTTTGTTAAATTAATACCGTGGTATTTGATTTTTTAAAAAATATTTTTATCAGCTTTATTGAGATATAATTCACATAAAATCCACCCAATTAAAGTATACAAGTCAGTGGTTTTTACTTTATTCGAAATGCTGTGCAACCATCACCACCATCTAATTTTCAACCATTTCCGTCACTACAAAGTAAAACGCCCATCCATGCCCAGTAGCAATTAGTTACTCCTCATGCTTCCCCGTCTGCCCCCCGCCTCCCCGCAGCTCTAGGCAACCACTGGTCTTTCTGTCTCTGTGGGTTTGTCTGTTCCAGACATTTCCTATAAATGGAATCGTGCAAAATGTGGCCCCTGTGACCAGCTCCTTTTACTCAGCACAATGTTTTCAAGGTCCTGGTGGCACTTTATTCCTTTTTGTCGTTGCCTAACAGCACATTGAATGGGTAGACCACATTGTGTTTATCTTTTTGTCATTTAGCCATTCTATGAACGTTTGGGTCGTTTCCACTTTTTGGCCTTTATAAATAATCCTGCTGTGAACATTCCTGTACAAGTTTTGGTGTAGATAAATGTTTTCTGCTCTCTTAGGTGTACACTGAGGCTTGGAATTGCTGGGTCATACATATAGTAACTCCATGTTTAACATTTCAAGGAATTGCCAGAGTGTTTTCCAAAGTGGCTACTCCATCTTACGTTTTCACCGACAATATATGAGAGTTATTGGTGGTTCGCTACTGTTCTAAAAGGCATCATTTAAAACTTTGAAGATATAAAGAAATTAACTTTTATCAATCTTGTATTTAGAAACCTTGTTAAACTCACTCTTAATTGTAATATTTCTCTGTATTTTCTCTTGGGTTGTTTATATACACAATCACTTTCCTTCTTTATAATCCTACCTTTTATTTATTTTTCTTGACTTAAGTCTCCATAATTTGTTAAATAGAATTCATGAGAATGGGCGTTCTTGTCTCCTTCCCAATCTCAGAAGAGAGAACTGAAACCTTTCACTGTTAAACATCTTGTTTACTGTAGGTTTTTTCCTATACATCCTTAATAAAATTAGGTACATTCCCTTCCAAAAGCTGGAGAAATGCTGGCTGCCCCAAGACAGAGAAAGGGTGCTGGGATGGGGTGGGGATGCTTTGGAGTAGGGTCATTGCTGTCTCTCCATTTTAATGGCTCACCCCCTGCTGTGACCTTCAACCCTCTGCAGTCACAGGACCTCTCCTTCAGCTGATGCCAGCAGCACTGGTCTCTGCAGCTTGGCTAAGGGATCTTCAATGTCAGGAAGGATATTGTGTCTTCAGGGTAGCACTGACTAGTGCTGAGCATATGATCTGCAAGTATTTTCTCCCCGTCACTTTCTCATGAAATTTATACCTAAATTTTTTGATGAATACTGTTTTGTCAAATTTGTCTTTTTATCACTTGTGGTTTTGTTATCGTATCTAAGAATTCTTTAGTTAATTCAAGGTCACCAAGATTTGCTCCTGTTTTTAAAAGAGTTTTTAGTTCTGGCTTTTGCATTTAGGTCTGTGACTACTTTGAATTAATTTGTTGTGTGTGGTGATGTCTGCATCATCTTTTTCCTGATGGTGACCCACTTGTCCTAGTGTTTGTTAGACTGTCCATTTAATTGCCTTGAATCAACCATGATTTCAAAGGTTCTTTCTCTACTCTCAATTCTGTTTTGCTGATATATGTATTTATCTTTAGGCCAGTACCGTAGCCTTTTGGTAGTGAGTTTTGAGATCAGAAAGTATAAATCCTCCGTCTCACGTCTTCTTTCTGCAGCACTGTTAAAGCCATTCCAGATCTCTTGTGTTCCCATAGGAACCTTAGGATCTGTTTGTCGATCTCTGCAAAAAGAAAGTTGAGATTTTGATTTGGATTATATCAAATCTATAGGTCAATTTGGGGAGAAGTGCTTGTAATGTTGAGGTTTCCGATCCATGAACATGGAATGGCCCTTCCCCTGGAAGCCTCACCATCCTGGGACCTTGTGACCCCCGAGGCTGAGGCTGCCAGCTTCCCATTGAGTATCTTGTACAGCTCTCACCCTGAGGAGGTGGCCCACCGTGGCCTGAGCTAGAAAATCTCGTGGGTTTAATGGCCCCCGACGCCTCACACCTTGAGTGGACTCTGGTTTCCATCTCGTGGAGCCTCAGAGGGTGGCCAGAGCCACAGTTCAGAGTGCCAGCTCGCATGGGTCAGTGAGGGCTGCGGGGTAGAAAGCGCGGCTCCTCTCGGTTCATGTCTTTCTGTAGATTTAGGCCCAGTAGTTCCCTACTGTTCTGTTAACTCTTGCCTTTAAGACTTTTAAAATATTTTAGACAACTCCCGTAGCTGAATGGAGCAGAATTGCTTTGTTGCCATTAGCTAGTCTGTGATTCCTGCAAGTGGAATGAGGAAGCCTTTTCGCCATGGTTTGGACCCTGCTCTAGCTTGTACAAGCTAAGTAGCTAATCATGGGCATGGAACTTCTCTCGAGCTTACTTACAGAACTTTGATGACTATCGAAAGAGGAGTGTATGCTGAGTGTCCTGTAAGTGGTAGCATGAACTGAAAGGCAGTTTGATCCTGAGCAGCTGCTCCATGTTTTCTACAGGTATTTCTGAGGGCCGGCCAAGCACAGGAAGTGGGCTGGTCTGGGTTCTGGAAAATCGTGTGATGTCCCTTCCGAGTGGATGTCTGGGTGCCGTGGGTGAAGTGTGGGGCTAGATGTCAGAGGTGTGTTTCTTCGAGCGCTCGCCTGTGCCGGGAGGAAGTGGGCTTGCTGTGCTGCTTCATAGGGTCCCGGAGGCGGTCACACTGTGGCGGCAAACCAGCTCCCACCCTGCCTTGTGGCTTCCACAGCCTCCCCAGCTTTCTTCTGGAAATACCCCTATGGCCGTGTGTTGGCTCTTACCCCTTCCCACACGTAGCCGACACAGGAGTCAAAGGCTGGTTTAGGTGACCCTAGGAAATTTGTAGAATTCTGCACGAGGCAGCCAGACATAGGAGCCCCTCGGCAAGAATTTGATCAACAGCCCCTCCCTTTCAGGGAGCGTCCCCCCGTTGTCTCTGCCCCGCTGTCGTGATGCACCCTTGTCGAAGGGAAATAGGCTGACCCGTGGTCTAACTTCTTTATGTCCTCCTCACACCCGCCCCTCTCCGTCCTTTTCAAGGTTCTCAGCCCTGGCTGGCCACGCATGTGACTGTGAGCACACTCCTGGTGGGGGCCAGGCAGCCGGAATTCACGGTCCCCTCATCCCCTCCTGTTCTGAGTTTCTTCCACCCTGGGCTCCTTCTGTTCTGACTTCACCCCTGCCTCCGCACATTAGGTGCTGGCTTCCAGCTTCAGCTCTCAGGTCATTAGATTAGCACAATGCTCCTAAGTCCATCTGCAGAAATAGGAGATACAGATACAGGTCTTTTAGTTTTATCTTATCTCAGTTTAAAGATAAATACCTTCCCAGCATTATTTTTAGTTCTTTTGTTGTGTACATTTAAATATTTAAATAAAACATTGAAACTTTTTTGATCGGTCTGTCAACTTGAAGCACTATTTTTATTGAGACAGAATATATCTATAGAAAAATGCGTGAAGCAGCTCAATTAGGAAGCAGATATCTGTGTAAGTGCCTTTAAAGTACATGCTGCTCCCGTCCCCTTGCAAAACCACCACGGTTCTGACTTTTGAGATTATAAATTTCATGCTTTATTGTTTATATGACGTGTGTTTCTTAAATAACATGGTCAATTCTGCTTGATTTTGCATTTCTTACTTAGCAGTACATCTGAAATTTACGTTGTCTATAGCTGTGATTCAGTCCCACTGCCGAATGATTGTGGCCAGGTCCGCAAGTTATTTGTCCACTCTGGTGTCTGTGGACAGAGGGTTGTTCCCACATCTGTGCTGCTGTGAAGTCTCTGTGTGTCTTCTTTTCCTGCCCAAGGAGTGAAGCCACTGGGTCTCGGGGCTCAGTCTCTTCACACTGGACGCGCCAGGCTGTCCCCAGAGCGGGCACCGCGTGGGAGAGTTCTTGCTGCACTGTCAGCACCTCCCACCCCCAGGCTGTGGCTAGGTCGTCGCCGACTGTCGGGATCTGGTGCCCGGGGTCGTGTCCGAGGTGCCTGCTCTGGTCTGTTGGGTTTTCTGCCTCTGCCGGCGTCATCTGTCAGTTGCTCACGTGAGCTAAGCATGTGCTGTTCCCTGCAGGACGACGTGATGATGCCGCAGAGGGTGAGGCTGCAGTACGAGGCTGCTGTTCGGCACCCAACAAGTGTAAGTGCTGACGCCGTGTCCGCATCGTTGCTGCCCTTGATGAAATGACCACCTCAGAGCCTTCTTCAGGGCAGAGCTGCCACCGACTCATCAGAGGATGACTGGCAGGCGTGTCTCTACACACTCAAGGGTTTTCCTTTGAGGCAGATGTGCCTCTCATTTGGGGCAGCACCTGTTACTTTTGAATAGATGCAAAGGGTTTTTGGTCTTGTTCCATTTTGCTTTAAGAAGCATTTTAGAAACTGTGCACCTTGGGCATGAAAACATAGGTTGAAAGCTATGGTGTCAGCAGTTCAAAATAATCATTCTTGCTTCCTAGGTCGGCGGTGCCCAACCTTTTTGCCACCAGGGACCAACCAGTTCGCTAGCCGACCAGCTGCTCACCTCCTGCTGTGCGGCCTGGCAGTGGCGGGGGTTCGGGGGCCCTGACCTAGGTGACCTCAGACTGCAGGCCGTCCTTTCTGGGGGGCCCAGAGGCAGGCGTGTCCTCTGGACGGCCTCCCCGCACGCTGGGCGACGGCGCTCTGGCTGCACAGCTCCCTTCCCCAGCCCCTTGACCAGCCTCTGGTCCCGCCCGGTGGAAGCGGCACTGATGCCCGGGGTCGGCACACTCTCACGTGACGGCCGAGGGGACGGCGTGACAGCCGCAGTACCGTAGAGCTGTGGCAGGCCACAGATGGCCGTCCGTGGCCGCCGGTGCCCACTGTTCTGGCCTCATGGCCTGCACTGCCCTGGGGTCAGGCTCCCACGGCTCCCTGTGCTGTGCGGCCAGCAGCCATCCGCGTCTTCCCTTCATACCGCCATTTCTGTCCCAAAGGCGCACAGTGTGCCTGCATCCTGCTCTCCGGGTGCCCTAAGGTGCTGTCCGCTGGGGCTGCCCGCTGGCCTGGGAGCCACGGGAGCAGGGTCCCGTCTCAGTCGTTTGTGTCTCAGGTGAAAAACCGTAACCAGCTGGGGCTCGGTGTTCGTCGTGTGCGTGGGCAGTGGTGTTCGGGTGAAGTAGGGTGATGAGAGGGAGGAAGCAGGAGCAGGAGAGAGTCGGCCACTGCACCGGGCGCTGCCTCGAGGGGCCAGGGCGGGCTGCGCAGCTGTCGTGGGCTCGGCCTCGGGGCCGCGGGCTGGACCTTGGCCATCAGTCGTCACCAGGTCTCCCATGGGGAACCCCAAACTGTCCTCCCGAGATACCGGGATTTCTTTCTCAGTGGCAGGAAGGGAGAGATGAGATACAAGAACAGTTTTCCTTGGCGTGGTCCCTTTGTTGGGAAGCGCAGAAAGTGGACAAGCGCCGAGTTGGCCAGGGGAGTGCAGCGGTGGGCGGGCTCCCAGGCACATGGCCCCCATCCCTGTTGGACAGACGGATAGACGGACGGTGTGATGGCATCGTGTTGCATGCAGTTGGGAGCGGCCAGTTCTTGCTAAGCTCGGATGGCGCTGACGGCCACGCCGGCGGCCTGGCCGGCGGTCTGAGCCTTCGCCCGCTCCTGTGGCAGGAGCACCCCTCACGCGGTCCCCTCTGCGCAGGTGCGCGGGTCGTCCCAGGCGACGCGCCTCCTCCTCAGTGGCTCGCGCATGCTGGTCCTGGGCATTTGAAACGCCTTCCGCATCGGGACATCTGCAGAATTCTGTTGCTGGTGGCGGCGTTTTAGAGCGGAGGCACTTCCAGATGGTTTCAGGTTTTTCACTTCCACACTGAAAAGGGGACACTGTTCTCTCGCCCACAGGGTGCTCCGGGCAGCCGTCCAGGCACGTCCCCGGCACCGGCTCCCGCGGGCGTGGCATCTGGGGGCGGGGAGCAATTTGGAAGGGATGCAGGCTGTGCCTGTTGTCGTGGCTTGCATCTTTATGGTTTTATCAAGTTCTAAACTAGAGCTTTTCTCGCTGACCTCTTGTTAAGCTCACCTGCTGGTCAGCGGAAACCGCACCCTCCCCCCCCTGTGTCTGCGCAAACCTCCTCCTCACCCCCCCGCAGGTAGTCAGCGGAGACCCAGATGTCCTCTGCCCGCTCCCCCTAGAACGAAGCTGCTCTCGGGGGTGCTTACTGTGGGCCTGGGTGTTTCCCTACATTGTGACCTCCAAAAATATTAATTTGCAGTTGCTGGTTGGTTGTTATGTCAATTATGTTGTCCAGTTAGTTTGGAAAGAATGGAATGAATGCTGGTTTTTAAGGCATTACAAGGAAAGCATTTAATTACGGAGGAAAGGCCCCTGGCCGCAGCTTGGTGAGTGCGTAAATGGCCTGGGTGTGCACTCCCTTTAGGACTTCGGGGCATCGTCAGGCAGCTCCCACAGCAGCGGTTGTCCACCCACCCACTTACTGAGCATTTCTGAGCAGGGTCAGCTGTGGGACAGGAGCTGGGGGGGATTGTGGTCAGCCCCTCCCTCAGGTCACCTGTGCAGGGTACCCAAGCGGAAAGCCTGGGCGGGCCAGTGCGGGTGGGGGCAGTGAGGGGGCCTGCCCCCAGGAGGGGCATCCTGGAGCTTTGCCAGCCCGTTGATGATCTGTCCCTCCTCCTTGGGCTCGGGTGACAGCAGGACAACCCTAGTCCCAGACATCAGTCCCCAGGGAGCTCGCGTCAGCAGTGAGCTCGGAAACATCTTGCCTGATGGCCCTGACTTGAGGGAGTGCTGGTGGGGCGGCAGGAGTCTTGGAAGGCAGAACGTGCCACCATGGGCTTTGGGCGAGGCCAGGACACGCCCAGTGGTTCATTGGGCTGTCGCTTGAGCGCGGCCTGTGTGCAGGGTGCGGTGCCCGGCCAGGTGATCGCGGCGGGCGGTGCCCCCTGGCATCCGGAGTCTCTGCCCTGTGACGTACTTAGTGTGCGTCCCCCGGGCCAGCACCGGAGCGGCTGCCTGGCGGGCTTCACCAGCTGCCATGGAAACAGGAGAAGAGCTCGGCTTGTACTCAGGGGGCCTCTTAGGGAAGGGAGGGTCCTGTGGTTGGCCTCAGTTTGCCCTGTACCCAGGCCAGCGTCCCTTTAAGGAAGTGTTAAGGCAGACAAGAGACCCTCCATCTCCTCCCCATCGCCAGCCTCAGAAGCTCCAGTTTCACATGATCCCCACCTAATCCTCTTTCGTGATGCGAGACCCCTATCAGCGTGGTTCTCGCTTTCATCAGAAGCGGCAGCCTGTGGGAAGGGGTTTGTGGGAGCCCAGGCCCTCCCCGGTGGGAACAGCGTTAAGTCAGCTCATATCCCAGAAGGAGCCCGATGGCTGACTCTCACGGTCTGGCCGGAGACCACGCTCTCAGAGGGCTGGCACACACTTGGCCCGTCTGTCACCCCCAAGCAGCTGTTCATGCCGCCGCGGTCGTGGGGCTTGGGGCCTTTGGGGTTTGCATACAGAGCTTAAGCCCCTTTATCTTCATGTTTGGGAATACCTTTGGAGCTGAGGGTTCTTACCCACAGCTTTTGATCAGCATTTCCAATTTTTTCCCTCAAAATCTTTTCTGTTCAGCAATCAAATGCAAGACAGTTTCGACGAGACCAGAAAATAGATGTAATAGACAGTGAAAAAACTATGTCCTGGCCAGATGAGGTGTGGGGAGACCTTACACTGGGCAGGGTGGTCAGTCAGGAGCTGTTCTGACTCACAGTATTGTTAGTATGTGCTTTTAGGAGCGATCTGTAAAAGGTTCACAAAGAGGATTCAGCAACATGTAAACAGAGTGCCTCCAGCCAGGTGTGCGTTATCGATCGGAATTAGAAAATGGACAGAAGATATGAAAAGGCATCTCACTGAAGAGGACGGACACATGGCACACAGCCCGTGGGGAGAGGTCTGACATCATGAGCCATCAGGGAGACGCAGATTAAACCACGATGAGATCGGTACACTCCCATCAGAAAGGCCAACGTCGACACGTGACAGCCCGGGCGCTGGAGAGGGGCGGGGAGGCTGGGTCCCCAACACGCCGACACACCGTGGTGGGAAGCAGGCGGTGCGGCCGCTCGGACAGCCTGTGTGGCTGTTTCCTGACAGATGAAACTTGCACCTGCCACGCGACCCAGCGGCCCCCCCTGGCCGTTTGTCCCGCAGAGATGAAGACTGTGCTCACTCAGAAGCCTGCATGTGGCCGTCCGCTTGACAGTGGCAGGACTAAAGTCAGGGGTGCTTAATCGTGAGCGGAGACTCCCAGCCCCCAACGGGGGACGTGCAGGCGAACCAGGCGGGTTTGTCGGCACAGTGGAATATTTCTCAGCCAAAAAAGAAACGAACTGTCATTAAGCACGATAGCCTGAACGAACCTCCAGAGAACTGTGGAGTGCGGAAAAAGGCCAGTCCCAAAAGGCTCCGCACTGCGTGATTCCGTTCATACAGCATTCTCGAAGACAGAATCACAGCATTGGGATATAGGTCAGCGGCTGCCAGTCAGGGAGAGGTGGACGTGGCTGTAGGGGCCCGAGGGGTCCTTGTGTCCCGGGGCTCCGTGGTGGGGCTGCTGTGGTTTTTCAAGATAACACCATCAGAGAAACCATGTGAAGGTACACAAGGCTCCTCTGCCCTCACAAGAACTCTCTGTTGAGTTCTTCTACATGTGACTCTACTGTTTTCTCCAAAAAAAAAAAAAAAAGTATAATTCAAAAACCCGGCAACAAAAAAGGCAGGCAGGGCCATGCCAGAGCTCTTAGCACGGCTGCACGGAGGGGGCTCGCCGCCATGTGCGGGGCTGCGAAGGCCGGCGGTGTGGCCACCGGGGCATGCTAACCAGGAGACTGCTCGGGGCTGGAGGTCTTAGCGCTCTGGCTTGCCCCGCTGGTGGAGACAGCACAGTCACGGAGGGGGTGTTGGCATTACCCCACGGCTGGCTGGCCTGTGAGACCCTACGGGGCCCCCCGCAAGGGGCAGACACCCCCCAGTTGCCCGTCTCCAGCCAGAAAGGGGAGAAAGACGAGATCTCTGCCTTGTCAGCCTGGGGCTGCAGGTGTTGAGGGTCAGGAACCCCGATAGCTGCCACAGGGACCAGCCCCTTCCACACGTGCCTCACACTGCCCGAAGGACTGGACATTTACCTCTGAGCATTAGAGGCGTCTGAACGGACTGCGGCAGATGCTTTAGCAAGAGCTCAGTGAACTCCTGCAGCATGGCGGCACCGTTGGAGGGCGGGACGGGGCCCGTGGTGTGGAGGGAACCGGTGGACGGCCAGGAGGAGGCAGGGCTGGCCAAGCGGGTCCTCCGGGAGGGGGGCGCCTGTGTGGTGGCCCCGTCTGCGCTGGACAGGAAGGCAGCCCTGGGGAGCGAGCTCTTGGCGCTGCGGCTCTGCTTTACTAGAGGGCACTGCTTTCGGGAGGCGGGACCTGGCACTGTCCAGACTTGCTGCCCAGAGGCGCTGCGGGGCCTGCTGTGCACTCGGAGTTGGGGCTCAGGAAGGGCGCTCTGGAGGCAACTGGGTTTGAAGTTGCATGTGGTCCTTTTGATTTGAATGCATTGAATGGGGAAATGTTATCTGTGGCCAGTCTTCAGCCCAGCCAAGGGCAGGTCAGCTGTTGACTGCTGTGACAGGCATGACTCAGGACCGTCCCCAGAATGCGCCCGTCCCTCCAGGAAGTTCCCCTAACCCGACCCAGAGGTGCCAGCATATGCCAGGTGAGAGGCGCACAGGCAGGTGTGTGCGCGTGTGAACTCACACTGTTTGCTAAGTTCTGTGTGTCGCTCTTTTGCAGATTATAGGCTGCCAGGTGAGGAGAGAGCCCCCCAGCTCCACGGGACGGTACACGCGTTGGATCAACCAGCTGGCGGCCGACCAGCTGCTCACCCAGGTGCTTCTTCCCCTGTTGGGATCAGGAATTGGTTCATTCTTTAGCCCGTGTGTTTGCCCACCTCCTGGGTGCCAGGTGCTCACTGGAGAGGGGACAGCATTTCAGAGGAGCCTGCCTGGGAGGGAGACAGAGCCAGAAGGGGAGCTCTGCTGGGAGGGGCCACCCCCAAGGTCGGCCACCTGGAGGCTGCTGGTCCAGGGGGCAGGAATGCACTGTGTAGAGCTGTCCACCAGGCTGTCAGCAGCTGGGCCTGAGCTGGAGGTGGGCGGGCCTCCGACAGGACTGCTGGTGAGGGGTGCAGTGGCCTGGGGCAGATGGGGAGAGGTGCTCTCGGTGTCCACTGTGGGGTCCCAAAGCCCCCCTCACACTGGGTCCTGTACTGAGAACAGTAATGGGGACAACACCCAAACAAGCATTCTCCATCTACTGCAGCGTGTCAGCAGCCACATGATGCTGCATGACAGATCACCCCCAAACAGAGACCCGGCACGGTGGGCCCTGCCGATGGCAGACGCTCCAGACTCTGCGTCCAGGGCCAGCAGCTCCCGGAACCTCCCCACAGCAGGGCTGTGGCAACGTGCCCTGCAGGGCAGGGCCCAGGGCGGGGGGAGGGGTAAGGGGAGCAGCCACCCCACACCCACTAGGACATGGCTCAGAGGCCTGAGAAGGCACCTCTGCCCTCACAAGGTCTGCACATTGCAGATTCCCTGTGACCCTGCTGTGCAAGGAAGCACTGTTTTCTCAGCTCTGAATTTTGAAAACTGGGATCTTGTAGAATGGGATGGTCGATGACACTGAGCTCCTGCAGTTAGAGCTCTTTATGGCTCAGGCTTTCCGTCCACTGGACTCTCGTGATGGGAAGGTCTGCCCGTGGACGGGCCTGGGACGCACTCCGTGCTTTGGGTGATCTGAGCTGTTCACCACTCCCTGTTGGCCCCGTGTGTGCCGGGGCGGCAGCCACCGGCTCCCTCCCGTCACCAAACCCGCATCTCTCGCGTGTGAGCCGTTCCACAGCGTGTGTGCGTTTGCCCACAGGGTAGGGGCTCCGTCCCACCTGCCTCAGATGCCAGTCACAAGTCCAGGCTGTCAGCCATGCTTCTGACCAGCTGGCTATAAATCGAAGGTTCCCTTGACCCCCTCCTGGGGTTCGATTATTTGCTGGAGCAGCTCACAGAACTCAGCGAGGCACTGCTTACCTGTTACCAGCTCGTTGTGAAGGACGTGATAGAGGACACAGATGAGCAGCCACATGAAGAGTTTATAGGGTAGGGTCCGGATGGGTCCTGAGTTCAGGGGCTTCCGTCCCAGTGGAGGTGGGCTGGCCACCCTCCTGGATGTGTCCATCATCCCAGAAGCTCGTCGGCAACAGCTGGGGCGGAAAGTTCCAGATATCTAATCACTTGGTCAGGTGACCAGCCCCGCCCGAGTCCCCTATTGGCACAAACTCGGTGTGCTCAGCACCTGTGGCGCCAGGCTTAGGAATGGCCAAAGACACTGCTGTCACTCAGGAAACCCTGACGGTCTCAGGAGCTCTGTGCGGGAGCCGGGACGAAGGCCAGGTGTTTCTTACCGTCCCACCCCCTTCTGTCCACGCATGGGATCAGCTTGTCTGTCCGCGGAGTCCAGCCGGGGTTTGGAAGGACGTGTGTTTCCCCACAGGGCCAGTTTGGGGAGGACCGGCACCTTCGCCATGTTGAGCTGTTCCACCACGGACGTGGTTTGTCTGGCTGTCCAAATCTTCTTTGCCTTTTTTTAATTAGCATTTGTAGTATTCACATCTTTTGGATCAATCATAAATGCTATCATGTTTCTGATGTTGGTTTCTGGTTGTTCATTGCTAACATATAGAAAGAAATACAGGTTCTCTGTCTCATCCCAGTCAAGTTTGGGTAGTTAGTGATTTTCAAGGTGTTGATTTGTTTCATCCAAATTGTCAAGTTTATGTGCTTAGAGTTATTTGCCAGTATTCTCTGTTGTCCTTTTAGTGTGTGTGTGTGTGTTTGTAGTAATATTCCATCTTTCATTTTTGATATTAGTAGTTTGGATTCTCTTCCTTTTTAAAATCAGTCTTGTTAGAGTTTTATCAATATTATTGACCTTTGCAAGGAAGCAGCTGTTGGTTTAATTTTCTCTATTTTTCTGTTTTCAATCTTACTCATTTCTGTTCTTTCTTCTTTCTTTCTTTTGCTTGCTCTGGTTTGTCTTGTGCTCTTTTTCTGCTAGTTTCTTAAGGTGGGAGCTTAGGTTTTCTTTTGCGATCTCTCATGTTTAAGCTAAGCATGTCGTGCTGCAAACTTCCCCTTGCAGTCGAGCTGTGTCTCACAATTTTACGTACGTTTGTTCTCATTCGCTTCAATATGTGTGTAATTTCCAAGATTTCCTCCTTGACCACGGACTGCGCAGAAGTGTGTGGGGGTCGCTGGTGCTGTGCGGGGCCCGCGTGGGAGACGGGCTGGGCACCATGCACGTCAGCTGCCCCAGCCACTGTGACTTTGGGGTTGTGAGCAGGCACCATCTTCATTCTGCTGTCTGACGTGCACAGGCCTCTCCCCTCTGCAGCTGTCGGGGGCTCTGGCTGAGAAGGGGTGTGGGAAGCCCAGTTCCCAGCCCTCCCTGGCTCACACAGCACAGCCAGTATAAGGAGAGTCCTTTTTGAGTAAGGAGAAGTAAAGGCGTGAGAGTAATAAAGTTTCCTGGAACCCAGGCTGTGGGCGCCAGGCTATGAGGGCCTCTGGTGTCCAGCACAGGGGGCAGTGGCGCGGGGGCGGGTGAGCAGCCCCCCGGTGTCTAGCACGGTATCCACGCCAGGGTCGAGCCCGGGGGATGGGCATACAGGCAGGAACGTGTGGTCTCGGCTTTCTCAGCAGCACAGACGAGTCCAGGAGCTCCCGGGACATGGGCTCCCACATCCTCACAGACACGGCCTTCATGTTGAGCTGTGCGCCTGACCAGAGTACCTGCCTGCCCTGTGACAATACAAGGACTTTGCCGTGTAGGGCTCAAAACAGCTCTCTCCCACAAAACCTCTCAGGAGTTTCCTGGAAGGCACTCCGTAAAGTCAGGGAACCAGTTATGAAGGACGAAGACATGGGGTCCAGGGGACAGGCCCAGTGCCCGAGTGGGCCAGGCACGGTGTGTCCATGGGAAGGAGTGAGCGTTCTAGGTACAAGGTGCGCACATCTTTTTTAAATCATGGAAATGCCCAATTAGGGAGAAAGGAAAGCAGCCACAGGTTTCCATGTACCAGGAGGGTGTGACGGAGGGGCTTCCAATCCGAGTGACCCATCCGGGACGGGTCCAGCTCCGTCCTGGTGTCCTGGCTACAGGGCACCTCCAATTCAGACTGCTTGCCAGGCATCTAGGGACCCCTGCACTGGGAGGCCCCTACCAATGCCCGTTTACCTGCACAGCTCCCCTCGGGCCTCCCATTCAGCACCGGGGGAGGCGAGGGGCCACTGGGCAGGGACACCGCTCCCTGCGGCCAGCGTGTGCTCTGCTGACCATGGGCAGCTCCACCCTGGAGGCTCCCGGCCTGCGCTGAGCCAGGCCGGACCACCCTGCTGTGCTTCTGCAGGACCTCGTCAGCACGGGTCACCTGGTCCAGAATTGGCTGACGAGAGTGCCAGCCGTGGTGATTGGCCTGGGGATGCCACATGCTCCTCTGTTGACAAGGGCTGGGAGAAGCACGAGAGGGCAGCTCGCCTTGCCCCCGGGGTCAGATGCAGCAGTGCTGGCTGTGGGGAGCAGAGGCGGCTGGCCCTGAGGTCCAGGGCTCAGGGCACACTGCAGATGGACAGTGGACCCAGTAAGAAAGCACCGGAGGCTCGACCCCGACCAGGCCTGCCCCACGTCACTGGAGTGCACCCTGTGGGTCTTCCGCGTGGCCTTCCGTCAGCTGCGTGACCGCTGTAGCGCTGTTTTGTTTTCCATGAAACGCCAGAGTTCAGCCACAGCACCTAGACCCTTCAGTGCGTGTGACGTTCACCTGAAGATATGCGGCCAAGCTCAGTGAAGGTGACTTGGAAGACGGTGTGTGGCTGGCTGATCGCGGTGGCCCTCCTGCCTTTGGGAGTGGGGCCTCCGACGTGCAGGTGACACCCCCTCGCTGTCCCTCCGTCGGCCTCTGTGGTGCTGCGAGTGCCCCCCCTCCAGCAGCAGCGGCTGCAGCAAGACGTTGGTGCCGGGCGTGTGTGGGAAGGGGAGGCTGCACGCTGCGTGTTCTGCTGTGGCTGTCCTGAAGCGTGTCCGTCAAGCTCGACGGTCTTCGCCTCGTTCTGATCAGCCAGGCTTTGTGGAATTTTAAAGCCTTACGTGATGCTAAACGGACTGCACCGCAGCCTTTGTTCTTTCTCTCACTTAAGGGGAGTTTCGTGAAGTGGTACCGGTGGTGCGTGTCCCGTGAACCGGCCCCGCTCCGCGTGCCCGTGGCGTCCGCATCTGCTCTGGGTCCGGGCGACACAGGTTGAGGGCTTCGCGTCACAGTTCACTCCCGTTGCCACGTGGGGGTCAGGGTGTCAGGGTGCTGGGGAGCTTCCCTGTCTGGAGACAGCCTCCCCACAGACTAGAGCTCAGGGGTGGGTGGGGGACCCACAGGGCTCTGAGGCGAGTCCCATAGACTTCGCTCTTTTCCTCTGAGAATTCACATTATTGCCTGGGGAGGTCTAGCCGATGAGTCTGTCTGGTTCATTAGATGCTTCATATTCTTTCTTTAACGCGAGGGCTTCTTTTTAAACAAAAGCTCAGTGCACGTCTGTAATCCTTCCTTTTTCTCATGTTTAAGCACCGGAAGCATTTAAAAGCGTCCGCCGCATCCACAGGGGCTCCACGCGTCCTTGGGAACCAGGGAGCCTGCTCAGTTTCTTTGTCGGGATGGGATTTTAATGTTTAAGAGCTGCACTAAATTCCTTCTTGCCAAGTACACTTTCTGTTGGTGGGAAACAAGGGGAGCCCCAAACTCCCGGGTCCCCAGAACAGCAGCATGGGCCATGAGGCCTCGCCAGGGAACCCCTTCTCTTTGACAGAACCCTAAGAAACAGGGTCAGCTGACTTTCGTTGGTGACACATCAGAGCTGGAAGAGGGAGTGACCGCTTGAGTGAAAGAGGAGAAAACTGGGAGATGGGGGAGAAAGTCCCCGAGTCGGCAGCCTGTGTGGGCAGGGGGGCCAGCTCTGTGCCCGCCCTCCTGCCCAGTGACCTGCGGCCCTGTGCTGGGGCCTTTCGGTCGCTGGGCTTCCCGTCCCCCACCCGCGGCGGGAGCGCCCTCTGCCGGCCGCTGCCACGTCGTCACCGGAGCCGGAGGCCCAGCGGGAGCCTGCGGTGCCCGCGGCCTGTTTGGCTCCAAGGGTCGCAAGTGTGTTGGGGTTGCCTCTGCACTCTGCACCTCGTGTGCTCCAAACCCCGTGGGGGGACACGGGCCTCCTCCAGGCCCGGCACAGGGCTGTTTTATTCGGATGGCAGGCAGAGTGTCCCTCAGGTTAGACCAGGGTGGTGAGTCTGCTCTGCTGCCCTGTAGTTACTGGAGCTGGGCCAGGCCGTTCACGCCCACCTTGCCTGGGGCTGCTTTAGCAGGATGTGGCAGAGCTGAGTGCCGGTGACACAGACCCGAGGGCCCACAAGGCCCAAAGTGTTGATGTCTGGCCCGCTGCAGAGCTGCCGACCCCGAGCAGCGGGGGCTGAGGTTGGCCAAGTTCTCGTGCAGGGGTCTCCAGCCCCCGAGGGCCTCTGGTCCCTCGCAGCCCTGGGGGCGGCGGCCTGGCAGCAGCGGTGGAGCTGGGTGCGATGGCAACTCCTCCCCCTGTTGCTCATTTTTACATTTATCCTCAAACGATGACATCTTGGAATGTTTGAGCTGTGTGCATCGTGCTTGTGAGGCCTCTGCCTCCCACCAGAAAGCAGGCCCGGTGGTGGTGGGGTTCAGTCTACTTCCTACCCCCTGACGTGGCTCCCACCCGCCAGCCAGGCAGCAGGTCAGTGGGACAGGTGTCACCTCTGACACCTCCCCAGGGGCAGAGGGAGGAGCGGGACAGCAGCCGCAGCCCCCACCGCGGCCTCCCCTGCAGGCCTTGCTGCTAGGAACCACTGGGCTGGCGCCGCTCGGCACCATCACCTGTGGCTTAGCTGCTCTTCGGACTTTCGTGACTTCCTCCCACCCCTCACCTGCCACACACGTGCCCATTAAAGGAAAAGGTCTCCCTCTCATGTGCTTTAACCTACGTGGCTCCAGTGACGTGCTGCCGGTCCCTTAGTGGCCCAGCAGGCAAGTGCCGCCGTGCCGTCTGGTCTCTGGCTTCCGACGCTGCCGCAGCTGTGGCCGCTGCAGGCCAGCCGGGTCGTGGAGTGGGGTCAAGGGCAGCCCCAGTGGAAGAGAAACCCGTAACAGGTGTGTATCATTAAACAGTTGGCGATGACCTGTGGGCAGGTCAGCTCTCCACCTGATGGCTGAGAGGGTGAGCACCGAACGCTCCGCCCTCCGGAAGAAAGAGGCGCTGGCAGGTGCCAGCGAAGCAGGAGCTGACGGCACTCGCCTGCCGCCCGCTCAGACTCCCCGCGGGTCTGTCCACTCATCCTGGGCATCCGCTGCGTGTTGTCGAATGGCCGTTTCCCGTCTGTAATTCGGGGAGTGTTCACGGAGTCAGGTGTAGTCCATCTGGACCTTTGGGACACGTGGAGACAGCCTCACGACGGTCGCTTGCTGGCGCCTGGGCCGGACGCGCACAGCCGGTGCCAGACCAGCGCCCCGTGTGCTCAGCTCCTCTGAGCGCTGCGGGGAATACAAAAGCGGAGAAGCAGCCAGCCCCTCGGGTGGAGGCTGCAGGGGACTGTGACCAGTAACGGCCACAAGCAAGACCGAAGAGGAGCCTGAAGGAGGCCGTCGTGACGAGCCGGCATGTCGCTCGGCTTTGAAAAATGACGGGCTTGTTCTGATGGGATGGAAAGAGGTGGCCGACTTCCTGGCAGCGTTCCAGCTCGTCTGCGCGTCAGCATCCCGTCCCCCCTGTGGCTGAGTCGTGCTCCGCTTTGTGTGCCGCTGATCACCCCTCGTTTGCAGTCCCCCGCGTTTCGGTGGACACCGTGTGGCACCCCCCTGCGGGCTCCTGGGGCTCATGCTGCGTGCCCTGGCCCTACGCCGTCTGCCTGCGACCCTGTCGTCCGCCTCCGGTGAATCCAGGACGCGAGCTTCCAGGCCGTTTCTGCGGCGGCCGGGCCACCTTCCTCTCCCAGCAGCGGTGATGAGGGGCCGGCGTCTCCACGTGCTGACACTTGCTGTTTCCTGGTTTTGTCTTTGGTCGTGTTTGCTGTTCGCAGCAGCCATTCTGGTGGGGCTGAGGCCTCACGCACGGGTTTGTTTCGCATTCCCTGACAATGAGTGACATTGAGCCTCGTGTGTGTTTTCTTGGCCGTCTGTGTCTTCTTTGGGAAGTGCGTATTCAAGTCCTTTGCCCGTTTGAAAACTGGGTGCCTTGTCTTTCTGTTGAATTCCGTGCACTCCTGGCTGCATGACCGCTGAAGACACGTGGTCCAAAGGGGTTTTCTGCCCTGCGAGGCCCCTTTGCTGCCCGTGGCGCCCTTTGGAGCACAAAGGTTCATCACGCCGTGACTTCCGGTGCGGGCATCTTCCTTTGGTCGCTCGTGCTTCTGCTGCCGTATCCGACAAGCCGTTGCCAAGGCCAGACTCACAGTGGTTCCCCTCTAAGAGTCCTGCAGTCCAGCTCTGACATCGGACCTTTGCTCTGCGTTGAGCTAATTGCTGCATCTGGTGTGAGGCGGGGTCCAGGATTGTTTTTGGCTGTTTTGGTTCCTTTGAAATTCCATGACTTTTAGGGTGGGGGTGTGTTGTCTCGCTCCAGCACCCGACCCCCACCCCAGGGCCCCGGCTCCAGGGTGCACACACGTGGGCTCCTGGGAACACGGGGCCGGGCGAGCTCTAGGTGCCCCTGCTGTAGGCCTTTAGGGGAAATCTTTAGCATGTTGGAGTCACAGAGTCACATTTTCTCTTTATAGGGAAAAAAATGACCAAAGCGAAATGGAGGTCTTTGGGAAAACATGAGACACAGTGCTTTATAGGAAGACATCCACGTACGGCACTTTACTGTCCCCTGCCTCCCGCCCTCGCCGGGGGGCCGGTGGGTCTGCAAGGTGAGGGGAGTGGCGCAGGCCTCTGTCCACGGAGGCGAGGGGCAGCCCCAGGCCCTGGGCACCTGTGGAGCCCGGCTGCTCACAGCGCAGAGACTAGGAAGCTCGCTGGCAACGCCGTGCACCACAGAGGGACTCGGTCTGGGGCCACCACCTGTCCTCAGCCCTCCTTGTGGCGCTGTGCCGTGTTGGCAGGGTCCCAGAGCTCCTGCTGCCCCGGCCTGTGGGCACAGCAGGCAGCACAGCCCTCCCTCCCGCCCTGGTCCCCTGGTCCCCAGAGGCTGCGGGCAGTGGGGTAGGAGAGCTCACAGGGCCTGCTTGCTCGTGGCGACCCTCGCCGCTTCCGGGGAAGGCTCTCCCTGCCATCTGGTCACTTTCTTGATGGTGTCCTTTGGTGCAAAAACTTGCATGTTGATGGAGTCCAGCTTACCTGTTTTCCCTCTGGTTGCTCGTGTTGCTGGTGTCTTCCCTTGGAACCTGTCACCTGACACGAGGTCGTGAAGGGTTGGTTGCCCTAGTGTCTTACACTGAGCTCTTACACTTCAGTCCCCTCTGTCCT
The DNA here is from genome assembly GCA_003508835.1 of Eonycteris spelaea. Lineage (NCBI taxonomy): Eukaryota > Metazoa > Chordata > Mammalia > Chiroptera > Pteropodidae > Eonycteris > Eonycteris spelaea. Next base: position 3,064,154 of record PUFA01000184.1, on the reverse strand, counting down.
GTGCTTAGTTTTTCTTCTCACAATTAAAAGCAGTGTGTTTCCTTTGATTTCCACATGAGCTTCATCTTGAGTCCCAGGAGGGGCGGGGGGCTGGCCCTGGCCACTACATCCCATCGGCCCCGCCTGCCACCTCTGCAGGGGGCTGGGCCCCGCTCACCTGGCAGTGAAGTTTTTTGCGCCATCGCACCTATAGAGAAGGGACTCGCAAAGCAGTGTGTCGCTTCGTGAATGATGCTGCGGCCTTTGTGACGAGCTGTTCTCTCAGTTCTGCCATGTCGGTCCCTTCCAGGCCTTCACCTCCCACGGCCCGACCGTGATCATGCCGACCTGGTTCTGCTCGCGAGCGTGGTTTTTCCACGTGGGCCCGTTTGACGAGGGCGGACAGGTGAGTGTGGAGTCCTTGGGCTGGGGGAGGCGCTGTCATTCCCAACAAGGTCCCCGCCCTGCCCACGTGCAGGCACCGTGGCCTGGTGGGGATCCAGGGGTTAGGGAGTCACCAGAGCTGGTGAGGAGCTGCCCAAGGGTCCCATGGTCGCTGAGAGTGACTGCCACCACCAGGCTGTTTGCGTGCCGTGACCTTGGAGGTCGGCTGAGCCCCTTTCCTCTCAGGGACTAGGGAGCCCGGTGGCGGCCCAGAGGCCCTGGCAAGGCCAAGGCTGAGTGGCCACGGGCTCACAGGGAGCAGTCAGCACAGCTGTGGGCGGCCCTCCTGGGGCTGAACTGTGCCTTCATTTTGCGAGCCGGGGAGGCAAGTGGGCCCAGCTGGAGTTGGTGAGAAGCGGCCGTGGGCTTATCAGGAACCTGCAGCCATTGATGGGGCCCAGGGACACCTGGGCCGTCCCTGAGCTCCGCCTGCTGCTGAGAACCGGGACACCCGCCCCCGGCCGAGGAGCAGGGTGGCCGCAGAGGCTCAGCCCCGGTGCGCGGTGGGCGGGCGCACTCCTCCTCTGGTCCAGCCCGGGGCTGAGAATGCGTTGATGGCAGCCAGTGGAGGCCCCGTGGAGCCCATGGAGCAGCCCCGCCAGCAGCAGGCGCGCGTGGGGCTGGCAGCGGGCCATGAGTGCGGGCAGCGTGGGCTGCTGCTGCCCTTCAGCCTTAGGGGGCTTCGTGGGGTCACCCTTGCCCAGGCACGTTGCGTGCTGGGTGGGGCAGCTGGGTGTGGTGGACACAGGCTGTGCCCTCGAGGATTGTGCTGGCCTGGACCCTGGCAGGACCCCGTCTCCAGGCCCTGAATGGGCATGGCCAGTTTCCATGATTGGACATGGTCTCTTTCGCCCGCAGGGTGTGCCCGAGGACCTGCTCTTCTTCTACGACCACCTGAGGAAGGGCGGCGGGGTCGTGCGTGTGGACCAGAGCCTGCTTCTCTACCGCTACCACCCCAGTGCAGCCACACACTCCGTCCTTGAGTATGAGGCCCCTGGCCAGGGCCAGGTCCCATGGAGGGGGGCGGTGCGAGGGGCCGGCCAGGGCCACATCCCATGGGGGGTTGAGGGGCTGGCCAGGGCCATGTCCCGTGTGTGGAGGGGGGGGTGAAAGGGGCCAGCCAGGACCACGTCCCGGTCCTGCGTGTGGTCACGTGAGGTTGCACTCTCGTGAGGGTCCCTTGCACTGAGCTGGCGGGACACTGAGGTGAGCCCCGCACACTCCTGACATGCTCCCCAGCGGGCTGGGTGCCCTCTCCCCTGACTGGGGACGGCTGCCATGGACAGTGCTGAGCCACCCCTGCTTGGGGCATCACAAGGAGGCTGGCTACTCCCGCTTCTCTCTGCCCCCACTGGGCGGCCCACATGTCCCCCAGGCGCCAAGGCCACTGGCCTTAGCCACTGTGCCAGGTGGCGCTCGGGGCAGGACAGGTGTCAAGGTGCAGGCCAGGTGGAACAGGAAGGGCGTGTCTGTATTTCCTTAGGTTGAACTATGTGTGGCATCTGCACACACGTGTGCATATGTATGTGTGCGTGCTACACTTTTCTCATACAAGTTCCCCTCAGGCCCTCACCGTCGTCACGCTGTCCACGTTTGGGGACGGGAGGAACGGGGCCCTCAGGCAGGCCGCTGTCTGCTCTCTGAAGGCGAGACCTTGGCCAGGTAGCAGCCGGAGTCTGCTGGACGGGCTGACTCTGCCGTCCTTGTGGCAGCCTTGTCAGCAGGTTGCGGCTTCTCGACCGGGGTCCCCTGTCTAAGGCCCGCTCACACGGAGGGGGCGGTGTTACCATCAGTGGTGTGATGCTGATCGTGCGTCATGTGGGGGGTCACAGAGGGCGGCTCTTGTACTGATGCGGGGGGTCCTCGAACTTCTGTGTACGCTGTTCAGCGCAAGAGCTTAGCCCGTCTTCCAGCTTTAAGCAAAAGCATGTGACTTCTTTGTTTTTCGTTAAATCTGAATTCTGGTGCCATAGCTTTGGCGGAGCGTGGGGTGTCCTCGTCACGAACCTGACGGAGTGCACGCGTGATGCGCACGCACGGGGAAGGGGCCCTTTCCCAGGACAGAGCCGCCCTGCGTGTGTATGTCCCACATTGCAGTTTCGAATTACATGAAGCTCAAACTGACAGGAATTAAGGGAGACGTAGATAAATCCGCGGGTGCAGTCGGTGCGAACGCTCCTGCCTCAGTGGCCGGTGGCAGGCAGGACGGTCGGGCGCGGAGGCTGAAGCAGCTCTGAGGCCTGAGCAGTCGTGGGGCCCGCACTGGCTGCAGGACACGATCCTTCTCAAGCACAACACAGACACCGTTTCGGACCAAAAAACAAATCCAGATGAACTTGAAATGACTGAAATCATACAGGATATGTTTCCTGTCTATACAGAATTAGAAATCATTAAGCTATCTTTATAATCCAAAACAATTGGAAATTAAGCAACCAAGGGGAAAAAAATCACAAAGGAAATTAGAAAATTTCCCTTTGATGAAAATTAAAACAACATGTCAAAATTTGTGGAGTTTAGCTAAAGCAGAGTCTATACTAAAACTGAGGCTTTAAAAGCTTATATTACGAAAGAAGAAGCCAAGCAATTGTCTAAGTTTCCACCTTTAAAAGTTACTCAAATGAAAGCAAAATAAACCCAAAATAAATAGAAGGAAAGAAATGAACAGTGGACGATGACGAAATTGAAAATGGACAATCAGCACGAACAAAAACCGCTGTGCTGACCCGGTGGCGTCCCCAGCCCGCGACCCTTGCCTCTGAGCGCGTCACGTGGCGGCAGCAGCGTCCTGCTCGTGTCTGACAGCTGCCTTTTTGCTTGGCCCTAGCTGAGCGTGTCTGTGTCGATGCTGGTCACCTAGTGCAGTGACATGTCCGCTCTGGGGCCTGGGGAAACCTGCGTGCTGTGCCCAACGGCCCGGCCCTCGGCGGAGGACACCAGCTCCGCAGCGGGTCGCAGGGAGCTGTGGAGGACACGGGGCTCCTGAGAGGGACGTGCCGCTACCCCTACCGCCCGGCACAGATGGGCCACGGCAGGTTCCCAGCTTGCTGAGCCCTCGAGCCGGTGTTTCAGGATGGAGACCCTCAGGGACCAGCCAGTCAGGGGCGGCACTCACGTCCGGGCCGCTTGGACCCTCCTTCCCCGAGTCTCCCTCTCTTCACGTTTAGACCCACGGTGGGAATCTGCGCCACAGGCAGCATGACGTAGGGGTCAGATCTGTCCCTCCCACCAGGGACCTCTGACGGGACATCCTCCCTGCTCCCGTGTCCACCTGGCCCAGGCACCCCGCTCCAGGGCAGACCCCACACGGTGCCGCCTGACACGCTGTCCCACTGCCCCTGCCCTTCAAGGGGGGGGACTTCAGACGTGACACCTGCTGTGGTTGTCTCCCCTCGCTTGTGGTCGGTCGGTGAGCAAGCCGACCCCCGCGTGCAGCCCCCGCTCGTCCTCAGGGACGGCTTCCTCTCTCGGCAACGCTGAGTGTTGTGGCTGTGCCTACGCGAAGTGTCACGGGCTCAGGGTGTGTCCCCTGAGCTTCCCACGTGAAGTGCCACATGGCCAGGGTTGGGAGTTAGCGTTGTCACAGGCCCTGCCCCCACATCGTGGCCACCCAGTATGGCTGTGATTGAGTGTCCTGGGTAAAGTGAGCGGGTGCCCAGCTGTCAGAACCTGCCCGACAGAAAGGGTGCCCCACCTGGCCAAGCCCGGGAGCTGCTCCCTTGAGGTGCCCTGTGGGTCACCCGGTGACACACCAGACAGGGCTGGGGGCAGTGGTGGGCTGTGGTGATGCACCCTGGGGACACAGCTGCAACGGGACGAGTCGCCTGTCGCAGGAAGGGCTGAGGTGGGGCCTGTGGAAGGCGCTTCCCGCATCACCTGTGGCTCACGAGACGGTGTGCAGCCTGCTCTAGGTGCAGAGGCTTCCCTGGGGAGGACCCTGGTCAGTTAGGTCCACTGTGCCCCAGAAACCCCCAGCTGTCCAGGTTCGTAGGCCGTGGGCTCACGTCTGTGTGTGCTGAACTGCGTGCGACAGCTCACGTGTGGCCTCCCTGCCTAGCTGGCTTGGCAGTGACAGGCCACCTGGGCCAGGCCACGGAGGGACCCCGCCCGGAGAAGACCCCCTGCTGTCTGGGGGCTTCCCAGGACACGGAGCCTTGTGGCTGGGGGGTTATCCAGGCCCCTCGGCCTGTGTTTACCTAGTGGCCACGTTTCCTTGGGTTCCCCATGTCCTGTGCCCGGTGTCCACACGTCCTCTGCATGTGGATGTGAAAACACGTCTCAGGGTCCCCGTGGGGCCGTGAGGGGGTTGAGGCGGTGTGACCTTGGCCACGTCGCTCCAGGCTCACTGCACACACCACTCACTCCGTCAGTATCAGGGGGCGCTGTGTGCTGGCAGCCGAGGTGACGAGGACCAGAGAACGTGGAATGGGTGACGGGCCTGCGGGGACGGACCTGGGGGACGAGGACAGGGGTTGGGGACAACAGTTTGGGGCTGGGGTTCACCCGCTTGGTCATGACCGCCCCACAGGACCACCATCTGGAGCCACCGAGTCCGCTTCCTGGAAGAGCGGGCCCTGCCACACTGGGCCACCTTCACCATCTGGAACGCCGGCCGACAGGGCCGCCGCCTCTACCGCAGCCTGACGCCGGGGGCACGGGCCAAGGTGCGGCTCGGCCCCCATCCCCCACCCTGTTTCCCGGCCCCCGGCCCCCATCCCCCGCCCCCACAGCACTGTCCCCGAGGCTGACCTCCGTGTCCTCCCCAGGTGGTTCGCGTTCTGTGACGTAGATGAGAATAAGATCAAGAAGGGCTTCTACTGCTACGAGGATTCCAAGGTGTGTGGCCAGGAGCCGGGGACCTGGTCCCCAGTGGGGGCCTCCCGTAGGGTGCCATCCTGGGCCCTGGGTGTGACGCTGCCCAGGACCTTCCTCCTGGAAAGGCCACTGGCGCCCGCCTGTCTTCCCGCTCCCGAGTCTGGGACCATTCGTGACGAGAAGGCCGGGTGGGGGTGACAGGTGCCCGATCCAGCCCCGGGCAGCTGTGACCTGGGCCCCCGTGCGAGCGCTGCAGGGTGCAGGCGGCACGTGCCCACCGTGACCGTGCGCCGTGGCCATCTCGTCCCGCAGGAGAGGCCCAAGCCCCGGGTGCCCATCGTGCACTTCCGACCGCCCGGCCGCCCTTCGTCATCTGCGTGAAGCTGGTGAGTCTGGTCAGCAGTGTGGGCTCCAGGCCGTGTGGCTGGGCCCAGGCCCAGGCCTTGGGGCGGGAACGTCTGACACGTGGCTGCAGTTGTCCACTCCCTTGTCTTAGGCCAGCTCTGGTCTCGTGTCCACCAGGAGGCCATGGCTGGGTGGGAGGTGACGACTGCCGGAGGAGCAGTCACTTCCAGGCAGGCCCAGGGCCCCCCGGGTGTCGAATGGCAGGTGGCCGTGCACCCTCATAAAACTGGCTGCATTTCTATAAAAGCAGCACTTCAGGGGACACGTCAAGTGCCCGATGTTCACCAGATGTGTGTCAGGACTCGGTGTAGACGAGAAGCTGCCGTGAGAGCCGCAGGGGAGAAGCGGTCACCATGAGGCCCTTGGCCAAGCACCCAGTGACCGCTGTCCTGTCTGTCCTGTGTGTGGCCGCAGGGGCACAGTGCCCAGGCTGTTGAGCCTTTTTCTCGGCTTTGCCGTGTGTTGGGGTCCCACAGTGAGGCTCTGGACCCCCTTCTCGCTCACCCGGGGGGCTGGGTCGTTGAAGGCCGCCCTCATTGTCTGGTAACATGCCACCGTCATGCCACGTCATGTCTCCGTGATGAAAACTGTCATGGGGCCCTGGTGGTTTACAGCCTGGTGATAGGGACAGCCCAGCTGTGACATTGTGACTGAGCAGACATGAAGGGTCTCTGGCCCTCAGCAGGTCTCGGAAGATGCCCCCCACACCAGGTGACGTAGTGACCTGTGGGCTGGTCCCAGTCCCACCCCCAAGCAGGCTTGCTCGGGACCATGCTGCTCGGCCACTGTCCCGCCGACTTAGGGGGCCCCTTTGTCGCTCAGCGTGTTGGCCAGTGCTTTCTCCCTGCTGGGACGTGTTTCCTCAGGTTCTTCCCAGATCTGGGTTTACTGCACACGTCAGTGTTCACGTTTAGGAAGCTTCTGCGTGATCAGAAGGACATACTCTCACTCGTCTAGGTACACGCGTGTGCATGTGCAGTGTCAGCTTTCGTGGGACTCCCTGAGCCACCCCAGGGATGGGGGCCAGGGTGAGGTGGAACTGTGCCACAAAGGGTCCTTGAGGGGGAACAGTGCTTGGCGGTGATCAGGGCCCCGTGCGGTGCTGTCGGGGGACTTAGGAGAGGACACAGATACGGACACAGGCCACTGGTCCCGGCAGCTCCCAGCGACGAGGGAGGTCGAACCAGAGCCCAGTACCCAGGGCGCCCAGGAAGGCCTCCCTGGGGCAGCGGTGTTTGCGGGAGGGAGGCGGGTGGGTATCCGCCCCAGCGAGGAGGAGACAGGAGGCGCCCAGGACGCGCCTTCCTGCCCCCACTGCGCGTGGCACCGCGCACCACGCCCTGTGCTCAGGCACCCTGGGGCCCCACACAGTTCTGCAGCGTGGCTTCACCTGCCCCCTGGCCAGGCCTCCGAGGACACGTGTGTGTGCAGCGGGACCAGGACAAGCGGGCGGGGTGGAGGGGGGGCGTCCCTCCGCGTTGCTGGTGGCTCGCGTGGGCCCCAGTCCCCGTCTGCACGGACTGGCATTGCTCAGAACGGCGCTCACCATGTTCGCGGTGGCCCCAGCCCTCTGAGGGCTGTGCCGGGGCCAGCCCGGCCGTGTCATGATGCAGGATGTCACCTCCACTAGGCCCGGGCTCAGACACTTGGCACAGCGGCCACCCCCTGCCATGCTGGGCCCCAGGTTTTGTTGTGACCTTTGCCAGCTGCAACCTGTGTTATTCAGCTGCTTTTGCAGAACCAGTCACCACAAACTCAGCCCAAAAACCACACATTTATTGCCCCGTTTATGTGGGTCAAAAACTCAGGCACCGTAGGTGGATCCTCAGCTTCGGGGTATCGGGGAGCTCCATCATGAGGCAGGTCAGCAGGCTGCCCATCCCCATCCCCCACTGTCCCTGGAGGGTCCAGAGCACCCGTACTCACCTGTTTCTTGCAAATTCTTCCAGAAGTAGCCAACGCAGACACAAGTGTGTGTGACTTTTTTAAATAGCAGCGTATTATATAGTTTCTCTGTATTTTGCTTTTTGCACATAACGGTTGTCTTGGAGATCGATCATTCCATATAAATCTGTCAGCACCACCTCACTCCGTATGTTTTTATTAAGGAAACTTTCCAGTGGGTCCAGCCATGTTACCATGGCAACCATGCACACTCCTTGGGCCGGCTGTGTTCTGCAGCTCCCTCATCCGGTACTGAGGCAGATTCTAGCCCATATTCTGCTTCATAACATCACTGCCACACCCAGAAGTTCCAGATGTCCCCGAGGCGGTGAAATCCCCCACTGCTTATGAATACGGTTTATCTCACTAGCTGGCACACTGGAACCCCACACTGTGACCTTTGTGTCTCCTTTCTTACGATTGGTTGACGAAGCCTCTTGGTGGCCAGTTGTCCAGTGTGTGTCTACCCAGGAGACAGGAAGCGGGTGGCTCTGGCAAGGGGTGGCCGCTGTCACTGTCCCCTGCTTCTGCTGTCGGCTCGGAGGGCTCTGTGAGGAGGGGCTCTGGGGGATTCGTGTGCCTCGTCTGCAGACACCTGCGTCCCAGTCGATGGATGTTTATACATCACAGTCCAGTTGCCGACCGATCCGCCTTCAGGCCATTCTTTGCTGTTTTAGATAATGCCGCATCTCACGTACACATGATTTGTCCAGGTGGCTGCACAAGTGGCTGCTGGTCAGAGCCTGTTACGTTTTGATCCCACCGTCCTGGAGGCTGCCCACTCTGTTCCCAGCAGGGACCTGTCTCCAGCAGTGGCACCAAGTCCACCCCTTTGCAGGTAGCAGGTGAAAAGCTGGGGGCGCTGTGCTGAGGCGGGAGGGCCCTCGCGCTGGGGGCAGCTTCGTTCGTTTCCCTTTTGGTAAACTGGCCTTTTCACCGGCCCCTTTTCTGCCGGCCCCTCAGTATCTTTCTTCACGGAACAAGAACAAACCTGTGTCCGTAATACATGTTGCCAATTTTGTCATTTGAATAAATTGGTATTTTGCAATTTAGAGATAATCAAAAAATTTTTTCATGGCTTTAGGGGTTTTATACATTCCAAGAGTGATTCCTCATGGTGAAATTTTTAAAAAACTTTGTCCAATGGTGCTTCTTGGACTTGTATTTTTTTTGTTATACCTTTGGTACAACTGGAATTTTGTTAGAAAGATTAAAGTAGGGATCCACACTTTCCTTTCTGTTTGGACACTCAGCTGTCCCAATGTCCTTTGGTGAACGGTCTCTTTCCCATAGTGAGGTGCTGTCTTTGCCTGCTGGCTATGAGCAGGCATGGGTCCCCTGGACACTTGGTCTTTTCCCACTGACCTGCCCGCTCAAAAACCAGCACCATTTACCGTAGCTTTGCTACATGTACTGCTCAGTAAGGCTTGTCTTCATTGTTTTCAGAAACTTTCTCACATTTTTCTTCTTTAAAAAACTTTTCATCTTTAACTATTAACATTTTCAGGAAATAGCTGCTTTCGTCAATAGAGTTTTATTGAAGCAGATGGCATTATGACCACAAACCCAGAAATGTTTCCCATCTGGCCTTCGAACAAAAGCTCTGCAGACGTCAGTTCCTGCACGTGCTGCACGAGCTCACGTGGGCTGCCGTCCAGGGCGAGGAGACCCAGCCCGGGCAGCAGCCACCCAGCACTGTCCTCAGTGTGGTGCCATGTACAGAACCGTACGGTTTAACCCCGCCTCCTCTGTAACCCCTGTGAATGCGATCGCTTGTGTCCTCTGGGGCTGGTCTCCATGTCACGTCTGTGAGGCCGACTATCCGTTCTGGTTGGCGTTTTGGCATTGAGCTGTGACTGTAACACTGGCTTGGCCTTTGGGAGCCGGGTCCCAGGCTCTGCTGTGACGACGTCCTGATGCCTGCCTCCCCTCTCCCTGGGAGTAGGAGTGAGGATCGAGGGGCTGTGTCCTCACTAGATGACAGCCAGCAAAGAGGCTGGGCTGGGGACATGCCCAGAGGCAGGGTGGGTCCCAGGCGGCAGAGGCTCACCCCTGGTTGGTCGGAGTTGGGCCCCCAGGAGGACACGGCGCACTCTGTGCTTTGACACGTCTGAGTACCGACCGGCCCGAGCACCTTCCTGTGTCACTGGGTGTGGGTTTCCTCGTCTGTGATGGTTCTAAGCAGGTTTGCTGTTTGTGGCGAGTGTACGTCCCACTATCAGAGTCACCGGTCTGTCTGGCTGTCCCCTCCCTCCGTGGGTCCCGTCAGTTCACAGAAGCATCTGACTGTCATGGAGTCTGAAAGCAACAGGCCTGCCTTCCTGCTGGCCCCTGTGCAAGCCCTGGGCCGCCAGCCGTCATCAGTGATCTCTGGGCCAGACTCGGCTCGAGCCCAGGAGTGTTTGCTGTGAAGCCTCAGGAGCAGGGAGAAGCGGGGGAGGAGGGACAGCAGGCAGAGAGCAGCATGTGGGGACTTCAGGTGTTTTCCAGGTGGAGCGGTTTCAATACTTGGTACAACACCCAGTAGTCAGGGCAGAGAGACAAGTGATGACCCAGTTGGCTGTGCGGCCGGCCGACTTCCACGTTGGGCCCAAGGACAGACGGACACCCAAGGGGGACGAACATGGTGGCCAAGCCGCACTGGGACCTCCTCGAGGGCCAGGGATGCGCCTGGCATGGCGGCTGCCTCTGGGAGCCAGGCTGCCGAGGCAGTGGGGCCGGGGTGGCAGGCCCTGGGGCGAGGGACAGGCTGGAGCCCACAGGTGTCCCCACACCTGCTGTGGCCTATGCGGGGGGACAGGGCTGGGGTGAGATGTCCTCGTCAAAGCTAGCACCAGTCAGTGCACAGGCCACGCTGATTTAGGGACCTGCCCCCAAGTCCTGCATCAACCCTGGGACCAGCTCAGGGACCTGGTCAGGTCACATGCAAGATCTGGATGGCTTGCCTCCTAGGTCCCGACCTCAGTCCTCTCTCTAAAACAAGGACAGTTGGGAGCGGGAGCTTCATCAGCAGCTGACTATAGAGTGATGGTTCATGTCCCCTGCCCAGGTGGGGGCGGGCCCTGCCAGGGCTCCAGGGCCAGTCAGGAGGGGACCTGGATCTGCCCTGTTTATTAAGGGGCCAGCAGAGGGGACTGTCCAGAATCTCGTCTCCTTCCCCAGGCCCCTGCGGTGGGTTAGCTGCCTTCAACAAGGAGGAGCTGGGCCAGGCTGGGCGGAGACACCGCAGAGAAACCATCTGCACCCCCCACCAGTGACCAGCACAACATGGTGGCTAACGGCCTGCGGTTTCCCTTTCTGGCCTTGTCTCCTTCCAGCCTCCTCCCCCCAACCCCCCGTCTTAGCAGAGGAAGAGTCCACAGTGGACACCTGGCAGGGGGCCAGGGGGCCTCGGGCTGGGGCTGAGGGGGACCTGCCCACCTTCCCGCAGGACCTCACGGGGGGCGCGTTCGAGGACAACCTGCAGTCTCTGAACCTGCTGGAGGGCCGCGACTTCCTCCACTTCAGCTGACAGGCCCAGCAGCCAAGCCCAGGTGCGTGCGGCCCTCTGGGACGTGGGACTGTCCTGTGGTGACTGGATGAGGACCAGTAGGGAGGACAGCGCCTTGGGCCCCCGGGATTGTGCAGGTGGGGGTGGGGCCTGGAGGCAGCGCACTGCGTGCTGGGTGTGGCCGGCCCTGTGCCTGGCGGGAGCACTAGCGTTTTCTTGGTGGGGTGACATTCACGCTGTGCGCTGTGACCCACGCTGACCCGCGTATGCAGCACGCACACACCACGGGCTGAGACCCAGGGTGGCTCCTTTGCCCTTGTCTATCACCCACCCCATCCCCTGCTCCATGAGCTGGCATCGGGCTGGCTCAGTGCCCCCCGGAGGCGGCCTGTGCCGTGTCCAGTGCTGTGTGCTACGTGTCCGTTTCAGGTCAGCGCCGTAGACACAAACAAGGCCACGCAAAGCGGGGTGGAGGCTGTGAGCCCGGCTTGTGGGGCAGGGGCTCGGGCGGCCGAGAGGACGGCCTCGTAGTGCGCGGCGGCTCGTGTGCCGGCCAGGCTGTGGGGTCCGAGCAGCAGCCCCGCGTTCTCGGCCGTTCGTGCCACCGTCTGCGTCCGCACATGGGGACCACCGCCTCTCGCAGACAGGGACACTCACGCCACAGTGGGCAGGCACTGTGCTGCCCCTCCTCGGCCTCCGTGTCCCTGTCACTTTTCAGGTCACTTCTGCAGGTCTTCCAGGCCCCGTTCAGCTGTGTCCACTGGAGGTTCACACCCTTGGCCACTTCCACAGGTGAGCGCCTGTGAAGTCCTCATGGGCCCGACTCTGCTGCGTGTGGCCGGTGACGTCCATCCCTGCCATCCTCTGTGGGAACCGGCTGCGCCCCTCCCCAGGTTGGTGCCCCTTCCGCCGGCTGCATGGATGACAGTTGGTGGCCAGTTTACCCAGCGCCATAGGAGGGTCTGCAGACCACGTGGCAGTGCGTGTGTCCTGGGGACCTTCCCCCAACGTGACAGAGAAGTGCCCTGCCAGCCCTCTGTGGGTGCGGCCGCTCAGCCCCAGCTCTAGGTGGGGCCTGTGCCCACTGCTGCCACCCAACCAGCCCAGTGGGACTGCGTGTCCACCTGCTTCACGCTCGGCAGGTGGGCGTGCACGCGGCCCACCAGCAGAGCTTACGCCTGTCCGCCTTGTCCGCCCCGCCACACGTGTCCCCGTCCCAGAACCACCCAGAGGCCACCTGCTGGCGACAGTGTCAGTCAGTCACAAAGGCGAGGGGCCCCCTCCAGACCGTCAGTGACGCTCACGTGGACCCAGCAACCACAGCTGCACAAAGCCGGTGCTCGCAAGCACTGCTCTGACCAGCGGGGTATGATGTGGCTGAGGTGAGCAGAGGCTGCTGGACACTGTCTGCTGACCAGTGGATCGGTTGTTTTCCTTGAGTTGCAAAGTCAGAGCAGCATTGAAAGGAACTGTCACGACACAGTGGCATCGGCAGGTCTGCGTGGAGAACTGGTTTCCATGTCTCAAAAGGCCATTTCTCTGGAATCATTTATTAATCACACTAAAAATGGTTCTATTTCTCCTCAGAAGGTGGTTGAGCGGTTTTCTGCAGCCAAGGTCCAGATGCTGCTCTGCAGCCTTGTCCCTCCCCGACCTGCCGCATGTCCCTGTACCTGGTGGGCACGAGAGTGGGACCTTGTAGTGTGGCCTCACATGGTCTGAGGCTGGTTGCCTGGGACCCCGCACTGAGTGACATCTGCCAGTCAAGAGGTCTGGCTGACCTTCCATCTGAAATAGAAAACTCCCTGCATGTTTTTAGGCTTAAATGAAATAAAAGTGAAGCTTCGTAGTCAAAGCCTCACAAAACGTACAAAAAGCTCTCTTTCTGGGGGTTAAAGGTGGTTTGCCACCAGGTCCAGCACGTCCAGTGGCTTGGCCCAGGCAGGAAAGATCGACTAGTGGAGGCAGCAGCAAAGAGCTCGTGTCCTGCACGCATGACCCCCGAGGGCAGGACGTGGCTGCCCAGGCACACCGTCAGTCCAGGGCTCCTGGTCCCCAGAGAGCACGCTGACGCTGTCCCCTCGGGTGACACCGCTGGCATTCCGCACGCACCTGGCCACAGCTTTCCGGCACGCAGCCCCACACGTGTGGGGACGGCTTTCTCTGCCCTAGACCCACGTGGGCAGTGCGTGAGAGCCACACACGCTGGCCAGGAAGAGGCACCACCAAGGCGCGGTGGCTTCCCTGCCCTCGAAGCCTTTGACGTTTTAATGTAAGTCTCAGGGCACGTCACTGGCCGGGCCATGCTGACCAAGGCCTGGAGTGGACGCTGTCTCCGCAACAGCACAGCCCACGGGAGGCTGCAGACGGCCCGTCCCAGGCCTCATCCCCACCCCAGGCCACCCCGACCCGGTGTGGGCAGGCGGCGGCGGGGCAGCGGGGAGCCCATGACCCCCCAGTCTACTCCCACAAGGCTGTCCCCTGCTGTCCCGGGGCAGCTGGCCCCACCAGTCACCCTCACCCCAGATGGTGTGAGACACAAACACACACACAGACTGCTCAGCACGTGACTTTATACCACTGAAGACGAAAGCACCTCTTCACCCCCGGTCACCAGAGTGCAGGACACGTGTGGGGAAAAAGCCACATCCACGGTGACAAGCGCCGAGCCCCTCAGCATCCGTCCCGGCCAAGGCCACGGCTGCCGTCGGCTGCTCCTCCCCGCCGGGCAGGGGTCCGCCCTAGGACTCGCCTCAACAGGCAGCAGGCTGCAAAGGACACATCACAGAGTCAAGCCCGGCGGCCCCGTCTCCTGCAGGACACTGCGCCGGTGCCATTTCCCGACGTGCCCGGGGCCCCGTGCTACATGGTCTGCACAGTGCTCTGGCTGGAGGTTCTGCACTGGTCTCACTTCACCCATCCGTGCGCACGTTTCCTAATAAAAATGCAGAAGCGTGTTCACATGGGGGGCTGATGCTGCATCGGGCCCTGCACAGGAAACGGCATGGTCACGTGCTCAGGCAGCCATCTCCGCCCCTCACAGTGTCACCGAGGGGCTGAGCAGATCAGCACCTGCCCTGCACCTGGAGGAGCATCTGCGGGGTAGACCCCGGAGTAGCACCAGGAGGGGAATGGAAAGCCCCTCAGAAGTCACCACCGGTGCCCACAGGAGAGGATGCACAGGTGAGCAGGGCACGGGGAAGGGCTGCTGGGAGGCCAAGAATGGACCCAAGTCCCCAGGCCAGCGGCTCTGTGCCCGGCCCTTGGGGACGTAGGTCACGGGGCCCCACAGCAGGGCAAGTGGAAGACGGCGCCTCAGAACCAGGGCCGCAGGGAGACGGCAGCAAGGGCGTGGCGGGCGGCGACCAAGGACACCTTGAGTCCATCCAGAGGCACACAGGTGAGGAGCGTGGCGAGCAGTAGTCAGAAAAGAACAGGAAACCGGGTGGGAGCCTAGGTGACCCCACGTCATGTGAAACGTGAGTGGACGACACTCCAGGGAAAGGTGGTTAAGCTGGATAGACAGGATCCAACCGAACCAGCCGCTGACAAGGCCCGTGCAAACGACCCCACAGCAGCCGACGGCGATGGGAAAACACGGACCATGTGGACACAAGGACCCAGGCGGCCGCGCCACCGACACAGGACGTCAGCACAGAGCCGACAACTGCAGACAAAGCCCAGTGTTCCAAGTGGGGGCCACCCGCCAGGGCGGCGTCAGGCGCCCAGTGACAGAGCTCCAGGGCGTCACAGACGGTGAGGACGAGAACAGGACAGAGGAGCATGGCCTGGCAGGACAAGGCTGTGCTCAAGGTCCCATCACAGCTGAGGTCACCCCCGCACCTCGGGGGACAGATGCTGCCAAGCATGGACTGGCCTGAGAGCAAGGAACTGGGGACTGCACCCTGAGGGCACGCACCCTGGGGGGCTGGGGGGGCAGTTACCATGGGAGTCACCGCCAGGCCATGTCCAGCACAGAGACTTCCTCTCCCCTCCAGCTGGATCACAGGGAGCGGGTGGCTCAGAGCTCCAGGAGGTGCCTGGGAAGGAGGCATCACTGACCGAGCCACACGAGACGCAGGCCCACCGGGGGGCCGTTCACAGGGTGCCCCTCGCCCCCAGCAAGCTCCAGCATCGGGACTGTGGTCCAGCTGCAAGACACACTCCAGAGAGAATGACGCAGGGACCTCAAGACACAGGGACGAGGGTGCAGGACTCATGGGCCCCCAGAGTCGGGGGCCAGGGCAAAGAGGTCGAAGCTCTGGAAACTGCGGCTGCAAATACCAACAGAGCGGCTCCCAGACACACACACAGCTTCACACACGTGTGAGTGTCCGCCAAGGGCTTCAGCGGGCAGGTGGACACGAGCAAATACACATGGCCAGTGTCCGCAGAACTGGAAACCCTAAGAAAGGACGGAAGGAAGGGCTCGAGACCGGACACTGGCAGAGACGAGAATGCCTTTGCTAGGCTCCCGAGACCAGACAGGGCCCAGGAAAAGGTCGGTGAGCGTGGACACGG
The DNA here is from genome assembly GCA_003508835.1 of Eonycteris spelaea. NCBI lineage: Eukaryota > Metazoa > Chordata > Mammalia > Chiroptera > Pteropodidae > Eonycteris > Eonycteris spelaea. The sequence goes on along the minus strand of PUFA01000184.1, from coordinate 3,048,556 downwards.
GCCAGCGGAGACTCCCCGGGCCGAAACGCAGAGAGGAAAGGAGAGAGCAGGCGAGGACTAGAGATGACCACACGAAGGTGGGCAACCTGTCTCCGCGGAAGGCGTGAAGCACTGAGCGTCCCTGAACGGCTGGGCGAAGTGGCACATTCACGATCAGATACGTCACTTCCCACCAGTGACCTCCAGGCGCACCAAGCAGCCTTAGCCAAGGGCCTGGCGCTTCACTGTGCAATGACGAGCCAATGCCCCAGGTGCTCCAGGGACCCACAGGGCCACAGAGTCAAGACAACCTCGCAGAAAGTGAAACCTGGGGACCGAGACAGCTCAGTATCGTGACCTGTCTGAAAACCCACACTTGTGTCTCTAGGACACATGACCCACGCCTGCCACCTATGGACGAGGGACCCACAGAGAATGGAGAATCCCGAGAGTCGCCGTGTGGGGGCTGACCTAGGACAGTGGTGACGACGCTGGCACGGTGGACTGGCCAGCTGTGTGTGGAGAACATGCCCGCTGACTCTTCATCTTGGGCAAGGCGAGGACCACACAGAACCCTGGCGTCACCTAGCATCTCAAACGTGGTCCACAGGACAACGGGGGAGGGCAGGGCTGAGCGGCAGGGCTGCCGCCTGGGCCGGAAGCTATCTGCGCCCAGAGCAGAGCCTGCAGCGCGTGCACACCACCACCGAGGACATCCACGTGGCACTGATGGCCGGGAAACGTAGAGACCGCAACCCGCAATGGCCAGCATGACCCTGGGCACACACGCGGCCAGCCCCTCCGTGCAGACGCGCCTGCCTAGAGTCCGGGCTCGTGTGGCAGGCCCACGGCAGAGCTGGTGTGGGCTGCGTGGGTGCCACAAAGCTCAGCCTCTGCAGGGCCGGGGTTCAAAGCCGGCCTCTCCAATGCTAGGGGACAGCCTGTGGGGCCAAGGATGGGAATGGAGGGGCGAGGCAGAGGGTCTGCTTGGTCCCCAACGATCACAGTGCATGCTGCTGTGACCACCACCTGAGCCCGACCGTCCGCCGAATGAGCATGGGACTTGGGTGTCCCGCTGACCACCCGGGAGCGGGGCAGGGCCCAGCCACGACGCACACAGCGTGGATGAGGCGGCTCCGAGGGCAGACGCCAGCAGCCCCAGGAGGCCTGTGTGCTGAGTCCCCCGGTGCACGTGTGTCCAGGGAAGTGGCAGTGGGGACACTCAGAAGCAGCAGACTGGGCACGAGGGGTCTGTTGACCCGCACGAGGGGAGGCGCGTCTGAGGAGAGCTGGGTCAATGCGGCACCTCCGAGTGCCACAGCGGCGCTGGCCCTGGGTGTCCCTGTGCGCTTACCTTGCGGACCAGCTGGGGTCTGGGCACTCCCAGGAGGTCACACAGGCGGTTCCTCTGGCTTCTCACGAGCGGGAGCTCCGCGTCCCTGGGGAGGGGTGTGAGTGGCGTCAGGCCCCTGAACCCGCAGTGGCCTGGAGGAACCCCAAGGCACCAGGCCCCCCGCTCAGGTGGGAGTCACGCCTGCCCTTCACGCATTGCAGGGGCTCGGCCCCAGGTCCAGGGGCCCCCTGCTCAGGTGCACGGTCTCTTAGCATGTGGGCTGTTTTTTAAGTTTCGACTTCAAACGTGTTTGTTATGTTCACGGAAAATAAAAGTTGAACTTAGCAACACCATGGAGAAACACTGGGGGTTTCTCTCGTGTAGTGGCATTTTCAGATTTTCTGAAGTTTTTCTTCAAACAGAAAAAAAAGTTGTGGGGACGAGGCCCCGACACGGAGCAGGAAAGGTGGCCCAGGGGCCCTGGGCACAGGGGGCTCAGGCCCCCCCTCGCCCACTGTCCTTCCTCAGCCGGACGTGTCGGAGCCCGATGCAGCACGTGCCTCGCACCACTGTGAGGCGACCACCTCGCAGGAAGGGCGTCCTGCGTCAGCTACTGGTCCGCGCAAGGAAAAGCCGGTCTCATTCAGCCCTGGCCCATGCGGTTCGGGAGGACCCACCTCCGCAGAGACGACAGCGTCCCAGGGGCACCCCCGCCCCTCTGTGGGGAGGGGGTGACCTGAGTTCTAGGACAGGGACGTGCAGGTGACGAGAGAGGCTCCACTCCAACCACCACTGCCCCAGGCGACCCCGGCGCCGAGGTGGGGCTGGCTGGCAGCCCACCTTCCTCTCCCCCCTGGGCTCTCGGGGGACTGTGGACAAGAGGGGGAATAGCGACAGGCTTGGGACGCCCCCGTGCCCCACGGTGCGGCACGGAGAACAGGAAGGGCCCACTCACCACGCCGTGCCGCCGAGCACAGCCACGACCTCGTCCAGGACGTCGCGTCCACGACATCGCTGTAGGTGAGCACCATCTCGTACAGCTGGCTCGCTGTGGTCTTGCGGATCTGGACCGGACAGTGTTGATGGGCAGGGAGCACGACGCACAGTAGAGGGGCCCCCGCCCAAGGGCCAGGACAGCCAGCACTGGCGTCCAGACCCGGGCATCGGCACGTCATCGCGGGGAACCCCGGCTGGGCTGCCGGCCACACTGGCGTCCCTGCACGCCGGGGGCCCCGGGGCACTCACCACGGGGAACGGGTGGCAGAGCAGCAGGAGCAGCTGCAGCAGCACCTTCTTCCGCACACCGCCCGGGAACTGCACCATCCCACAGAACCTGCGGGGCCGGGGGGCGTCAGCGGGCCCCGGCCACTGGCCAGCACCGTGATGGCCCGGGTCAGCGTCCACGCCCACTGCCGCCTGAGGCGTCCAGACCACGCGCCCAGCGTCCCGACTGCCAGTGTCGGGAGCTGGTCAGCTTCGGGGGACGCTCGCCCGTGGGGCACGCCCTCCCCGTAGACCAGGACACAGGAGCCCTCGATGGCCAGTGGCTTATCCACGATCGGTCTGCACTGACGCCAGGACACACGACTGTTCATGTTAGGGAGGTCACCCTAACGCCGCATCTGGCAGCCCCCCGGCCGGCCTGCCCGGCACTCTCCGTGGTCACTTGGGACTCACACAGCCACGCTGGACCGCAGCTTCTGGACGTCCTTGGACTTCTTGATCTCCTCCTTGCAGAGCGTGAGCAGCCGCACGCAGAAGGGGTGGCTGCAAGGGAGGCACGGGGTGCTGGCGTGAGCTCCCGGGGGCCGCTCGTGCCTGCAGCTTGACACCTGAGGACCAGGGGACCATGTCCCTCAGGGATGCCTGTCCTTGACAGGCGCAGCAGGGGCCAGGCCCCTCTCCACCAGCCCCCAGGGCCCCGCAGGGCAGGGGGCAGCCCTACTGCGTACCCCGGGGGCCGGCCCCCATCACGCAGCCGCGAGTGCCTGGCCCAGCGTGTGCTGTGGCCCCCACCAGGCTCCACGCAGGATCAAAGGAGGGTCAGGGAGTTGAGGGACCGGCACACCCCCCCCCACTCTGCACTCAGAGGCTGAACGGCCAGTCGGCTGAGGACAGAGAGCCAGGGTGGCAAGGCCAGTGAGGGCGCCTGGGACATGGACACACCCCTTCATCTGTGGCGCCACAACCACAGGCCCCACTGACCCTGCCCCAGGCCAGTTCTGGACGCAGCACGGGCTGAGACGTCGGCCCGAGTGACGCAGTGCCCCTTCCCTCGGGTGCCCCTGGATATTGGTGGGGGGGCATAAATGCGTCTCGTCAGAACTCTGGGCAGAGGCACAGGACGGGCTCCCCACCACGGGCAGAACTGACCATTGCTCTGGTCACTGCCATTTCACGGTCTGACAGTAACTCCCCTGACCAAAAATGGTCCCGTGGCCATTCTCCTGTCCTCTCGGGATGAAATGGACTTCAGCCCTCTCACCTCGCTGTCACCTCTGTCCACGAGGCAGCGCCCTCACCCCTGCTGCCCCGTCACTCAGCTGTCTGTGTGAGACTCCGGCCCCCACCTTTCCCTGGACTTGGTTCTTTCCAGCTTCACCCCACAACTCACTGAAACGCCTGTCAGAGACCAGCGACCATCACGTCACCCCTTCCTCAGCCTGCTCGGCACATGCCAGGGATGGTGCCGCTGTGACGCGCGTCCTGTGGCTGCGCTACCCCCTCCGCTCCCTGCCGTCCTGGCAGCGGGTCCCTCCCAGTCCACTCTCCTTCCCTGGTCACCTACTGCCCCGTCATCCACAACTGGCCCGGCCACCAGGCCCCTGGCCCCTGCTCTGCCTCCCACCTGCACTGCTGAGGCCATAGCTGGACTCCCCTGAACTGGCCCCTCCTGTCCCTCGACCGCCCAGCCCCAGCCTCGCGGGGGCCTTCACTGTGCACGACTCTGAACACTGAAGAGCCCCCCGATTCTGCCCTGGGTCTCGTCAGGGTCTCCTGACAAGACCCGTGGCAAGTTAGGCGGCAAATGCAGCAAACACACTCACTCGTCCTCCAGGGTGAGGATGGTGAAGCAGCCGTTAGCCAGCATCTGGTCCAGCGTCTTCAGCAGTGGCACGGACACCCTGCGGGCAGAGGATGCGCTGTGAGACCCAGGGGCCACCACGCGGGAGGAGAGAGGACCGCGACGCGTGGAGCAGGGAAGGCCACGCTGCGCTGCCACCGAGTTCCTGAGACGGCCCAGGCCCAGGGGAGAGCTGTAGGGAACGGGAGGCCTGTTGCCAGTCACGTGGAAATGCAAAGGACCAAGCAAGGCACGGGAGGGAAGGGCCAGAAGGCGACACGGCCCCTCTTCCAACATGACAGTGAACAGGTCAGAGCAGACGAGGTTTAACGAGCCTGCGCGTCTGCAGCCTGGGATAGGGGTGCTGCAGTGACCGACGGGGACCGGGGGGGGGGTGCATCACCAGCGGCGAGGGCTTCCTCCAGGACGTGTAAAAAACCCAGAAATCAGCAGCAAGGAGGAAGCGAACATCAGGCAAAAGACCCAGACAGGGCAGCGCACAGGACGCCCCAACAGCCGGTGAGCCCCGAGGAGGCGCCCGCACCCCAGTCAGGACGGAAATGTGCAGAGCGCCCCAGCACGTCGCCATGCCCCATGGGAACGGCCACGGGGACCGGGCTGACCAGGCCGGGGCTGCAGGCGGGTGCGGACGTGGGCGCCTGAGCCACGCAGATGGCGTCAGCAGGAACTAAGTGGTGCGACCACGGTGGGCGCCCGCCGGCAGCTTCTGGAATCCCAAATGCTCGCCCAGTGCGCTGAGCCCCTGCTCCCGACGGCTGCCCGGAGGACGAGCCACGTCCACGCGGACGCCGCCTGTCAGGGCTCCACCTGAGCGGCCTCAGCTGGCGCGTAGCCGGTGCCCTCGCAGGCGAGCACAGCCCGCGGCACAGCGCTCGGCCGCGCAGGGGACTCTGTCCCAGGCCGCGAGCGGGCCCTGAACTAGGCGGCAGAGCAGGAGCACCCGACTCGCCCAGGGCAGGGCGCGGCGGGGTCAGGGAGGCCGGGAACGAGGGGCACCAGGTGCTCGTGTCGTCACCGTGAGGACAGCAGCCTGCCCTGCGCGTCACCCGCGCCTCCCTGGCAATGGCCACAGCCTGAGCCTCCGCTCGCCCAGGGCCGCGGCTGCCGAGGGCCTCGAGTGGGACCCGCGGCCACAGCGTGGTCCCGCTGCCCAGGGACCACAACGACCCTCGGGGCTGCAGCAAATGTCCCTGCCCTGAGCCTGGAGACTGGGGTCCACGCTCCACCCTCAGGGATGAGCAGCCAGCACGTCGCTGAAGCAACTGGTCCAGAGAACTGTCCCACTGGCCGCCGTGACGCTGCAGGCCAGCTCGCCCAGCGCCCGCCCGAGGGCAGGTCGAGTGCGACGTGTCGGGGAACCCCATGTCAGAGGGCACCACGGGCACGCTGCCACCAACACCTTTCCTTCTGCCACGCACAGCCCCCTCGCTCCCTGGCCCGGCTCAGTCTGTGTCCCTTGCCCGCGCCCGCCCTACCCCAAGGCCCTGGGGCCCTGAGCACCAGAACCACTGCTGACCTGTCGTTGAGAAGGTTGTCCTCGAAGACCCGCAGGAGGGTGCCACCGAAGTCCTCCAGGGCCTGTGGGTCCTCCTGAATGCCCCGCACGTGCGCGAACAGGCTCTGCGTGGAGTGCCGCACCTGTGGGAGAGACGCCCCTGTGGCACGGAGCCGCCGCCTGGCCCGCGGGGGACCCGTGCACGCGCCCGGCAGGGAGGCGCGCTGGTGCCCAGCGTGCACGGCGACCTCAGCAGACATGGCCGACAGTGTCCACTGGACGCAGGACAGGACGGCAGGCCTTGGCGGCGCGAGCGGACGCTCTGAAGCCCTCCCGTCCACACGCGCGCAGACCGGGGCTCCTGGGCTCAGGCCCGCCCAGACGCCGCACGAGCGACGTCTGGAAGCGACGCACAGCCGGGCCTGGGGACCCCGCCATGCACGATCTGCATGGGGGCAGCTGGGGCCGGGAGCTGCAGGCATCCAGGGTCACCCTGAGGCTGGACACCAGCCCCGCGAGCTGGCACGGAGAAGAGTGACATCTGAGACCCCAGCCCCGTCAGGCCCTGTGGCCTGGGGACTGATCGGCTGCTGCAGGAGCCACAGCAAAGCAGGAGCAGCTCCCTCAGGTGGCCGAGCGCAGTCACCGAGCCACGGGGCAAGTTACGAGAGAGTCACAAGAGCATCAGAGCAGCTTCACGTCTGCCCCGTGCTGATTCTCAAAGGAAAAACAGAGAAGGGAACGCAGTGAAACAGCAGGAGAAAGACGTCAGGACGTCTGGTCACAACAACGGAACCAGCGGGGGAGGGACACGTGGCAGAGACGGAGCTGCAGAGAGCACAGTTCCCGGAGAGGGGTCTGAGAAGCGGGACGTGGACAAAAGCAGAGCCAGATGAGAGACACACAGGATGGGGCCCAGAGCGGGGCTGAGACGTCCGCAGTGCCGGGAACCCGGAGGCCGCGGAGCCAGAAACAGAGCCCCCAGCTGGACCCGTCAGAGCAGAGCTGTGGGACAGACACCGAAGACGGTGAGAGGTGTGGCCAGGTGTGGGGGAGGGGAGGGAGACGCGGACGGGCGGCTCCACGTGGTCGGGGTCCTGTTAAGAGCAAGCGGAAGCAACGGGTGACCAAGTGGCAGCGGGAGACGCGAGACAAACGAAGAGCAGGCGGAGTGCGTGGCACAGAGGAGACGACACCCCCGGGAAAGGCGCAGAGCAGTGGGCAGGGGCGGCGGGCGGGGGCGGGGGCGGCGGCAAGGCAACGCTCAGCTCTGCGTGATTCTGAACTTCCTGAACAGTCCCGCTGCCCCTGCCCGCCCTAGGCTCCCCGCTGGGAAGCGCCAGGCGCCACCTGTGCCCAGTGGATCGTCCACACCACCCGCTGCCGGGCAGACGCCCCCCCAACACGGCCTTCCTCCTGAAAAGGCCCGCGAGGGCCCGGGCGGGGGCGGGCGGGCGGGCACGCGCTCACCGTGGACTCCGTCAGGCCGCCCACGGACACACCAGCCCCAGCAAGCACGTGGTAGCGGTAGGAGGGCAGGGCCAGCAGCCGGGTGACGCGGGGGAAGGCCTGGGCCGGCGCACTCCAGTTCACAGCCGCCACCTCGGACCTGCAAGACAGCCGCAGCTGGAGGGGCCTGCCGCCCGGCCGGAAACGGGCACCAGGACCCCCAGTACCTGGGGAAGAGCTTCTCCAGGTCGCCCCGGTGGGGCACGTGGGGGACGGTGGGGCCGGCGGGGCCGGCAGCGTGCAGCAGCGTCAGGAACACGTGGGCGGCGTGCGCACGGTACCGGTCGATCTTCTCACACGCCTGCTGGGCCAGGCAGCACATGAACCACTCGCAGCTGCAAAGCCAGAGCACACGGTGTCGGCACAGCTGCACCTGAGGGCACTTTGGCGCGCACACAGCCACAAGCCAGGAGGGCCCCAGCACAACTGACCTGGCACCCAGAAGCCTGGACACAAGGGCGGGAGGCGGCAGCGAGGACAGACTGGGCCCAGGGACTGGGGAGGCAGAGGATAGGATGATGGAAGAAGGGGGGGATGGGGAGGAGGGAGAGAAGCACGGGTGGGGGACTCTGCAGAAACCTCGGGGGGCTGACAGGAGCCCACGACCCCCAGCGGGAGGAAGCAGAGGCGCGGCCAGGCCCCAATGGCTGTCGTCCCACTGGCCTGTGCCCCGCGGGAGCCCCGGGCTGCGGTCGGGAGGCAGGGAGGGAACGGACCCTCTCCACACACAGGGGGCCCGGGCAAGAACACTCACATGGGAGCCTCTATCAGCTCTGGCTGCTCTCTCCCCAGCAGAAGTGTCACGTCCATCAGAGTGGTCATGGCGGCCTCGCGGACCCTGCGGGACAAGGAGGGCCTGAGGGGACCGCCTCGCAGTGACAGGTGGCCAGCCGCGCGGGAAGGGCGAGTTTCAGAGACCGTGTGCTTCAGGGGGACGTGTCTGTGCCACGGCACAGGCAGCAGCCTTTCCCTGACAGCATCTCCTCACGACGCGTCGGACAGGACGCAGGCTCAACACCTGGAAGCCAGGTCCCAGCCGCGTCACCTGCAGGCACAGCCCCGCCCTCCCACGGATGTCTCGCGCCCGGCTCCTGCTCCTCACAGGTGGACACACACAACACGGCACCCGCCACTGCTGCCAGGTGCTTCCTAGCCAGGGCCACTGTCCACGCTGAGCAGCCCGGCACAGCCGCCCACGGAAAGGCACGACTTTGCACACCGCGCAAAGCTGAGACCACACTGCGGCTCGGCTCCGGGGTGAAAGTGGGGCGATGCACAGCCAGGCGGGGCTCACGGGGCAGCGGGGACCACAGCCGCCACGGCCCTGTGTCGCCAGGGTCAGCAGGGACACCCACAGCTGGGGCACCCACCCTCCCGCCAAGGAGTGCCCGCCGCGCACAGGAGAGACAGCACCTGAGTGAGGGGACAGGGGCGCCAGCCTGCAGCGGCCGGGAGTGGGAGGGGCTCAGACGCTGGGGTGTGGCCGCCAGCCAGCTGCTGCTGAGGATGCAGAGGGAGGGGGGACAGAGTGGCCCCCCGTGGACTCTGCCTCTGTGGGCTCAGAACCCTCAGGGAGAGGCTGGGGGCCCCTTCCGCTTGATGCTCGAGCCCCAAATCCCAGATGCTGGCAGCTGGGGGGCCCTCACGCAGGAGGGGCACCAGGTGGGCTGAGGGCTGGCCTGACCCCAGCCCTGAGGGCACGTGGTGACCTGCCGCACCTGACGCCGGTGCGAGAAAACCGACAACCCAAAGCCCCCAGTGTGAACTCACAAGTTCTAGACTTAGTTAAAATGAAAATGTTGTAAAAAAAAAAGACAAAACGCTAAAATAAGAAACGCTAAAGAATGAAAACAAAAGATACAAAAAACAAAGAGAACACGAGAACCTTCCGTGGAGCATGAGGATCTCTGGGAAGGCCCCTACACGGCCACACCGAGACCCGCCCTCTGCAGCTGAGGGTCCCAGGACAGAGCTCTGACCAGCACACGGACACCTGTCACCAGGTGCACACGCGCCAAAGCCCGGGCGCCTTTCTCCCGTTTCGTGCAGCTCGACGGCGAAACCCGCCCCCCTCCCGTCTCCAACCGAGGCGTCGTCTGGGACAACCGGGCTGGGTGGAGGGGCCTCTTAAAGGGCTGCACCGAGGAGGGGGCCCCTCATATAAGAAGCACGGCCAGCTCCACAACGAGGCGGGGTGGGGCCACGGCCCAGCGCCCAGACACGGCCCAGCGCCCAGACACGGCCTGCTGTGGCCAGAGCCCTCGGCCCCAGGGGAGACGGGCCGGTGAGTGCCCTGCAGCCTCCCGCGGTGCGGACTATGGGAGCACGGCCGCTGCGGGGCGGCCAGCGAGCCCCGGAGAGGCCTGTCCGGGGAGATGGGGCTGCAGAGCTCCGCTGTCCTCAGGCCGGGCGGGGTGCCCCCGGTGCCCCATGCTGCCACCACTGGGATGGCCTGAGGTTCCTAGATGACAGACGAGCCCCGCCTGCATCCATCCGAGGTCACGAGGCGCACGCGGGCCGAGCCCAGACGCCAGCTGGGGACGAGCACGGAAAGGGATGCAGCCGGTGCGGCGAGGGGACACCCCGGATGGAAGAGAGAGTGGACAGGCCAGCAGACGCAGCCAAGGCGCAAAGCCCCGACTGGAACAACTCCCCACGAAACCACGAAGGCACAGGCCCCCGACGGCACAGCTCCAGGGCAGCACAGCCTGAGCCGTGCCGCCCACACCCACCGGGGAGCTGCAGGCCGCGGGCGCCCAGAGCAGGCTGTCCGCACAGGTGCAGGGCCCCAACGAGGTGACGGGACGAAGCAAACGAGGGCCGAACCAGCCACGCACGGAGCAAGCAGCTCCCGGCTGTCGGCTCCCGCTGGGCTCTGACGGAGCTCGGCCCGCTCCCGTCACCGCAGAGAGAGGGGCTGTGCCCGCTCCACGGCAGCCCCGCCACACGCCGCGCTCTGCGCAGCGAATGCGTCTCCGAGAGGCTCGGAGTGCGAGGGCAGCTGCCGAGCGCCAGGTGCGACCACGCGGTGCTCCCGGTGGCGGGCGGGGACGGCGCCGAAGAGCAAGGCTGAGGAGAAGCCCCCACCACGCCACTGCGAGCCGTCCTGCGGGGGCCCCCGGTGCCCCGTCAGCTCAAGCCCTTCTCCCAGGCTGAAATCTGTAGCCTGCGGCTGGACTCTGCAGGGGCCCCCGGTGCCCCCCGCCCCCTACAACGGCTGGGGGCCTTGGCACTACGCGGCCGAGCTGGGCCCAGGACCGCGAGGCAGAGCCGGAACGCCACGGAGCGCGTTCTTCGGGAAGCCTGAGACGTGCCCACAGGACGTGCCGCTCTCCTGGGAGTGAGGGGACCAGGAAGGACAGTGACGGGAGACGGCCCGGGCTGAGGAGACGCTGGACGTGGGACCACAGGCGGCGAGGGGCGCGCCGCCCCCACCCGGGGCCCTGGCCTCACCACGCGCCCACGTCCCCACGGCTGTCGGTGCTGTAGTCGCCCAGGCAGCCCAGCAGCGTGCAGTAGATCTGCGGGACGTTGGCGCCACACACGACCTCGTCCGGGGAGCCCCCCGCGCTCACGCCGACCGTCTGGCAAACCCTGGAAGGGACAATGTGAACAGCTCACGCCCAGCCCGTCCGGCCCCCGCGTCCCCACACGCGGGCCTCTGCGCTCTTTCTGACGGACACGCACAGGACCCTCGGCCTCAGTGGGGTCCCGGCGTGCCGACGGGGGACACAGGCTGCGTGACACCCCCCTGAAAGCACGTTTTCTGGTGTCCACAGCTCGAAAGGAAAGGGCACGGGGAGGCCACGTGTGGCTGGTCCCTGCGCCTCTGCCGTCCGGCGGGACGGGGTCAGTGGCAGTGCACGGGGGGCGCGTGGGCCCTGATGAGCTCTCGGGGAGAGAGAGGAGCGGGCGCCCAACGTGCGCGTTTGTGCCAAGGACAGTGGCCACCCGCACGCGTCCCTTCCTCCTCCCCTGCGCCGGCCCGGCCCCACACAGAAGTGACCACACAGCCGCCCACAGCCGCCACGTCTGGGATGGAACCGCTGACGAGCCCCTAGGGGTCAGGTGAGTCTTCTGGGAAGGAACCAGGGAAAAGGGCTGCCTCTCGGCGGGCTCGCCACCCGGCCCCGAACACCTCGGCCTCGGGGCTGGCAGGCTTGAGGGCGCAGTGACTGGGGGAACACGGGTGGACTCACCTGGAGATGGCCTTCAAGGCATCCCTCCTGGACTCGGCAAAGCTCACGTCCTCAGGGGAAATGTGGGTGACAGCTCCTAAGCCTGTTAGGACCTGGAAAGCCACAGTGGTCATCAGCGGACCATCGGCCACGATGACTGTACTGTCCACGCAGTGGAGTTTTGGCCCAGCGTGGAGGCGGGAAGGACACCCACAGGGGGTGCGGGCCCCGTCACCTCGTTCTGGACGAGGCCTGCACCCCAGGGCCAGCCAGCCATTCCCGAGAGGCTGACGACGAGCCCATGTCCCCTCTGCTCGCGCCTGCACAGGGAGGTGGCGGCAGAGGACGCGTCTTCAGGCTCCACGGTGCGGACAGCAGGGTCCGGGTGAGCAGCCCGCCACCCTGGGCTCTGAGGTGCGTGTGGTCACTCCAAGTCCCGCCCAGGGCAGAGCTCTGCCCCGCCCTGTCCCAGGCCACCACCCCCTGAAGGGTGAAATACCACACGGAGCAAGAAAGTGACGGGTCACCTGTCCTCCCGAGGTGGCCACCCTCGGCTGTGACAGAAACGCAGTGCGAGATGCCCGCCCTGGCACTAGAGACAAAGGGCAGGGCCTGCGGAGGTGGGCTCTGTGACATCCCCAGAGGACCCCTGGCGGGACATCGGGGCACGGCCCCTGCAGCAGAGCCAGCGTCCTCACCGGCAGGACGAGGAGGCAGTCTCCGTGTCCACCCACAGGTCCCCTGCTACGAACCGGACGCCACGCCCCGTCTGCATCCGTCCTCCCACACGAGGCGCCCAGGACCTCGGCCACACGCCCCACCATCCGCGTTGTCCCCCCGTGGCCCCCGTGGCCACGAGCAGGTTTCCAGGGACTCCTCCTGACCACAAACACGGGCTCGCCCAGCACCCACCCGCCCCGAACCCCGGCCGCCTCACCTGCTGCAGCACGCCTTTCAGCAGGGGGGCGGGGAAGGGCGCCCAGGGCCAGCGAGAAGCCACAGCGCGTCATCTCCTCGGGGCTCTGGAGCTCTGCGAGACACTGCCAACACCAGGCCGCCTGCCAAGAAGCGGCACAGGGTGACCGCGGCCGTCCACGGCTCACCACGCTCTGTGCACTCGGGTGACCGTGCCGGGACCCACACGCACAAGCCCCAGCCCGAGGTCGGGGGCCACTCACCGAGCCCCGCGGGCCCCGCCTGCCCCGACACCTGCGCGCAGGACTCGCTGCAGAGGGCGCCCAGCGCCGACACGGCCGCTTCCTGAAACAGAGCAGGCGTGAGAGGCCCCGCGGCCACGGCGCCTCCGCGGTCGGCCAGCGACTGCCGTCAGAGCCGAGCACCGAAGGACGGCGCCCCTTCCGCACGCGCCATCGCGTCAGAGGCCCCTGCGACTTTACCACTCCGTGCGAACTGGAGAGAGAACGTGGCTCCTCCTCCCACACGAGGCGGGTCCCACGACCCGCAGTGCGAGGGCACCGGCCCAGTGGGCACCCTCTCTCTCCCAGAGACGACGCCAGAAGTCACACAGGCGAGTGGGTCCGGCCCCGTTCACAGGAGTCGGGGTGCGGGGTGCCAAGAACAGGAGGGCTCCGCGGACACTGACCCTGCCCGCGGCCCGCACGGGGCGACGGAGGACAGCACGGAGGTGACAGGTCCTCTCCTTGAACCTGGGCTCAGGGAGGCCTTCTGCGGCCACGTAGACAGCAAACCCGGGGCTCTGCGTCCTCCCCAACCCCCGGTTGGGGACGGGGCCACTTTAAAAACAAGCCACCTCGGAGGGCGGGCGGGGGCTGTGAGCACGGGAGGGGCCTCGGGCCACCCCACGGCCACCCCTGGTGTGACGCCACCCCGGGCGTGCTTCACAGAGAGTCTGTGGCACTGTGGGCCCCAGGCTCGCAGCTGGGGGCCGCGCCCGGGTGTAGGACGTCACGCAGAGGTGCACGCTGCTGTGCCCCACAGCAGAGCGGGCACACCGCGTTCGCACGTCGCCTCCCGCCCGCTCTTCCCCCTGGGCGTCTCACCCCGAACCTCCCCTCTCCGTCAGCGCGCTGTGACCCTCAGGCACGCAGACCCAGCTGACGGCACCGCTGAGAAAGGACACTCCAGGCCGCATGCGGACAGAGGCCGGAGCCGCAAAGGGCACCGGCACGTGCTCCCCACACGCCCGGCCATCGGCGCGGGTCCCGTCCACACCCGGGGCGAGCTCTGCGAGGGACAGGGACGCGTGTGGCTCTGCCAGCGGTCTCTGCACGGCACGGCCACGCCGCTCGCCACGGGGACACGCGTGCTTCCCGCGTGAGGCGTGCGCGACGCGTGGCGGTGACTGCGCTGTGGTTCCCACTGCGCGGCGGCGTCACGCCCGCCGTCCAGCCCCCGGGTCCCGCGGCGCGACCGGACGCAGCACGCAGCCGACCGGCACCATCCACGTCCCCGGAAAGCGCTCCGAAGGTGAACGGAAAGAAACTGGAAAGAACGCCCAAAACCTTACGCACCCTGGTCTCCGATGGCTGATCCTTTCTTGATTACAAGTCACAGACAACACAAACACCATCCAGAAGTCCAGATGTGGCTCCGGCATTCAGAAGCCACCACGTCAGTTTACGAGACCCGGGATGCGCACGGCGCTGACACAAACCCGAAAACGTGGCGCCACCCCCCCCCAGTGCAGGCATCCGCAAGGCCGTGCTTACCACACCTTGATCTGCTGTCGGGAATGACTGGACATAAGATGGAGGTTTCTCAAGGTGTCATTTATTAGCCATTGCCAGCCTTCTGTCAAAGAAGCAAAAGACGACTTATAAGAAATTAAAAACTACAAACTTGTAAACCGAAGCAGACGGTGAACACGAGAGGAAGCTGGGGGGCCCCTGGGATGGGCGTGCCCCAGGCCTCAAGGGACAAAGTCTCCTCTGGCCACTGAAATGCTGTGAGTCCTGCGATGGGGACATTTCTGTTCTCAGCACATCTGCAGACTCGGCTGGTCTTCACCTATGGCCCTCGCTCGAAAGGTGCCCCTGGGCTCCCCAAAAGGTACCCCAGCGTTGGCTCCGTCGGCTCCAACACTGGCAGCGATGCTGCAGCTGCTCAGCTCCCTTCCGGGGGCACAGGCCTTCTGGGGCTTCAGGGGCTGGGGGCCCTGCTTTCTGGGGGCCATGCCTGCTCCCCTGGCCTCATAGAGGCCTGGCCGCCCGAGTGGCCCCGGCACCCACTGCAACCTGAGTCGTCCGGGCTCCGGTCACCCCTCTGGCATAGCCAGGGCTCTCGGAGGACAAGGGGAGGTCCCCGCCTGGGGGTGCTGGGCACCCACACCACACAGGGCGCCTCGCACCATAGACTGCCTGCCAGGTGTGTCTTCAGCTGCCTTGTGAGCTGGTTCTGGAAGGACGAGCCACCTGCCCCATGGGTCACTGAAGGAGCTTACTTACCGATGACAGCGTCACCACTAAGGGGGATTCGGCAGAGGGACAGCTTTTCTATTAAAACACACACTAGAAAGAGAAAGGGTGGAACACGGTGTCATTTCTCCCAGCACCCGGGTGACTGTCATCTGAAATGCCATCATGCTGGAGGCAGCGACGAGGCAGCTCGGGAGGGTCCGCGAGAGCACGGACTGCTCCCAACTAGAGTGATGCACCCCTGGGTCCTCACAGCGCCCACCCCACGCAACCCATGGCCAGGGACATGGCCCTGCCCAGCGCAAGGGGCCCTTGGAGCCATGGGGACAGCTGGACGACTGGCAAGCTCACCTGCTCCTGCACCCCCCGCCCCTTCCAGCTTTTCGCTGTGAACGAGGAGGCCACCCCCCCGTCCGTACACAGGCTGCTCGTCCACCCTGACACACCGCCAGTGCGAGGCGGGCCACACACACGCTCAACTGCGACGGTCCACGGAAGGCCAGCCCCAGTCACAACCCAGACAGCTATCGCGCTGGGGACGAAGCTGCCACGCGGCCACGGGAAACAGCGCTGTCCCCATGGAGCTGGTCAGCACTCCCCTGACCACCTCACTACCTGGTGAGGCTGAGCACCTGCCATCACCTCAGGCCACTGCGTCGCACTCCTGAAATGCCAGGTGCCTGCTGCACCCGACTCTCAGCTGGGCTGCTTACCTTTCGCCAGCAACCTGCAGGCCACACGAGACTTCACCTTTCGATGGCAGCACAAGCACTTCCTCTAAACGCACGTGTGGTCTGCTGACCACACGCGGAGCGTCCTTCCACACAAACGGTTTCTCTTTCACCTCAACCAACGTTACCTACTTCACTGCCCGTTTCCATCCGTGGAACTACTGTTAACTGTTATGTGCCCAAAGCCAGAACACAGCAAATTTGAAGAAATGAAAACAACAGTCCTTACCAGTCAGAACTAACGTGTCGTTACGTGTCTGACCGCTCTACAACGCGGGGGGCTCTGGGAGGGCCGTGCCGAGGGGCCGGGCCCATCGAGAGGAGACCCCAGCGCCTCCTGAGGTGGACGTGGATGTGTGGGCTCCTCACGCTATTTCTCTCTGCTTTGGTGGAGAGTCTAAATCTCCCAAGTTAATAGGTTTTTTAGGGACCAAAGTTACCCTATAAGGCCACTTAAAATGTCTTTGAAGTTTTGATCGTATTTTTGTACCTAAGGTTTTATTTGGTGAGTGGCGCGGGGTGGGGTGCGCGGGAGGCGGGGACACGGTTCATCTTCCCCCACGCGGCCACCTGCGGCACCTCCGTCCGTCCGTCCTGCCAGCCCTCGTGCTCACCAGGCAGGAAAGGCATCTTCGCGAGCACCAGCCCGTGGGCGTTACTGTGGGGGCGCTGTTTCCCGTTCTCTCGCTGTTCCCACTGCCTGGCTCCCAAGAAAGGACCACGCTGTTCCAAAGCTTCAAAACACACTTTAAAGACGGGACAATCCAAGTCTCACTGTGTTTTAAGATAATTTTCTCGTTTGCCTTGCATATGAACTTCAAGTACATTTTACCGAGTTAAAAAAAAGACACAAATAAACGTCGAACATCACTAGCGATTAGGGAAATGCCAATTCAACCACAATGAGATGTCACTGCAGGCCCACTGGGCGGCTCAAACTGAAACAGTGCTAAGAGCACACCCTGGGAAGGGTGTGGAGAAGCTGGACCTCTCCTACCCCGCAGCACCGATTCTGGAACCTGTGGTTTTTGTAGATTTGTTTGGTTCCTTTTGGAAAAACTCTCGACCACTGTTTCTTAAACGTCGCTCTTCTGTTCTCCACCCTCTGCTTCTGAGACTCCAGTCGTCCGTAACTGTGACCTCTCGCTTCATCCTCTCACCCTCCCTTCTCCCTTTTCTGTTCTTCTCTACAAAACCTACAACTTACTGAACCACTGTGAACCCCAGAACCCCAAGCAAGCATAACACAAAGAAAACGCACCCTAGATGTACTGTGGAAAAACCGTGAAAACCAAAGAATATGACAAAACCTCAAAAGTAGCCGGAAAAAGTTAACAGACTGCGTCCAGAGAGAAAGAGCAGCAGGTGACTTCTCAACGGAAAAGGAGAAAGCTGAGAACAGAACGTTCCCTGTGCAGCCCTGGCAGACGAGTTAACACGTGCCAGACTAAAATTCTAAAATCAGCAAGAACATCCTTTAAGAAAGAAACTGAAAAAAGACATTTTTGGAGAAACCTCCGAGTTCATCGGGCACCGTGGAGACACCACAGCGGGTCTGGCTGCGGGACCAGGGCTGCGGGATCACAGGCTGCGGGACCAGGGGCTGCGGGACCACGGGCTGCGGGACCAGGGCTGCGGGACCAGGGGCTGCGGGACCAGGGGCTGCGGGATCACGGGCTGCGGGACCAGGGGCTGCGGGACCAGGGGCTGCGGGACCAGGGGCTGCGGGACCAGGGGCTGCGGGACCAGGGGCTGCGGGACCACGGGCTGCGGGACCAGGGGCTGCGGGACCAGGGGCTGCGGGACCAGGGGCTGCGGGACCACGGGCTGCGGGATCACAGCCTGCGGGACCACTGCCCCTGCAGGCTGGGAGGCAGGAAGGACTACGGAGCCGGACAAGGACGTGTGTGCCGCACGGCGGGGTGACTCTGCCTGGGGGACCGCTGACAACATCCTGTGTGACTCACAACAGGCGTAGCCCCAGAAGATGACAGACAGGGACCATGGGGAAGGGGGACGCTGGCCCTGTCTCCCACCAGGAGGCCACGGCGAGGACCATCCCACCCAGCTGCCAACCCTGTGGTCCCTGAGCTGCAGCAAAACCCACAGGACCTGAGAACCCGCATCAAGTGAACACACGGGAGCAGCGGGGTGGCTGCGGGCCCAGGGCTTCCGTGTGCAGCGGTGACCATGGCAGACAAGCCGCCGACCCCGTCACTGCGAGACACTATGCTCAGCAAGCACGACAGCATTAAAAAAACAGAGTTAACACCTCAGGACCGTTCCCCTCCCTCCACGGGGGAATAAACTATCACAGCCGCCGTCCTCCGCTCAGACCTACCTGCTTGTCTCATGAGTTCTCCGCCTAGACCCCTGAAAATCAATAAAAACAGGGTTAAAATCTCTGATCACGTAGAACCACCTGAAACAGCCTCACCACATAACAGATGTGCCTTCGGGCTTCGCCGTGTTTCTCACTGCGACCACGAGCTGCTCTCTGACGAGTGCCGTGACTCCCAAATACCTCGAGCCCCAACAGGGTGCTCTGCTCTGCAGTTTCCCCCGGACACCTCAAACCTTACTGGTATTTACAACATCTCACAACCACACAGAGCAGACGCCAAACACAGTCCAACTCCATGAGAACGGAAGGACCTCGGGGCCGTTCTCTAGCGGAGGAAGAGACCCCCCCCATGCTCCCGACCCGGGAGACAGAACGCCGCCTGCTCTGGGTGCCTGACGGCTGAGGCCGAGGCAGGGGGCTGGTGAGAACACACGACGGCACGCAGAGAACTCGCGCCCGAGACTGGCCTCCGGCCTGGACGGCGGACTTGCCCTGCTGCCCGAGCGATCAGAAACCAACCGGAGGGAGTGCAGAGGCCGAGGGGGCTCAGGCCTAACTCCTCGGGAGGTGAAGGCACGGGCCACGGCTGCTGGGTTTTGGGGCTGGAGGGAGCAGGCAGCTGGAGCTCTGCAGGCGCCCACGTGGGCAGACTGTGGGCCGTGCCGGCAGGACTGCCCAGACCCCTACACACTAGCCGAGCGGGGGAAGAGGGGCGTGCAGGGGAGGTGGGACACTTGGGGAGCCCCCGTGGGCTGGCCGAAGTGTCCCACCAGCCAGAGCAGCAGGGCCTGGTGACATGTGAGGGAGCGGCAGGCTCCTCGGCCAGGACGGGCTGGCAGCCGACAAGCAGGTTCGGCATAGGCCACGGCCTTCCGAGCAGGCCCCGGAGGCTCCTGCTGGCGACCTACCCGACACCCGCCAGAGAGCCACAGCCAGCACCAGCACCGGCGCCTCGCGGAGCCCGGCCCCCAGCGGGAAGCACCCAGGACAGCGACCCACACTGCACGGGAACCACCGCAGGGGCAGCCGGGGAGGGCAGCAGCTTCTGCGTCTCCACGGGAGGGGGGCGGGGGCCACGGACACGGGGAGCAGACGCTGGAGGCACCAAAAGACACAGACGCAATTCCAGAAAATGACATCTGGAAAGAGCCGCACTGAACCTAACAGCAACGAGGGAAAAACCGAAATGCTGAAAAGGTTTGGAAAGACCTTGCTACAAAGGCACTCGGAGACCAAGGGAGACGCGCGGCGAAGAGAGGGCGCGCCGAGCTCGGCACCCCTTGGGCAAGACAGAGCAGCGTCGCCGGTGCCCGGGGCCAGCACGCCGGGGGGAGGAGCCAGCGGGCCCGCGGCAGGCCGGAAGGGGCAGGCTGCAGCGGGACGGCCGGTGCTCTCTCCACAGACCCGGGACACGGACGCGGGAAAGCCAGGGATTAGACCAGCCCCAGCAGGGCCCCGGCTCAGGCACGGAGGCTTCAGAGCACGTTCACACACCCTAGGGCCACCGCCCCCGTCGCCCACCAGCTGCGAGGGGACACGCCTCTCAGTGGCTCGTCTGACCTTCGGAAAGTCACCTCTGCATCTACACACAACTCAAACTCGACGTCTCACGCTGCCTTTGTGGGGAGCACAGCGGGGCCGCGCGCCTGGGTGAGGCAGACGCCACCACGAGGGGCGCCTCTGCACGCCCGGAAAGCGGGCCGTCCCTCAAGACGGCTGCCCGGACTCGAGAAGAGCGGCACGCCGCGGACGGCGGAGCCGACCCTCAGCCCCCGCGGCGCGCAGGCCCGAGCAGACCCACGCGCGGGGGCGAAGGCCACGAAGGGCATCTGGGGACAGCGCGGGGGGGCCGGGGTCCACAGCGTGACACCGGAGGCGAAGAACGGCAGCAGCACGTGCTCACGCAGTCTCAGGCGTCAGAGGCGGAACAGCACGCCCGCCGCACACACACACGCTTGCTGAGGACACGCCAACGGCTGGAGCACAGGTAACTGACGGGTCCCGGCGACACGGCAGCCGAGCCCAGGCCCACGACTCGAGACGGACGCTGGGGTCAGAGAGAAGCGGTCGCCACGCTCTCTCCCGGAAAGCTGGATCCGAGCGCAAGGTGCCAGAGCCCAAGCTCCTGAGACCAGCGAAGCAAAGGACAGCCCGGGCGGCCTTCGCAGGACGCCAGAACCAGGGGCCTGGGCGGGCCTGGGCGGGGCCTCGGCCGCTTCTGCAGTCACAGAGGGACAGAGCACAGCCCCCGGGGCCGGGCACGGCCGGGCGCCCTTGTGTGTTCCCAGGGCATCTCGCATTTCCTCTCCAAGACCCAGACCCGTCTTCACTCGACCACGCCCAGCTCCCCACGTTCCCCAGACGCATTAGACTCTCGCGCTTCCGTTCCGCAGACAGGGGCTGACCCCGCTCCTGCAGGAGGGCCGGACACCGCAGCGTGGCCACCACGGGCAGCAAGGCCACCATGCTCTCAGCTGCTGCTCAACCGAGAGCTTCGGACGGCCCTCGGCCCTCAGGCGGCCGGGCTGCGGGCCTGGACGTCCCAGCGCTCGCGAGAGGCACGTGTGTCCCAGTGCAACATCTGTCCACAGACACTCAGCCCCGGCTGGGCCCCTGGCAGGGAGCTTCCCTCCCTCAAACCACTTCGCACAGCGAGTGTCCCCGGCAAGCCCGCGGGGCAGCCGGCCGAGTCCCACCCTCTGAGCGGCCGCAGCACAGGGGGCGGCTCGTCTTCCCCACACCGACCTCACGGGGAAGGGCGTCATCTCGTTTACTCCTGAAACCCAGAAGCAGAGACAGGTGCACGTGCGGAATCGGAGACGCCAGCGACAGCACCAGACGCCTCCGGCCTCCAACGAGCCGCACGCGGGACTGCGCGGGGCCGCCTGCACGCGGCTCGTCGGTCCCCGGAGTTCGGGCCATGTCACCGGAAGGCAACAACGTGTCTTTTCCATCAGCGGTCCCCAACCTTCCTGGCCCCAGGGACCGGTGCTCCCCTGAGACCCTGAGGCGGAGCTGAGGCGGTGATGCCAGCGCTGGGGAGCGGCTGTGCACACAGATGACGGTTCGCCGCTCGCCCGCCGCTCACCCCTTGCCGTGCAGCCTGGTTCCAGACAAGACCCGGACCGGTACTGGTCTGCGGCCGGGGTTGGAGACCCCTGCTTTACAGGAGGGTGAGCGACTGCCTTCTTGACGTCAGGACAGATGAACACCTGGTGGTGTCTGAGAAGGGCCGAGAGCAGCTGCCACAGAGCCCAGGCGCAGGGCTGCGGGCCCCCCTCACGGGCCCCTGGGGAGCCCGGACCCAGCAGAGTCACCCTCGACCAAGGCTTCACCAGGCGCTGCTGGCGCCGAGTCCATCAGCACACACTTCAGGGGGAAACCACCTTGCGTCTCTCAAGAGATGACACGTGGGCCCCAGTCACACGGAAGGGGTCACAGGGACGGCCTGAGGAAAGGCCCGTGGCCTTAGGCACGTCTGGGCACCTACCATGGAGGCCAGAGACCACAGAGGGTCCCAGACCCGACCACATCCCAGAGGCACTTGCAGACGGCAGTCTGGTGGGGCAGGTATGGCTGCATCTAACTCTCACCGTGAACAGGCCCGTCCAGAAATGGGGTCCAAGCCAGCAGGGGGCAACATAAGCCATTGCAAGGGGCCACGGAGGAGGCTCCTGACATGGACGCAGAGGGCCAACTGCGTCTGGAGAGCCTGCGTGGCGGGCCCTGCAGACCCGAGACCGAAGCAACCACGCGGGACGAGCTCAGCATGAAGCCCCTCACCCAAAGCGGGTCGTGGCAGTCAGTGGTCCCATCCCAGGCCTGTGGCTCCCTCAACAAAGGTCAGTCCTCCCGTCACGGGAGCCTGTCTGCTCTCTCTGTGCGTCTAAGATGACGCTGGAATGTCAGAGTGACCTGCCTCTCCGGGGCCCGGAAGGCACAGCCCCTGGCAGCCGGGCGCAGACCACCGACCCTCACTGTGACCTCGCTGCCCGCATTCCGTCTCTCTGTGGGGGTGAGGGCAGGGGGTGATGCTGCTGCCTTGCAGTGGCTGCAGCCACCGACCCTCACACCTACCCAGGCGGCATCATCACATGTCAAATGAGCCTCCACACGCTTAGAAAGATGAAGGTCAGACCCTTCCCATCTGTCACACGTGGCCAACAGAAGGAGCGCAGAGCAGCACTGCGAGGGCTCCCCAGGGGCCCCACACCCCGGCAGCTGACAGTGTGAGCCGATCGCCCGCCTGTGCTGTTGGCGTGTTTTCTTCAGAAAGACACAAAACGTAGGAGCTTTGCGCTCGGAACGCTTACCTGTACAGCTGACGATCATAAAACTGAAAACAAAGAACGAAAGTTACTTAGGGCACTGGCACTGTCGACAGCCCAGCGGCCGTGTCTGGGCCAGGACGGAGCCACCGCACCCGGCGAGCCCCTCTCTCAGCCCACGTGGGTAGGCTCGCCCGGGAGGGACGCGAGGCACGGGAGCGGGAAGAGGGCCGCCAGCCAGCAACTCTGCCATTACAGCTGTCCTGTAACTTCAGGACTCGTGGTTCAGCCCTGACGTCCGTGAACCCCAGGAGACCGGGAACCCCAGAACCCCAGAAGCACATACGCCGTCCCCGGGGCAAGTGTGCGCACAGCTGCCGGAGCGACTTCAGGCCCTGGCCCTGGCCCCGGCAGCATTGGGAAACTGAGGCCCCCTGTGGGTTCCGTGGGCCAGTGCCTGGCCACCCGAGTCCCTGGGGGAACATGGCTGGCCACATGGGGGCCACACACGGGCTGTGTGTTCCCTCCACCGGGCCCCGAGGACACCAGTGTGAGCCACTCTCCTTGTCCACAGCAACCCTGGTCACTGGCCTGTGGCAGGTACCCGGGTCAGCCCACTGTCCCGAGCCGGCCATGAGGCCCCGGCCTTGAGGCGGGGCTGAGGCAGAGCCGGGGGTGGCATGATGCTCCAGCACACGCACCTGCTGCTGGATCCGCTTCAGGCCCCACACGGCCCTCACGTCCAGGTAACTTCCAGGGGGCCTGCAGAAGTTCAAGCACAGCGCGTGAGGCTGAGCGAGCCCTTGTCCCATGCCCACCACACCTGCCCCATTCGTGGGGTGGCCGTGAGGACCCTGCGGTAGAGCGCTGATGACAGAGACAGCCCTGCAGTGAGGCCTGGCCGGAAGACTGGCCCCAGCTGCAGCCAGACGTGGGTCTCAGGTGGGACCCCGCTCCCTGGCCTCACTGTGCAAGCTGCGGGCTCCTGCAGAGACTGTCCGTCAGGAGGTGTGGGCCAAGCACCCACACGAGCAGCCCCAGCAGAAACGTGGGCACCGCCCTCTGCCCTTCCCTGGGGCCGCACAGCCATGTCACAGCAGGTGCTGGGGCAGGGCAGTGCCCCCTCTGCCCTGTCTCCTGTGACTCTGCTCACAAGCACTGCCAAGCCACCCACACTCCTCCTGCCCTTGCCCGCCAGATGCCCCGATGGGACCTGGCTGAGTGGGAGCTGTGGGCAAGGACAGCTACCATCCTGAGGCCGGTGAGGTACGCGCCACCTGACAGGACGCGGCCTGCACCACACTGTCTTCCAAACAGGACCTCAGGACAAATGCCTCAGTGCTGTGAGCTTCTCCCACTGGGGACGGTCGGTCATGGGAAAACAAGTGAGAAAATGGCACGGTCGCCTCGCAGCGTCCCCATGCACGGGACTTCCTACACGGCCCTCCACCACACGCAGCCCCGCCACTCAGACAAACGGCCCCACGGACAGTCTCAGCGGGGACTTTACTCAAAGTGACACACGGCTGAAGGGAACCGAGCACACGACCTGCTCGAAGTCCTCTCTGAAA
Source organism: Eonycteris spelaea (assembly GCA_003508835.1). Taxonomy (NCBI): domain Eukaryota; kingdom Metazoa; phylum Chordata; class Mammalia; order Chiroptera; family Pteropodidae; genus Eonycteris; species Eonycteris spelaea. The sequence goes on along the minus strand of PUFA01000184.1, from coordinate 3,024,668 downwards.
CCACGTCTGCCTTTGTCTCCACCCGCTGCCTCGGGAATCAGGAAGGTGAGGGATGTCGGGGCCCTCAGACGCCGCGTGTCCCCCGCGTCGGAGCGGGGTCCCCAGCAGCAAGGCCACTCGGAGCTGCGGGCTGGGTGGCGACTCGCGCCCGGCGCTGAGCGCGCTGCGGGGCCCCGCACTGCTCTGGACACACCGACGGCACACTCGGCCACAGTGCGTGTGCGCGTGACCGCCACCTGCCCTGGGACGCAAACGCGCGTGACCCCTCTGCACTGCCGCAGCCGGACCGGCCTCCGCGGCATCCCTGTGGTGTCCCTGCTCGCGACGCGCGTGGGGGGCGGTGGCCCCGCCTGGGTGGACACGCTCGCCAGCTCCCAGGAGGCAGGAGCCCAGCAAAGGCCACAGCTCATCGGAAGGCACAGGGTCACTGACGAGCTTCCCCAAACAAGATGGGAGACCCTGAAGACTGAGGCACCAGCACAGATGGGTGAACAGGGTCCCAACGCAGACACACAGACACGGGGTGAAAGGGGTCCCGGTGCACAGACAGACAGATATGGGTGGACAGCATCCCAGTGCAGACACACGGACATGGGGCGAACAGGGTCCCAGTGCACAGACTGACGAACTTGGGGAGGACGGGGTCCCGGTGCACAGACAGACAGATGCAGGGCGGACGGGGTCCCAGAAGCTGACCCGGCACCCAGACCCCTACCTGTCTTCCTGCTTCTCGAGGGTGTGCAGGCTGAGGGCCACCTCTGCACAGGCGAGCACAGCCCCGTGCCGCGTGTGCAGGTCTGGGCTCTGAGTCATCGACAGCAGGCACGGCAAAACTGCAGAGATGGGCGAACACAGCGACTCAGGCACGCAGGGTGGCCTGTCCGCTGGGCGCAGAGCCCGAAGGCTGACAAGCACCCCTGAAGGTCATCGGTCAGGTCACTACCGCAACACCAGGGCTTAACCTGAAGTCACCACCAGGCCAGACTCCTGGGCCTCTGGGAGTGGGCGGCAGAGGGCCTGAGGACACCGCTCGCTCCTCAACAGCATGTGCTCCCCAGGCCCCCAGACACAAAGCCTGTGCCACAGTGTGAGGACCCGACTGTTCTCCACGTCTCCCCTGCCAGTAAATGGCTGGCAGTGTCTCTGCCAGGGACAGAGCAGGACAGGGCTGAGCTGTGAGGCTGTCGCACACCTCGGCTCAAAGCAGAGAACGCCCCTAGGTCTCCTGTGCTCTAGGGACAGAGAGCCTGAGGGAGGTGTGGATGAGGAGCCGCGTCCACACAGCCTGGGGTCACCGCAGAGCCCTGGAGCCTTGACGCCCCAAAGAGCTGCTGCTCCTGGGCGTGGCCGGGCGGAGGCTGTGATGGGGCAGCGGGTTGGTCTGTTCAAGCATCGGGGACCCCCTCATCCTGGGCACTAATGCCCCTAAACGTGAGGGAAGCACAGTGCCAAGCAGCACCCAGCAGGCAGCCTGGCCGCATGGCGGGCTGCGATGCTGGCGGGAACCTCAGGAACCAGGTCCCGAGAGTGTGACGCCCAGCCGCAGGCAGGGCCAGTCCATCCGGACGCAGAGGCACGACTGCGCATGGGCGGCTCACAAACGGCAGCGGGAGTGAGCGTGATGTCGCGGTCTCTGTGTACTTCTCCCTCCGCTGAAACCAGACGCTTATGTGCTAGCTCCAAGCAGAAAGGGCAGGCGGGCCGAGCGCAGGCCCCCCAACGCCCGGGCCTGCGTGTGAGTGCTGCAGACGTGGCGCTCCCAAGGCTGCAGGCGCCCAGGAAACAGCTCCCTTTCAAGTTGCTATACTATGAATTACTTCGCTTGTTTTTTTAAAAACCTACTTCTAAAGTATGATATGTAGCACACTCTGTCAATGCCCTGCTGTGACCTGAGCCCCTGGACACACATGCACAGCGGTCACAGCATCTGACCCAGGAGAGGCTGTGGCAACGGGTCTGGATTTCGTCCTGATAAGCAAGACCAGATCTTGCACTTCTCACAGGAGAAAACACATTCTTTTCAGCTCCCCCAGGCCCTGAAACCAGCAGGTGGCCCGGCCTCGCACACGTGTGTACGTGTTTGTGGAGCACACGTGTCTGTGTGTGTGTGTGTGAGAGAGAGGGAAGTGCCCGCAGGACAGCCAAGGCACACCTACCGTGAGTGACACTGTACTCGGGCGCGAGCTGGGCCAGGTTGTACAGCGCCTTTGCTGACAGCTCTCTGATGACCCTGAGGGATGGGGACAGAAATCTTGTTAGTTCCTTTATTTTGATGATTCTAGCTTTATTCAACTCATAAAAAGGAGAGAAAGTATACATGGTTATCCACTGGCCGCTGGGTCAAAACCACTAATTAAACACACACAAGCAAGTCAGAACCTCTGACGGTAACAAATGGGGCAGAGCATTTACCAAGTGAAACACCTAAATGCAGGTCCCTCTCGGGGCACAGCTGCCACCTCCAAGGTGCTGGAGGGCAAAATATGCCCCTACTGCCCACACCCCAAGGGATTCGGAAGATGCTGCGAGGCCTGTGGGAAGGCCTGAAACCACAAATGTTTAGGAGGGAACGGAAGAAGCTTCACGGCAGACGTGGCAATGACTTCTTGGATAGGACACCAAAAGCACAGGCAACAAAGCAGAGACAGAGACACTGACAATGGACCACAGGGAAGTTGGACTGTATTAGAATTCGCAACTTCTGCGTGTCAAAGGACGTGATCCAGAGTGAAAAGGTGACCTGCAGAACGGGAGGGTGTTCGCACACCACCTGTCTGGTAAGGGTTCGTGACTTCAACATACAGAGGACCCAACAATCAAGAAATAACTGCATTTAAAAAGGGGCAAAGACAGGAAGAGACATTTCTCCAGAGATGAAATACCGACAACCAACAAGCACATGAAAAGATCTTCAACCACAATGATTGCTGGGGAAATGCAAACCAAAACCACAATAAACTATCGCTTCGCAACCACTTAAAAAAAAAAAAGACACAAATGAACCAGTATTGGTGAAAATTTGCAAAAACAAAAATCCTCGTGCATTGCTGGTAAAAATGCAATATGGTGTAGCCATTAGGAAAAACAGTATGATTTTTGAGTTTCCTAAGAAAATTAAAAATAGAATTACTACATGATACAGCAATTCTACTTCTGAGTATGCACCCAAAAGAACTGAAAGCAGGGTCTCGAAAGACATCTGCATGCCCAAGTTCACGGCAGCATGACTGACAGCCAAGAAATGGACGCACCTCGAGGGTTTAGCGGCGAGCGGATGGAGGCACGGGTATGTCCGCACAGTGGAGTATTACCCAGCCTTGAAAAGGAAGGACATTCCGGCACACGGCGCAACATGGATGGGCCTCGAGGACGCTGTGCTCAGTGAAATCAGCCAGTCACAGAAGGACAGAAACCGCCAGACACACTTACGGGAGGTCCCTAGAGGAGTCTAGCGCACAGAGACAGGAAGCAGAAGGCAGGGCCGGAGGCGGGGGCACTGTTTAGTGGGCACAGAGGGTCCGTTTTACAGGGGAAAGCGTCCTGCCGACGGGCTGCACGGTGAGGTGAAGGCACTTAGCAGTGCTCACCTGCATGCTAAGGACAGTTAAGGAACCATTACGTGTGCTTTCCACAGCCAAAGCTTTTAGTTACGCTTACGCTGACACACAAATTACTCTGGGTGAGTGAGTCTTAGCAGCAGAAAACCTTTCAGAAGCCCGAGACGACGGACCAACTCCTCTTCAAAACGCGTGCTGCTGAAGGGGTGACTGACACCCACTACTGAACAGGGCAAAGAATGCTGCAAGCATCGAATCACTGTGGCACCCCTGACACTAACCGGATGTTGGAGAGCAAGCATGCCTTACTAAAAAATAAACAGAACACGGTCGAAAATGTGGTCTAAAAAATTCTGTGAGGCTCCCTTTTTCCATGAGCCTTGCATTTCCCAGAAAACTGGAGACTCTATTATATGAACTTTTTAGCTGATATCTCACTAACATAATGCAGGCCAAACACAGAGAAAGGCAGAAACGCTCCCATGAAGAACCACAGGGAAAGGCTGTAGCCGCGCGCTGTGACCCCCAGTGCTCTAGGAGGCGCCGGCTGGGGCTCCTGCCGCAGGGCGGGAGGTGTGTCCCCTCCCCGCGTGTCACCTGTCCTGAGAACCTCCAGGGGTTCAGAGTTCATGCTGAAAAGGTTTCCACGAAGAATTTTTAAATCAAGTTCATATGAAAAAGGCTAAGAGGAAAAATAAAAACCAAACAGCCAAATGACAGGCATGAACTGAGGCGTGTTGATGATCACAGCGACGGTGTGCGGCCCACGGCCTCACACCAGCGGTGGCGTCTGTCACAGCGACACAAAAGCAGACCCACGGCATGCCGCACCCGAGGGACGCCCAGGCTGAGAGCAGGGGCGGATGGTCGTGAGGGAGCTGGTGTTGCCACGACAGGGCTGGCCTGCGGCCCACCCAGCCTCTGGCCTCCCTTCGTCCAGCCTCCAGCTAAGAATGATTTCCACACTGGGACCATGTGGACCATTCCACATGGGACCGTGACTGAAAACATGTACCACCAGCATCTTTAAAAAAGAGCGTGACAACCCTTAACAATATCCAATCACACTTGAAGACAAATTTAACGCGAAACAAAAAGGGACACTTCATAAAGGGTCAACACGTGAGGAAGATGTAAAAATTATAAACGTCCATGCACCTAACGAGAGCCCCGCCCAGAAAACCAACAGACAGAAAGGAGAATGAACATTTTGACAACAGCTTAAGATTTCAATAGCTCAACTTCCGTCTAAAACTATGGGTGATCTGTCTGCAGTTCTGGCTTACACACCGTGCTGACTGATAAGCCGGCAGAGCAGGCAAACTAACTAATCTCTCCCAGGCTCCGTGCACAGGGTCTTTGCTCTGACTCACAAGTCTGGGTGTCACACTTGCAGTCATGCCTCAGGCGTCAGAAACACACACAGCTCCATTCAGGAGGCCGCGGAGAGGGCGAGCCCTGACGGCACGCGCGGAGGCCTGGCCATGCGGCGCGGCCAGCGTACGTGCCAGGCCTCGTCCAGGCAGAAACCGACCAGAACTAACTTTCTGCAGGAAACACCCACCTCACCCGGGCCTCTGGCGTGCCAGCTGCCACAGCTGCTCACCCCCACTGGCCCGCCTGTCCCTCGGACCCACGTCCAGGCGACAGCAGCCACGCCAAGCTCCCCAGAGCAAATAACTCATCACCTAGGGGAGGTGCCAAGGGCAGTGGCCCCTGCATGCTCACTTCTGGGTTCCACCACAGCCGCCCCGGAAAAACGCGCGTTAACTGCCTATGAGATGCTAAGACACCCAGGACCCCTCTGTGGAAAGGGGAAAGCTACGGAACCCGCTGGGCTTCCGGAACACCGCCGACCAGAGCAGAGCCGGGGCGGGGGACGCGGGGGGGCCGCCGGGGCGACGACGCACATTCCTGCGGTCTCAGGAGGTGACCTGCCCTCCACGACACGCCGGCAGGAGCGCGTCCACACGGGAGCACGCACGCGCCTGACGGCCCAGACTCTGGGCTCCAGCAGCGCGCGGAGGCCGACCGGCAACCAGCGCGGCAGGCACGGAGGCCGCAGCCACGTCGCTGCTCAGGAGTCGCTTTACAGCATCGTGCACACGACGAGAAGGTGCACTCGCGGCTTACAGACCCAATTTAATCTCTCCTTCAGAAAAGAAGAATTCCTTCTTGACAAGAAAGGTAATACGATGCCACAGTGAATCACAGACATGGAAACACAAAACCTACCTGTCCCAGTGGCTGACCTTCATGGTGACCAGGTGATCGATCAGTGGCTTTGTGTACTCGGGAAAGCCGGCAATAAACGTGCTGAAAGAGAGGGCGTTCAGGGCCGGTGAGGACGTCGGGGAACAGGGCTCACGCGCTGCTCGTGGGGACGGGAAAGGCTGCTGCCGCTTTACAGTCGCCTCTAAACACACAGACGTCTCCTCATAAGTGTTCACCTGAGGGAACGACGTGCGTCCACTCAAAGACTCCTGGATAAACGTTCAGACTCAGAAGCTCAGAGCGACCCGAACGGCTACCACAGGCGAACTAGGAAGTACCCTGGACAGCGCAGAGCAGAAGACAACTGGGCCAGAGGAACATGCCACCGACACACGCCACACACAGCCCTCAAAACCGTCACGCCGAGCGGAAGAGGCCACACAGGAGTGTGTCCTTCCACGCAAGCGGCCCGTGGTGACAGCGGCAACCCAGGGGCGTGCTGGGCACACTCACTGAACGCACACTTCACACAGGGGTGGCTGGAGTGCAAATCATACCTTAAAAACAAGTCACATCTCTCAAAAACCTGCAGGAGAAATCCTAAAAATAATCTCTGAGCAAGACGGCCTTTCTAATTGTGACTTAAATCCCCGAAGCCATAAAAGGAAACATCGGTACATCCAAACACAACCGACAAAGAAAGTCACCCGCCAGGAAAAACACACCACTCAGGACAGACGGAGTCCACGTGCCTAAACGTGAGCCACGACCCACACCTCCAGGGAGGTTGGGAAGAGGGGCGGCACGGACTGCGTCTTCCCCGAGCACGCTCTGCACCCGGAGTCATGCTACGCAGGTGTGTCGCCTACTCCCCAAAGCGAACTTCTACCCGTCGCCCTCGCCCACACCCTGACCCTGCGGCCCATCCACACAGGCACCCGCACACTCGGCCCTCCTCACGTGAGCCGCACGGTGGCTGACGCGAAGCGGTGGCACAGAAAGCCACGGGACGGAAAGCACGCGTGTGCGCAGGCCCCCCGGGCACACCCGCCCACACCCCCAGGCCCACACGGTGCCCGGCGCACAGGCCTGCGTGGCAGGTGTGAGCATGGGGACGCTGGGTCGGGGCGGCCTCCGCTCTGGACGCGCGAGGAAGGGGAGGAGAGGCCCGTCGGAGGTGGGTGGGAGTTTCGCCCTCCACGGTGGCGAAACAGCGTGAAGAGAGTCAGAGAGAAAACCAGCAAAGCCAGACAGTGGACAAGGCCAGTCCAGCATCCAGGAGCTGAGCAGGACTCCAGATAAGCTGGCAGAGACACAGCCTGTGGCCTCACAGGGACAGCCAGAGGCCACCCCCACGCCCAGTTGGAGCTCGGGCACCAGCTAGTGGCCGACCTGGGAGCAGGTGTGTGCAGCAACCAGTGGCCCAGGCCGCTCTCGGCACCTCCGGGGCACTCAGCTGTCTGGCCAAGCACAAGCCGAGGGGGAGCCCACGGGGGGACACGGTGGCCTGAGGGGACAGCAGGATGCTGGTGTGACAGTAACAAGATGCCTCCAAATACACTTTAGACAGATGACAGGGGCAGAAGGGAGGGGGTCAGTGGCAGCTCTGCCAGCGTCCAGGACAGTAAGAGCTGGACACAGGTGACAGCTGAGAAAGCAGGATGAGGGCAATTAGAGATGCAGAAGTGACAGAATCAGGTCACCAACCGGATGTTGGGAATAAGGAGCAGCAAAACAGAGTGAGAACACACAGAAGGAAACGGTTCACTCGGAGACTTCCTTACTTTGAAACACTTAGTGGCCAGGAAGGTGCAAAACTGTTGGGAAGCAAACTGCTCAGACGGACACACAGGGCCGCAGTGCCCTGGCGAGGAGATCCGAAGAGCGAGAAGGCAGAGCGACACCGCGCTGGTGACTGCGGGGCGCGTCCCACCAGAGCACGGCCGGGCAACGGGGGCGCTGTGTCCACCCAGCCGGGCCTGGACAGCGCGGCCGGCCCCCAGCCGGAGAGCAGGGACATGCTGTGGGCCGCGTGACACGGGTTCCCGTGCGTCGTCAGCACGGAGAGCGCCGCTGGCAACTGCGGACGCCCCTGATGGCCCAGGGGCCCCCATGCACTTGGCTTGGGCCCCGTCTGTGTCCCCGAGACACCGACCTCCAGGGATGCAGACGCGCCTGGGCCCCTCGCGTCCAGGGTGCACAGTTGAGGACCTGACCAGCCCCAAACCCACAGGCAACTCTCCTCACAGGAGCACCGCGCTACAAGTGCCTCCAGACACCTCCGGCGGCTCTCGAACGCCCCCTAAGCTCCTGGCAGCACCCATTCAGCTCTGGGACCCCACCTCCCACTACCGACCACCCCGCCTTGTGGGCCCCATCTCCTTGCCCCTCATTACCAGAACACAGTCTGACCGTTCAGAGACCAGCCCTGACCGTCACAGCGTGCCCCACGGCCCTGGGACAACCTGGCTCCTCACCTGGATCAGAAGTCCTCACCTGTCCCCAGCGGGCCCTGCTGATTGTGGACCCTTCTCTACGGGGCTGTCCCCTGACACTGGGCCCCACTGCCATGTGCCCATTCCGTCCACCCGCAGTCCTGGCTGACAGCAGGTCCCGGACATTGCCCTGTACGGGTGCGGGGGAGAGACCCCCGAGTGCCCTGTGTTGGTGGAGTGTGCCCACGGACCCTGGACCTCACAGATCTGCTGCCTCCTGGCCACGATAAGAGTGACAAATGCACCCTGAAAGAGGACCTGAGCAAGGTCAGGAACCGCTAAACGTCTCCGAAATGCAGACCACGAGTCACATGTTATAAACGTCAACAGGAAGAGCAAGGCTAAAAACCACTGTCTGCCCACGGAGGGGGAAAGGTGGGGTGCTCTCCACACGTGACACATGTTCCAGTACTGACAAAGCAAACGCAGACAGGGTCACTGCTAAGGCGCAGCGGCGAGGAGGGGGGGCGGCTGCCGACCACGCAGGCGTGCGCGGTCACGCGTCGGGAGGGGCCCAGTGCCACGTGCGCACGGTCGGCGGGCTGCGGAGAGTGCGGCTTCTGCAGGGTCTGCACAGCAGGTGTCGGCCTCCGCCTTCGGGTACGATGGCCGCGCACCGGGCACCCTCCTCCCAGTGAGGCCGACACGTCACGTCCTAACAACAGGCCATTCCCCAGCACACTGCAGCAGGCGAACTGGGACCCCTGAGGCCACTTCCGGCACCTCGGCCCGAGTAAAGCTCCAATGTGACTTCTGTGCCCTGCGGCCAGGATGCTGAAGGCCCCTCCCAGCCTGACCCCCGGCCGCAAACATCCAGCGCAACCCCGACAGGGAAGCGCCATCTCATCCACTCGCCTGGGAGAGGCTCGGTTACCTCTGATCAGAGGTTCCACCGAGGGGTTCGAGTCACGTCGGGCACCCGGGAGGGAAGCCGCTGCCCGGCAGGCAGCGCCCAGGCCGGCTCACGGCCAGCCCCGCGGGAGACCCAGGCCGCGACAGACGGCGCGATCAGGGCGACTGAGGGACAGACGGCGACCGGGGGGGGGTGCCCACTCCGAGTTCGCTCCTTGAAGCCAACAGCCCCTCCCACGAGCGCCCACGCCTCTCCCTCAGACCCTGCGCCCCGCTTCAGGCCACCCCGACCCGCCGCCGGCGTGTGCGCCTCTTGCCAGTAGGAAGCAGCCGTTTCGGTGACAGCTCCCGACCCCACCTCTAACTTGTCACAACAGAAAACAGCAAAAACAGCTCTCTGACTCCTAAGGCAAAGGGAACGCTGTCCTTTGCAGTGAATTATTAGAAACTTACCTTATAACCAGGAAACAGTTAGACCTGTTACCAACAGCAAAATAGTCAGCTGTGGTCAGAATATCAAGTCCATGAGGAAAGGCCCCCTAAAGAAAGAGAAAAATGGGAAAAGGTGAGAACAAGGTGAGTGAGTGAGGCACGTCCCCACTCCAGCAGCCACGCTGACACGTGTCCACTGCACAGAACACGCTGCCTGACAGCCAGTGCTGCGTCCACTCAGTCTACGCCCCGAGGCCCAGCCCGGCATGGACGCCGTGCTACGATTATTCGAACCACTTAAATACGTTCTCTTTCAAACTCAAATGTTTCAATTTTAAAATTCTTTAAGACACCTTTCTTTAAACCACACACTAAGAAACACAGGAGGTTTCAACTGGACCAAACCTGCTGATGCAGTCGCCCCGGCCCCACCTAGCATAAGGACCCCAGCAGTCACGGGAGGGGGGCACCTGCCCGGTCTGTGAAACCAGCACAGGAGCCCCCGAGGCAACGAGAGGTGGCAGGGAGGTGCCATGTGGAGGCACGACAGCCAGCAGCCACCCAGAAGCAGGCTCTGGAATGGAGGGGCTGAGGGGAGCCCCAGCCTCCCAAGGACATTCGCTCAGCCCCACCCCAAGTCTGCAAGGTTCCACTGACACAATACTTGAACTTGTGAACACAAACAGTCTCCTAAAAAGCCTTCAATGACAACTCCCAACTGAAGAGGGGGCAGGCCTTCTAGCCAGCACCCCCAGGAGGCAGGCGAGGAGCACCCGGCCCCCAACCCCCTCACTCACCCCAAAAGTGGGATGTGCAAGGGAGCAGGGCAGCTCCCGCTCACATGTGAGTGATGAGCGGGAGCTGCGAAGCCCACGTGAGTGACGAGCAAGGTACAGAAAGCAGCAGGGACCGACTGCCAACCCGTGCCTGCGTCTACAGACATGGCAGGCGAGAGCCCGTGCGTCGTGGGGACGCGATGCACACGGCAGCGGCACCGTCACTGACGGTGCTGGGCGCCTGGAAGAGCAGCTCCTGGGTCGAAGCCACACACAGGGCATGAAGCTGGGGCCTGGGCTCCGGCCTGTGATGAGGACCCCTGGGTGTCCATTACTGTGGCAGCCACGTCCAAGAGGGCCGTCTGGCTCACAAACACAAGTAAAAGCCAACCGCCTACGACACGGCTAAACGCAGAGCAGGAGTCACAGCCACCCAGCGCGCCTGGCCTACCTGCGGCCGTCTCTGCAGTCTCCAGCTCACCGGCTCCCACGCCAGCCTGCCCGCCCTCCGGGAGGCACTCGGGCCCCTCCAGCCCCTGCGCTGTCCTGTGTGTGACAGCACTGTGCGTGCACGTCACCGTCCCAACAGCTCTGAGCAGCTCCGGAACGGCGACTAAACCTGGGGGCTGTGGCCTAGCGTGCAGGATGCAGGCCCGCGGGCTCACGGCAGCAAGGCGGCTCTGCTCCCAGGCCTGAGGGACACCGGGCCCTGCGCGGCACTCCTCGGGAGCAGGCCCTGCTGGCTCGCCACCCTAACGTCCACGCACGAACTCCCGGGATTCCTCCGTTTCACTCACTGCTTGCCTCCCCCGATGCCCAGGTCACCCGCCTCAGCCCCTGTCCTCCACTCCCTCAGAAGTGAGCCTTCTGCTCAGGGACCCCTCAGGTCTGCAGCCTGACACCTGCCCCGATGCCCCACAACCTGTCATCTGTCATTCCCCAATATGACCCCTCGCCCAGCGCACATCGCCACCGCCCCAACCCCTCTCCTGCACCCCGCCTCTACTACCCACCCCAGCCTCCCTGAACGGACCTGCCTCCGGGCCTGTTCTCCACCAGGTCAGCCACACAGTGTGAACAGCTGAGGGACAAAGGCCACACCCTCAGGCCAGGATGACCAGGTGGACAGAGCCAAGGGCATGATGACGCTGGACGAGTATCGAGACGGCCATGGGGTCGATGGCTCCCGGAAGCTGGCTCATACTTCACGTAGGACAGCAGGGTCACGACCCGAGTCCCTGTGAGGCCAGTCCCTCTGCCCACATACCCGCAGGGCCCGTGGACACCTGGAAGCATCGGGTGGCCCAGCAGGCATAAGGCACTGACCTTCTGACACCGTGTTTTTTAAAAATTACAGGTTCAGGTTTCGTATTCCTATAAACACCACTATACCGTTTAACACTTGTCGTCGAAACTTACCTGAGTCACGTGACGAGGATCAGTGGCCAAAAGCACCTTGTAAGCTAGCTACCCACAAAAGTGTCACCCACACCAACAGCCAGTTGGGAACTCAGTTTGTGGCTTTCAGTACTCCCACCTCTAGATCTACAGGGAAGCTTTAGGGACGAGACTTTTAGAAGCAGCCATTACTGTCTTCCCACATTCTCCTGGAACGCGGCCTGAGGAAACAGGGAACAAACAGAAAGAGTGAGTGAGGCTCACACACCATCGAGACAAATGACCCATGGCTTGTTTTTTTTTCCATAAAAGTCCTCATTGTTGGCTGGTCGGAGCCTCCGGGGTGGCTTGTCACTGTCTCATGTCCTAGTGCTCTTTAAAACCACGATGCAACGTTCAAGTTCATGAAATCGGACACAACGCTGAAAAGCGGCCTTTGCTGCTCACGATGAGCTCACACCAATGCCTGACTCAAGGCTGTGGCAGGGACTGGCACCAAGGACAGCACTGGGGCCCCTCTGCGGCCCCCACAGCCCCTTTCCTCTGTCCATCTGAAGCAGCGCTGCCGTGTCACCCTCCACGGCGTAACACCACGCATGGCTGCTCTCGTCTGCGCCCGGAACTAAGGCTCTGTTGTCAACAGCTCGGCAGAGCCCGGCTCGGCCACCCGCTGCCCCAGCCAGCATCTGAGTGTGGCCCAGGTGACTGACCATCAGTAAGACAGCCAAGAGCAATCTGTGCCACCAACGTCCCCAGCAAGTACCCTGGAGACAGAGCCCTGCATCCATCACCTCTCCGCTGTCCCCGGGAGCACGTGGCCCACCTGGCTTGGGGGAGCAGTGAGGCCCGACACGCGGAGGCCACTGTGGGCCCCCAGGGGGCCCTTGCAGCCAACCCTGCGAAGTGACTCTGGAGGCAGGTTCAGTGTTCTCAGCAGCCAGCACAGCCGGCAGGCCTGGGCTGTGTGAGCCGAGCTGACCTCTGCCCCACCTGGGGCTCCGAGCCACCTGCTCTGGTCACATTCGGGTCTTGCTTGCAGAAGCCACTTTGTGCCCCCCGTCAGAATGTGGCCACCTCGGGCAGCGTCTGCTCACCTGCCTGGCACTCCAGAGGCGGCGGCCATTCTCGACCGGCCCGCCCCGGGCCAGGAGACCAGACGGCCGGGACCATCACGCCACCACACAGCTTCTCCAGGGCCGTCTGGCCAGACCCTCACCAGCTTCCCTCACTGTCCCCACAACTGAACCGCAGCGCCACGTGCAAGGCCCGTCCAGAGACTGCGCCCTGCTCGCTCGGTGGAGCGGGCACCGTTCAGAGCCTCACACCGCAAGGAAAAGGGACAAACAGGAAGACTTACAGAGGCTGCTCTCCTGCAGTTTACATTTCGGTCAAACACGGTGACAATGACCAGCGCACTGTGGAGAAAGGGTGAACAGTTACTCAGAAGAGAGTGAGTCTGTAATACTAACTGGAGAAAGCATCTGTGCATTCACGAAACCCCTCGCCACCCCCACAATGGTCCCAGTGAGTGGGGGTGTGGGGCACAGCTCGACACCCCGCAGTGACCGAGACGCCCTCAGGAGGGGCGAGCCGCGTGAGGGGCGCACACACACGTGCGAGCACGCGGAGTCACAGGGCGCGGCGCTGCTGTGCACGGGCCTGGGCGACATCCGACTGCAGAGTGGTGCCCAGCAGACGAGAACTGGCAGTGTGGGGCCGGCAGGCAGCCAGCAAGCCCAGAGAAGACGACCACCCCACACCCGCCCAGAAGTGGCGGCCAAGGACAAGAAACAGACATTGGGTGTCACGCAGAGCCCCACAGAAGGCCATGTCCCTGGCCAACCATGATCACGTCAAAAAGTTCTGACCCGCGTCAGGCCTCGCTGCCTCGCTGGCCAGGTAGGCGGCAGGGGTGGACCAGAACGGGCTCACCCAGCTGCACAGCTTCAGCGGCCACAGAAAACAAGGCGTCTGGGGCAGGCGTGGGGACAAGGCGCTGTTTCTGGGTGACTGAGAGAACACACATCTCCAGTCATCCTTAAAAAGGGCCACGGCTTCTGGCCTGAACAGCAGCTGCCCCTGTGCCCAGCAGCTCAGTGCCCCCAAAGATGTCGGTCCAGGCGCCAAACCCCCCAGACCTGTGCACGGTCCTGGCTCCCTGCCAAGGTGAGTTAGACTGAAGAGACAACGCAGATTTTAAGCAGCTGACAACAGGGAGGTCTCCCGGCGGGCCCAGTGTCATCACACGGGTCCTTGGGAATGGATGCAGGAGGCAGGACAGAGAGAACCAGAGAGGCGCAGCCTGAGAACTTGGCTGAGCGGCCGTGACGGCACAGGAAGCTGAAAAAATGGGGACAGGCCTCCCAGAGCCTCTGGAGGAACCGGCCCAGGACACCTCGCTTCTGGCCAGTAAGATCCAGGTCAGGCTTCTGACCTCCTGCGTCTGCTACTAAGTAAAGAAGCTGGGATCAAAAGTCTATATGTTGTGTATTTCCACATATAACATGGTCTAGAACCGGCAAAACTACAGAGAACAGGAAAAGAATGGCAGTGGCCAGGGGGTGAGGTGGCCAACCACGTAGGGCAGAAGGAAGGCACAGCGGGCGACGGCACCGCCGTCTGGTGCTTGTGGAGCGGGTCAAAACCCAAACAGGTGTATGTGACGCGACTGAATGTTTCTACAACAAATTCTGAAAACACTCCCGGAAAGTGAGGACCTGGGAGGGCCGAGGAGACGTGCCCACGTCACAGCGTGACACTGCGCCCGGCGAGGGGTGCACAGGACACACACACCATGGCCCGTGGGGGCGGGGGCTGGTACCCGGGGCTCCCGGGGGAGGGAAGACGCTGTGTGGACGAGGGCCAGGGGAGGACAGGTCACAGTGCAGGCAGGAGGCCAGACGACAGGGGACTCGCGGGTGTCTGCGTGGACGCGTGGCCTCCTTAGGGTGCGTGTGTGCCTGGGCACAGGAGCAAATCGTGTCTTGGGTCCTAACCCCACCAGGGAACGCAGACTCATGAAAGCGGCTGGTTCCAGGGTTGGGGCAGGGAAGGGGTCTGCCGGGAGCGTCTGCTGTGCTAGGAAGAAAGGAAATATGCACAAAAAAGCACACTCCGCTGCAAGCGTGGACCCTGGCCTGGAACAGCCCTGCAGCAGGCGGCCGAGCAGAGCGCTGGGCGACGCCCCGACCGCCCGAGAGGCAGCGGCGTGCACACTGGCACCCACGATGCCACGCGTGCAGGGAGGGGCACCCTTCCGCACGCGAGGCTGTGGCAGGAGCACCTGCTGCGGGCCAGCCCGCCGACAGGCACGAGCCTGGGGGTGGAGTCCACGGAGAAGCAGGACAGTCACCCAGTCTCGCAGTGCCCCGTGGACGCTGTTTGTGAAGGAAAGGGCATGGCAACTCCATGGAGCCCACTGCAACCCAGGGTCAGCGCCGGCATCGCCCACGGTAAGTCTGCACGTGCCCCGAACGTGCCACTGAGCAGGGGGCACCGCCAAGCATCGGCCAGTCTCGCTCACGGTGACACGATGCTCACCCCGTGGCCTGCTAGGCAACGAGCTAACACGGGGAAGCTGCCCGACGGCTTAGGGGAGCTTCTTCCATTATTTCTGCAATTCTTCTTTAAATCTGAAGTTAGTTCAGAATTAAAAGGTTTTTTGAGAGGAAACTACCTGAAACTAAAAGATTCCATTAGCATCTGGGTGCTCTCTCTTCTCACTCCTTTTCCTAGTTGAAGTGAAAAGTAGTTTCAACAAAACTCTATTAACAGAAAATTATTCCTGTGTCATCTCTAAACCATTATATTACCAACTATATAGCCAAAACGACATTAAAAAAAATACTGCGCTTAAAGGAAATGCATCTTACTGGAGCAAGAACATTTTTAAATCCATTGATTCTATTTCAACATTATAATGGTGGTTAACAAAATTCTAAAAATCATTAACCTGAGCAAGATGTGTATGGTGACTTTTCAGTAACTAGAAACTACATAACTATTGTTCTTAACAACAACAACAAAAAAAAACATTTTAGTCCACAGCCATGCCACCCTGAACATGCCTGATCTTGTCTGATCTTGAAAGCTAAGCAGGGTCGGGCCTGGTTAGTACTTGGATGGGAGACCACCTAGGAAGACCAGATGCTGTAGGCGTTAAAAAAAAAATAGTATTTTAATCCAAATATATTCTCAGAATTAATATAAATTTAAGTACTACATTTACACATAAGAACTTTCTTTTAAATCTAGGAAAAGATACGAACCGAGCATGTCCGCTTTCCTTCAGCACCCAACGCGAGAAAAACGGGGCTTCTACTCCTGACTCTGGATGCAGCCAACACGCGAAAGCTCCCGTGTCACACTCTCGAAACTTCCTGTTACTACGTCTCGAGTGACAACTGTTATGGTGCTGAACACCGATCATGAAGAGGACAGAACCAGAACAGAGCGGACGCCTCGACGCACCTGCCCTCCTGCCAGCTAGCCGCAGCCCCCGGAGTCACTGCGAAGTCGTCCTCGACTCAGTGCTCTGAGGAAGCCAGACTCGGGGCGTCCCTGCCCAGGCCCGGGGCCTCCGACCTCCACGTCAGCCATCTGTGGGCCCGGGCCCTGCCCAGGGCCGCTCGGGTCCGAAGGAAGCAGCGCCGCGGTTCTGCTGTGAGCACAGCACGGCCCGCCGGCCTGCAGGGAGGCCACACTGCACTTGGACCCGAGCGCCGAGCACAGGCTGTGCCAAGGGCCCTCTCGTTTCGCCCTGTGCTTGTGCTCCTCCCTCCAGACTGCTCCCTAAGACCAGGCCGCCTGCCCCCACCGCCGTCACTGTGGGCCCCAGGCCCCACCGCACGAGCTGCTGTCCACCACCCCAACCCAGGCACCTCCGTGCGCTCGGCCTTGGGTGGGCCGACGGGGCGGCGGCCCGGCAGCTCGGTTCCTGTGCTTACTGGCCACAGAGCCAGGGTCCGGAAGGGACTGTGTGTCCTGCTTCTGCACGATGCCGAGCGAAAAGGACTGAGAATGGCACGTCGTGTTCACCTCCAGACGTGAGCACATGCGGCTGTTGGCTCAGGAAGCAGGTGGCCCACGGGACAGCGGGGCGAGCGAGGTCCGACAGGGACCACGCACGGGCATGGCTCATCCTGAGGCCAGCCCCGGAGGGGACTGCGTGGCTGCAGCCTGGGAGCCGGACCGATGGGCACAGTGCAGTCTCACCACCTCCGCCTGGACGGCTTTCGCATTCACAAGTAAATGGCTTAAAACATTTACAGCTTTCTCCATATTTTACCAAACTTCACAGAACACAACAAGACAAAAATAACACCACCTTGAAAACACAGCTTTTAGGTGAGGACAGACTCTTAAGCGAGTCCAACAAATCGACTGTGTATAAACCTACAAACGTAACCAAGTTTCAACCCCGCTCTGACTCAGACTAAGAAAACTCTAATTTCACACTTTGAGGACAAAACTGGCTCATCTAGAAATATGAGTATGTTTCAAATAAAAACAGGCAGGATAATCCTAGCTAAACATACACATGAGAGCCCCACAGGCCCCTGCCCCACAGGCACCCCACGTCCTCCTCAGCGAGAGGAGCAGCATGAGTCACGCACTTGCACCTCCTGTCGGACGAGGGGACATGTCGGCTGGGACTGGACACGTCTCAGGTGTCTTCCCGTCTGCTCTCGCTGCAGCGGCCCGGAGTCCTGCACGGCGAAGCACTGTCAGACGGAAGGGCCCTTTCTCCTTATCCGAGCTGGGAAGCTGCAAGCCTCGACCTGCTCCTGGTTTTTATTAGCAGGTACAGGAAGGAGCAGAAGACCTCACCCCAAGCTCGATTTTTTTTGGTTTATGTGACATTTCATAGAAAAAACCCAAAATACACCATTTTTACCTTAAGTAATGGTAACTCTATCATTTAAAAATCAAAAAACTTTTTAAACTTCAAACTAGTAACTTGTTAGCCACCCGCGGTGCTCGAAAGCTGCAAATCACATGATTTCTCCAGAGAAACGCCAGCGCCGTGCATGGCTGACGTCTGCGGAGCGGCACCCGCTCCCGCCAGTAAAACACCAGGCGGCTCGAAGCACTTTCAACTCACAGCGGAGCTAATGTGGGGGCTGCATGGAGCGTCACCAGGTGGGCAGCAGGGGACACTGCTCAGCAACCTTGAAGCACAAAAAGGACCACCCTCCCCGGAAGCCTGAAAAAAGTCTGGTGAGGACAAGATGTAGCTCTGAGCCAAGCTTGCCATTCCCGGTTTTTGAGGCCAACCTTGCCCTGGAGGAAGACATCGGGGAGCCAGTCCCGGGGCTACAGCTGGGACGGGCGGGCCTGCAGCCTGATGTCAACAGCCACTCAGCTGACAAGAGAGTTTCAGGTGAAGAAATCGCCCGAAGGCGAAGGCCGAGGCACACTCGCTGGCAACAGGGCTCACCTCTTTCCTTGTTGCAAATTAGCTGTGTGGTTGCCGGGAGTGTCTAGGTGCGGCTGGGCCTTCTGCGCCACCTCGGCCCTCTGTACTTCACTGTTCCTTCCCTGAGGCTGCCTGGCTCCTCCACAAAGAAAGTCTCGCGTCTCTGCATACAGTGCTTAGGGGACAGGCTTCCAAAGCCGACCACCACTGATTCAAAACATGATTCAGCGTGTCTGAAGACTTCCTTTTCCACGTTTGTACAACAGAGGGGTCTCCAAGCCCCTTCACAGGAAGCTAGTGGCTGAGCCCTGCCCCGCCCACACAGCCTCTGACCTCTGGCCTGTGTGGGCGGCCTGCGAGGGCCGGTCCTGCCCATGACCACCACCGCCCCAGCTTTCTGTCACACCTGTCTGCTTCATCTGCAGAACCACGTTTTGATCTTGCCTGTTGACTTCTGCGGGATCCACAGGAGAGTTTGTGAAAGTCTACTTAAAGATACCAAGATTTTATCATGTGCCAGGATTAATGGGCTTAAAAGCTGACAATTAAAATGTGGTCACTTACTCCAAACTAAGGAGGCAGATCTCGAAGGACACACCCAACCGATACTCCCGGGTGGGGAGGCGCAGGCCAGCAGCGTCCTCCAGGCTCACCTGGCACCGTGACTCACCTTCCAGCCACCTCCCCGCCCCCGGTGCCTGCAGCTCAGACGGACCAGGAAGGGCTGGCACACAGTTTCCCTCGGAACCTGCCCGACTGGCCTGGAAACCTGCCGGGCGTGGCTGCGAAGGGCACACGCCAATCAAGTCTGGGGCAGGAGCAAGGAAGGGGATGAGGGGACCTTTCCAAGCAGAAACTCAGCGAGGCCACCACCTCTGGTTTGGTTAGGAGATGTCAGAAAGGCAAGGCGCCCAGGTGTGGCTCCGCATAAGCTCAGCAGCAACCACAGGCACACGCAGGAGGTCCAGGAGGGCACCTGCCCCAGGCACGTCTGGGGAGGGCGCTGGCCGCCCCACCACCGTGGGTGCTCTCCAGATCTCGTGTTTAGTTAGCAAAGCTCTCAGAACACCTCCCGGCTCCGAGGGTCGAGTAATCTGAACACCCACCCCCACCTCCCCGTCACGGTCCTTATACCGTGGGGCAGTGGGGGTTCACTCAGAAGTCCCCTGCAGGGTCCACGGGACCCCCCACAGGCGGGCATGGCGCCACCCTCTCAGCTACAAGCAGACGTGCAAAGTCACTGTCATCTGACATGGCGGACCAACGCTGGCTGCCCACACAGAGCAGTCACTGTGCCCTGCAGACGCCGTACTTCAGAGAGCAACACGTGTGGCCAAGGCCCTGTGGCTGTGACAAGCCAACTGGCTGGGCCCCAAACCTGTCTCCCCTCTTCTGAATGATGGAGAGTGACCCTGAGTAAAACGTGCCAGGGCCTTCAGCCGCCATGAAAACCAAGTCCTCTTCCTGCACACTGGGAAGGGCCCACGCAAACCCGTGTGGCGTTGCGGCTCAGTCAGGCCACAGTGCAGACCGGGACCAGGCGTGTGTCCAGGTCCTCAGGCATGTGACCTGCCCAGACCCGAGCTTGACACTGACTTGCCTTTTCCAGGTCAATGTTTCACTGTGTAAACCTCCCGAGATGACACTGTGACATGCTGCGGCTAGAAGAGCCTCCCTCCCGAAAACCCAGTGCCCTGGACGAGGAAGAGCCCCCATCTCCATCCCACGTGGCCCTGAGGACGTCTGGGGTGCGAACCATCTGCCAGCATTGCTTCCTGCAGGTGGCAACGAGGTCTGTGACTGGCTCTCACACCCACGGTGCCGTAAGAACAGGGTACATGACGAGAGCAAAGCCTCACTCCGTTCCCACTTCCTCTGCTGACCCTTGAGCCTTTGGCCCAGCTGCTCCAAAGAGAGTCCCTCCCTGGAGGAAGGAGAGGAAGGCCACTGTGACCAACATCAAGCCAAAGGAGAAGCGCGTCAGGGCTGTCTCCCCAGGACCCCTGCAGCCGCGGCACAGCCGCCTCAAGGTGGCGCCTGTCAGCGCCGGGCCCCGAGACAAGCGCCCACCTCCACGCAGGGCCCCACGCCTCCCACCCAGCACTGCAAACTGAAGGAGACTGGTATCAGCACCGAGGAACTGTCACCCTGCGACGCCAAGGTAGAACGGAGCTGCTCCAACTTCTAGTTACGGAGCACCTTCCCAACGGCCGAGGAGGGCACAGGAGGGCAGGGGGACGTGCCTTCACTGCAGCCCTGCCACACAGCCAACACAGCCTGGTTACCGGCCCGGGGGCTGGGGACAAGCCCACAGGCAGGGCCTGGCCCTCACCCATGCGGCTAACCTCAGATCAGCCAGGTGCCCTTGGGGACGAGTGAGGAACAGGGGCCTGGGGAGCTGGGCCTCCGGCACACCGGGCCTTGCTGGTTCTCCAGACCATTAGCCTCTCAGTCTGCCCTCCACTCGCAGGGAGGACGGGACAGGAGGCAGGCATCCTCACCGATTCCTGGGGATGCATTAGCTCCCGGAACTTATCAGCACCCTCAGGCGGTTCTGCAGATTTGCTCTGATATGGGTGGAGACTGACAGATAAGAGCCAGGTATGGCCCGAGGTTCCCTGCTGACCCAGGACTGGCGAGATGGAGCACAGCAAGAACAAAACGGGGCTGCAGCCCCCGGGGCCGAGCCATGCACAGGGGCTGACGGAGCCCGGCTTTCAGCCTCTTCCTCACACAGTCTGCTGACAGAAAGGTGCGGCCTAGCCAGAGCCAGGCCCATGGCGGGTCTAAGACCTGCAGGGTCTCCTGCTGCCTACAGGCCTCACACACAGACTAAGGGTGGCATCTTCCAGAGAGCTGCGGGAGGCCGTTCCACGACCTGAATGCGGGCTTAGAACTCCCTCCCCAGTCAAAATCGTGCCAGGGCTGTGACCAGGCTCAGTGCCCCTCCTCTGGCTATTTAATAGTAAGAAATAAAGACCTGGCTTTTTTCAAGCTAAAGGAACTTATTTCAGCCCCAAAACAGAGTAACAGTTCGGAGTGCAAAAATTAACCTAACAATTTCCTCCCATACCTCGGACACATTTGTTCTGCACTTTTCCCAAACCAGGGAAGAATAGATCTTAAAAGCGGGGCACGATGGCACAGGCAGACACCTCCAGGGTTTCCAGCGGCGCACACGCCAGAAGCCCCAGACCCGACGCACCCTCAGGAGAGCTCAGGCCGTGCGGTGGGCACAGTGCTCTGCTGGGCTCAGCCTCCCGCCAGGAGGGCAGAGAAAGTGTGCTTTCCCGCATCACAAAGCTGTTCTCAAGAGTGCTGGGTTTCGTGTCAACAGTGTCAATGTCACTGGGGAGCATTCAAGTGCAAGGACATAAAAATTAGAAAGTGGAGGCAGGACCAAGCCCGGGCCTCAACAGAAGTGGTCGCTGTCTGAAGGCATCTTCCTCCAGCGTCCCGATGCGACCCAGGGACTCTGTCACAGTGACGGCCATGACCGCCAAATTCCCCAACGTGTCTCTTGGTAAGACACACACGCAGGGCTCAGAAGCGTCCCTCACCCGACAGAATCACCTGTCCCCACCTGTGTTCCCCCCCCACTTGGATAAGGCCGAGTCCCCTTACCCAAGGCCCCTGGACTCACGCCAGCCAAAGCCCCAGGTGTCCCCACTGAACACGCCAGGCCACGCTGTGTCCTCGCTCCGATCAACCCTGGAACCGCGTCGCCAGTGCGTACACACGGATCTCCCGCAGCGAATGTGGGAGGGGCGGGGAATGGCCGTCGCGCTCACGCTCCCGGGACCCCTCCCGGGCGACAGCGGGGGCGGGCCCCCCTCAGGACGCGCCGGCTTTACCTCGCGATGTCGGCCACGAAGGGCTGCAGCTCCCGAGGCTCGTAGGCGCGCGCGAAGGCCCAGCACACGTAGCAGGCGGCGTCCCTGACGTTGGCGCCCACGCTGCAGGCTCCCCGCCTCTCCTCGTAGGTCAGCGCCCTCAGGATCACGGTGACAACTGGGCAGAGGGGACAAAGGCTGTGAGCACGCGGCCCCGGGGGCAGCACCTACTGTCGCGACGCGACGGTCGGCACCGCAGCCTTGTCAGAAGCAGGCACGCCGGGCACGCACCGTCCAGCCGCGGCAGACGGAACACGCTTACACGGAAACCGGGGCCGCCAGCCCAGGTGAAAACGTTTAAAGCTGCTCAAAAATTGCACAAAGAAATGGAAGTTCCTACCAAATGGCACAGGAACACCTGCCAGGCCCGAGAATAGAATGCAACTGAGACTCAAGAGTGACGGGGCAGGAGCACCCCGGGTGCTGGGGACACCGCAGGGCCCGGGACCCAGAGTGCAGACCACCCCGCCCGACAGAGGGCTGCAGGTGTGGCGGGCACCAGCCCCTGGAGTCCTGTTACCCAGTGCAGCACGAGAGAGGGAGCGGAGTGCGGGGCCGGTGGGCAGCAGAGGGGCCCATTCCACTGGGGGAGTTTTAGAATCGAGACTAAAATGATAAAAGAAATTGAGCCCATGGTTACCTCTGTGCTTCTGCATCGACTTTAGGAGCAATGTGTGTGTTTAATTACCTAAGATATCTGTAATATACACAGCAATTTGAAATACATAACTGATTAACTTGGTCCCATTTGAAAATGTCCAATATTACATAAGTGATTTTTGATATAAAGATGTTATATCTTTTAAGGATATATATTATAGGATTTTAAGGCATATTGGGAGAGTACTAGAATGTTTAAAGAAGCTAAAATTTTACCATTTTATGTTGTTTATTAGATTTATGTATTTCAAGTACAAAGGTTTCGCTTATTAGCAACATGTCACTTAAATTACTTTAAATTCCTTCAAAGTATTATTCATGCATAGGATTTAACAAGTATAAGGGAATTGAATTTTATAAATGAACCAATGTTTAAAAGCCTCGTAATTATAGTGGAATATATAATAGAAAAAAGCTTAAGAAAAATTCACAATTTAAAACTTAAAGATAAGAGTCTACCGCCACGCCACCCTGAACAAGCCCAATCCCGTCTGATCTCGGAAGTTAAGCAGGGTTGCGCCTGGTTAGTACCTGGATGGGAGGACCACGTGGGAATACTGGGCACTGTAGGCATTTAAAAAATAATAATAAATAAATAAAATGACACTTAAAGATAGAATGTCAATATTTTTAAAAAGTCACACAATTGGAATTTTCAGAAAGGCATTGGTGAAAGTCCCAATTTGCTGGTCCAAAACAGACAGTGGTGCTGCCGGACAGCGCCCTGAACAGCGGATCCTGGGGCTTGCCAAGCACGGAAATGAGAAGAGTGAACGTCTGTCCTCATGGGATGGGGTGACCGAGTCCCAGGCGCTCAGCACCGGGGCCAACCTGCTGCCACTGAGCAGCATCCGAACCATGACACCAGGTGACAGACGGTGGGACGGAGGAGGACGCGGCCCACACGCTCTGGGGCCGGCCGGCCACGTGAGGCCACCGGGAGCGAGCCCTTCCACAGTGTGCATGGCCACGGCCTCCCGTGTTCCACGGCGTCACAGTCCAGCCCCGCCCCCCCGCCGCAGTTTCCAGAGTAAAGCTGGAGTGGGGTCGCGGCCCACGCCAGGGCCGGGGCGTGCGGTCCCCACGCACGGAACGGCAGCCAGCACAGGACAGCGAAGGGGACCAATCACCGAACAAAGAAAACAGGGAATGCAGCGCGAAAGCCAGTGGTGAAAGAAACAGGATCGCAAAAAGCACCAGGTAATCGAGGCAAGACAAGGAGACCAGCAGGTGCCAGGCCCTCCACGTCAGCGCACGCGTCCCTCAAGCACGCCCGCTCTGCACACCTCACGCCCTCTCCTTCAACAAGGCTAATGCCGTAATCCGCAGTCTGAAAAAAGACACTCCAGGTATGGATTTAGGAAAAATAAAGTATCCACTGTTAGCACATGCAGCTCTCATCACAGAAGTTATCTTCCAGAAATGTGAACCTAGAAAAAACTCTCAGACCAAAAAAATCACAAAAAGCAACTGAAGGACTGTGAACACAAATATCCCTTCTGCCTTTCTGATTCTACAAAAATAGCAACATTAAAATGGACCTGATTCTTTATTTTATACATACATAGTAATTACTTTTCATAAGATTGTAAAATGTTCATGTGTTTTACTAAAAACTACACAAAACAGACGTACTCCAAAACAAAAAGCTCAAAGACAGCACGTGATTGGTAACACCTGTTTCAAGCAGGCTGCGGGACCCAGGACGCACACTTGCTCACAGGAGCAGTGACTTGCGGGCAGGCGCCTGCTCCCCACGGGGACAGGCCGGTTGCTCCAAAGTGTCAACAACGTGGATGCCGAGGTCACTCACACCTGGAGTGGACCTCGGTCCTCACCTGGATGTGCTGAGGACCCCCGACACGGAGTGCGAATGCCAACCGGACACGAGGGCACGGCCGTAGCTGCCGAAGATTAAGTAGTTCCCTCTACTCAGCGATCTTAAAACTCTTGTCTCTACTGGAACGCCAAAT